>JADANM010005346.1:662701-700569 GCA_026213755.1 Eurema hecabe | reverse complement strand
CTTCTCGACAGCGAAACAACCTCTCAGGCTTAAGCGTTTCCCAAACTTGCCCGTGTATCCTTTCCAAATCCTCCATAAACTTTTTCAACACGAGATAGTGTTGCCGCAATAATATATCATTCCTTTCTTGTGCAAGAGTAATCAATCATGGGTGAAGGTGAAGCGCGGACGTGTCTGTTTGTTCGTTGCTCGAGGGAGCTGTCAGTTGAACTGGGATTTGGGATTCGGGAAGGAGTGGAACGATTGTGATGGTAATTATGAGGGAGGTTGGTCTATAGCGTTTTATATTGTTTAATATATATTAAACTAAATAAATAAATAATAAATTTATTTGTCATGAAATCATTTAAACATTTACAATATAACTATAACTTACTAGTATAACTAAAAAAATAATATCTAATTAATAGATTTTAGGTGCATTGGTTTAGCGTTTAGTTATAAATTTATCGGAAACAGAGCTATAGTACGGTTATCTTTTTGACTTGGTTATGAATGAAGTGTTTATATTAATAATCCTAATAAAATTAAATCACTTGAGTGCAAGGAGGACGGTTATTAATCACGGGGAGAGTAAACATGTCCGTGTTTTCCTTCCCCAGGGAGCTGTTTAATTTTAATATAACGTGGGATTTGGAAAGGAGATGGTAGAGTTTATGTGGTGTTAATTATTAGCCTTTAAACAGCTCGGAGATATATTATATTTAATGGACTACTGAGAAAACTTACAATCAATTAAAATTCCTTGAAACACGTTTTGATTATATTTGCGAGCGTCACTTTGTTGGTTTATATGTAGTTTTAAAAATAATAGTTTTATAGGTATGTTCGTTCGTGTTTTATGATTGTCAATACAATATTAGAAATCTCCAATTGTCAGTGGTGCGTGAAAATTATTTCGCAATAAAAACCTATTAATGTCTTCATATTCCGTAATTGTTTATAAAAACATTATAAAAATTAAATAGACGACGGTTTCGTGTCGCACGAGATTTATCGAGTTAAAAATTAATTCCATATATTAAGTTTTAAATTTCCGCGTTGAAATGCGCGATGATTTGTCGAGGCACGTTTTGTGTTTCAGTCGTGTGTGATATGATCGTATATCGTTTCGATGCACTGATAATTATTGGGAATCATTATCGGGAATGATTTTTGTTTGAGTACTTATGTTATATGATGATAGGCTTCGGTTGGAGTGAGTGAATTTTGTGGGTGACGTTATTTATAGTGACGGATAATTTTTGCGTGGCGCTTCCTAATAGATTTTGCCAACGTATATTAAAATTTTGAGTATGGCACGGGCGTCGTAAATGAACAAGGTCGCTTAAGGAAGCTGAGATAAAAGTTTCATCTAAGACGATTCACTGGAGATAACTGGGAAGGATTTAAATAGAATAGGTAAGTTAGAGTAATATGGACAAAAGAAATTATTTAAGGAACTGTTTTAACCCTTCAGGAAAAGGCAACATGGCGACATCTTCTTAAATTATTAGTTCTTAACACGTTAAGTGTATACGTAACCTAAATTATTAAACAGTATTAATATACTCGTAGTATAAGTAGTAATATTATAATTTTATGAAGAATAATTTCTTACCGAGATTTTTAAAAGCAAAATCTTGCTTTTGTACTTTGAATTCGACGAAATTTCGAAATTTCGACGACCGCTTGGCGCAGTAGGTAATACACCTGCCTTCTGCGCGAAGGGTCGTGGGTTCGATTCCCACACCGGAAAAATATATTTGTAATTTACAATTGTATTTTTCTGGGGTCTGGGTGTTGCTATGTATTGTATGTATGTATTTACAAAAGAAAAGTAATGTATATGTCATTTATTCCGTTATCTAGTTGCCATAACACAAGCTTCGGCTTAGCTTGGATGGCGCTGTGTATAAATGTCCTGAAAGTATTTATTTATTATTAATTGTAACTCCTTGATGGAACGGCTTTTTGTTTGTAAAACAAAAGGTTATACTTAATTTACTTATGTTTTAACCTTATTTAATTGGTATTGAAATAAATACGACCCGTTTCGTTACAAATATTTCTACCGGATTGATAATGGCTTTTTACCTTAAAATGTCAATAAAGGTTACATTCTCAAACGTCACTGTCGTTGACAAAAAGTGTCATGCTTTAGACAAATTACTGTTTAAGGCTTTCGGGGTTGTAATCGAAGACGCCCAGGTGTTTGTTGATCAAGAAAGTGGATTGCGTTTACTGGAATTAGAATTTCCATTTAAAATGCGTTTCCGGGTAGATAATAATAAAAAAAATCGAATACGTGGTACGCAATGTTTTTGTAACAACATGACGCTTCTAAAGTGTTATTATAAGTGGCATAGTTGATTCCATACTGGTATTATAAAGGAAATAGTATCACTGTCTGTCTGTCTCGCTTTAACACCAAAACTACTGATCCGATTGTAATGAAAATGTTACACTGATAGTCTAGACTCTAGAACATGCGAAAGGCTTTTTAACTGGGAAAAACGATTGGGAAAGGAGGTAATGGGGGTCAAAGTTAATATGAAAGTCCACGCGGACGGAGTCGCGGGCAGCAGCTAGTAAAAAAAATATAACTGCCTATAAAATGTATATTTTTTATGCCATCGGTGTATAACATAGGAGTGTTATTTATAGTTTTAATATCAAATTCATTCCATTCAGTCGTGGATGTCGAATTGATCGGTGAAAATATCTCATCAATCATACGTAATATCTTTTTCAGCTTCTACGTTGATTTTTTATGTTTCTATTTAAAAAATATATTTATGGTGCATTAGTGTGTTATAATGATTCCTTTTTAAAAAGATAAATTGTAAGTAATATATTCCGAAATCTATATTTAATGTTTGATTACGACATTAATGACATTTTATAAAACAAAAATTTGGTGCCTCATTGAGATAATTTGTAATTTGTGAAGTGTTTCTGATATCTATACCTACTTAAGATCTCGTCTGTGGATGTATTATCATACAAGTTGGGTGCAGATTTCATCTTCAAAGCACCAGCCATTGGCCAATCCAATTAACGCTAAAATATCAGCTATCAGACGTAAACACAAACAGATTAATTTATGCACAAAGGGAGCGTCCACCAACATGCCCGCTCATTCAATTAGTACTATCTTTGTCCACTTCGAGACGGAATTACTCGCTAGATGGCGCTGTTTACAATATTAGTAAATCAAGTTAAAATGGCGTCGCGCCGGTTGCAAAGTAATTTACTATGTGCTAGCGTAATGTAGTCTTAATTATTGCTTTTACAATCTATCACTATCAAGCTATTAGCTTTTCCGCTTATACATAGTCGTCTATAGAAACCTACCTGTTACGGCCAAAGGCTTAGCAACGTACTATCCTTTAATTCAGCTTTTTTGAAACAGCTTGGTAAAAAACCACCTCCGCCCATGTAGACCCTTAGTGGCTCACGTTGGCGTTACCGACGTTTGCAATAGGAAAAATGTATGAATTTGTGAAAAACGGTTTTAAGGAAGGAGAAAGGACGATGCCAAATATATTCCACTAGCTGTTGCTCGCGACTTCGTCCCCGTCGGATCTATTTCTATTATTATGTTATAGTGAGTCAATCTTAGAAGATAGACATATACTGTCGCGGGCTTTTTTTTGATTATTAAAAGAGGAATAATTCTTTCATACATTTTATTTTTGTATCTTCAACCGTTTTCGCTGAATAATTTTCCCCGTTTTTTCCATATTTACCATTATATCTTCGCTCCTATTAGTCGCAGCGTGATGCTATGTAGCCTAAAGCCTTCCTCGATAAATGGTCAATTCAATAAAAAAAGAATTTTTCCATTCGAACCAGTAGATCCTGAGATTAGCGCGTTCAAACAAAAAACATACAAACTCTTCAGCTTTATATATTAGTATAGATATACGAGTAAATTGAAGGAACTTTATACCTCCTTACCGAAAGACTTACTTACATTAATTAACAGTAAACATCGCATCATAGGTAATATTAGAAACGTTATAATCCTCTTTAAAGAAGACATGTTATTCCAAATTCCATCTCATGTATGTCAAAGAAAGTTAATTCTCACGATGAAACAGACATACACATTTTAATTGTTGATTTTCTTAATTAAAACAACCAAGTATACAGCTTGTGGTGAAGTTTGACTTTTGACTTGACGAGTTTCATTAGAAACGTGTTGCTCTTTGGTGTCAAGAATTGTTTGATACCAGTAGCTGATTTTAACCACAGCACTGCACCTATTAAAACATGGGTTAAAATACTATCTACACACACTTGACAGCCAACAGTCAACCACAGTGCGCTTTAAAATAAACTGTTAACCAAGCATGACCACATAGTGGACATCACTTGCAATATTTCCACTGCAATACGACTTAGTATGCTTCAGGAATAGAGCATACTACTTGCAAGGCCGGTAACTCACTCAAAAAATGAGAAAACCGAGAATCTATGGACAGCGATGACCACTTTTCATCAGGCGGCTCGCCAGCTCGTTTGACCCGTTACTACATGTTATAAAACAGTCGTTTTCTCTGTCTCTATATCTCTATGTATGCTTAAATCTTTAAAGCTACGTAACCGATACTCATGCAGTTTTTTTATAGCGAAGCCGGGTAGGGTTGCTAGATTTATTAAAATAAATGGTTACGTACATTTCTCTCCTAATCAAGACAAATCCAATAAATACTCAACTCTAAAACGAAAATAAACGTTATTCCCGATACGAACTACTTATTATACTTCACAAAGTTCTGTGAAAGCTCTTCCATAATGGTCCCGATTAAGTAGGCTAAGAGAGTCTGAATCGGCTCTTTTTATTGATATTTCTATATTGCCTTTCGAGTATTGCTTCGCGCTGTGCAAGTTTCGTAGGAAGAGAGACATTGTTGTTTGTTTGAGAACTACTTTAGGTTTATTTTTATAAGTTTACTAACTGTTGCTCGCGACTTCGTCCCCGTTGATTTGTTTTTCATTTTTTCTTCGGTCCTATTAGTCGGAGCGTGATGTTATGTAGCCTAAAGCCTTCCTCGATAAATTGTCTATTCAATAAAAAAAAAAAATTTCAATTCGAACCAGTAGTTCCTGAGATTAGCGCGTTCAAAAAAACAAACCCTTCAACTTTATATATTAGTATAGATAATAGTTTATTTTCATTTTACTAAGATTTTTAATATGGCTATGTTTACTAACAACGATTTTAAGAATACTCTTCCCCATATTTTATTGCTGTGTCATAAATATCATCAGATATTAAGTGAATATATCTAAGAAATAGTATTGCCTTGTAACTTGTTATATTATACATTAATTCTATTCATTTCTTGTTACAGACACATCGATACTGATAACACTGGTAAGTGATAGACAAAGGTAAAAATATAATTTAACTAGAAGGGCCCCCGCGGTTTTACTCGTACGTTCAGACCGGACTAGCATGGTCCTATGCGTTAATTCATAGTCTAGTCAATTTATTTAGTAATTTTTGTGTGAAAGAGACAAAGAAATCACGTCAACAAAGCCGACTTCAAACAAAAAATAAATTGAAGTATACAAAAAATATATGTATAGAAATATATGTAAACAAATATATTTTATGTAAACAAGTACCAAGCCAAGTAAATGCTACAACAATATCACAATTCACAACCAATACAACGTCGAAATAATCAGTTTTACTTGGAACCGAATTACTTTTTTTGAAGTCGGTTAAAAACCGGCAAACACAGCTAGCGATACATTGAAATATATATTTTAATACTTCCGCGGGCAAAAACAATATCTGAACCCTGCTTACTGAACCATGACAGTTTCAGGAGATGGAGGTCAATTAACCCTACTTCCCAACACCGAAATGTTATAACTACATAAGATTTGATAGAAATCTCACACTTATCGCCAAGCAATTAAAGTGTAGATTCCTATAGTAAGTTGGGAGTAATATATTTAAGTGAATTTCAACCATACGAGTAAGGTATATGGTTGGTTTTAGATTAAAAGCGATGAGGTTTAAATTTCGGGGTAGGATTCGTAATTGTAAGCGGATGGAGCCATGCGGCAATGCGCCAATAATGTTAAATGGTGCTTTGCTAAGTTGAAGAATTTGGTTTTTGTTTAAATCGAAACATTGGAGCCGTGATAGTAGGAATTCAATGGATTAAAATAAATAATGAATTTTTATTTCGATTTATAATAATATCTATAAATTTTTATTCTAAAATTTTTTAACAAGTCTTAAAGGATGATTCGTATAGGCGAATTAATGATATACGAAATAGTTTTATTTCTATTTTAGTTTCTAGTAATGGTTGATTTTAAGTTATAACCATAAGGCCTTTTAAGTTAAATTGATCTTTTACTAATTAGAGTATTTATATTCTAGAAAAAAAGTTTATAGGACAATTAACCCAATAGGAGAATAATCATCTTAAAACCATGCTATATTATTATATCTAACGACGACGACACATCGAGAGCCTCCTCTTATTTCTGAAGTTGGGTAATAAAATTAATTGACGCATACCATGTTTACCAACAGCGAAACCACAGACTAAATTACATTCTATATTCAAATTAGCCGCCAACCATCGCGCCATCTGGTTTTCCGCTTTCTTTTTTGAAGCGTAAATTTTGCTTCGGTGCGAGCAAATTGGCCAGTGATGTGAGTAGCTTTACGAGTTCTCTTTTTAAAACAGATTTTTTTATTTTTCTTTTTGAAACCGATTTAATATTTTGTCTTTATAAAATATATTTTTTTTTTAATTTACACAGGTTCGTTTTTTGTATAATAAAAAATGAGGATGTATTACTTACGAAATTTGGATTTTTTATTAACAATAGTGCTTTTTATATTTCCTAGTTATAGATGTTGTTTTTATGTATATCTACATATGTACGAATAAGTAGTAGTACTTATTAGCCTATAGCTACGTTAATTTATAATGAAAGAAAAAGTCATAGCATTGTTGTCGATAGTTATTTTTTATCTCTATCTATCCATCGCTAATCAACACTTCCTAGCTAGAACATCCTACTACTATTAAACATTTGAAAGTTTTCAAGAATATTTGATATTCTATCACGCAAAAATGGCTGGACCGATTTAGTTGAAATTTGGTATGTGATACCTTTTATAACACATAGGATACTTTATATCCCGGTATTGCCCCGGAGCGAGAATTACGCGGGTGAAACCGCCGGATACGTCTAGTTAAAATTATTATTCTGTAAGTTCATTGACCTCTGAGTGTTGGGCCAGCATCGCACTGCGCTACACCACCTTAGTAACGTAAGCCAAGCTAATACGTCTGCTGGCAGCCTTCCACGAACTAAGAACCTACAGATGTTCACCTGACAAGAGCTCTGTTTTAATGTAATCTATGCGACTTGAAATTTCGGTTAAATATTTGTATGTAAATTCTACCTAGTCGAAGTCACTCGTGGAAGAGTGGTCGTGGTCATTATTCAGGTGATGGTGGCAAACTTAATAGTATTTCTCGCTACGCTTCTGTACTAGTAGACGTCACTGGTATACATTATCTGTTAAAATATTTCATCAATATCAACAAATTTCAGAAAGACTATCCAAGGGCTAATAAGCTAATTTCGCAAGCCAAATGCTTGCGAAATTAGTTTTAAATTACCGAAATTCTATGTTTATGATATGTGAAGAAATTAATCATATAATCATAACAAACATGCTATTTTGCCTTATCTATGCTATTTGAAGTAATATAATAATTGTTATTTTTATTCTTAGAAGTGCAGAATTAGGAAGATACTTTTTTATTAATTCGCATTATCAATCGCAAACAATATTTGTTCAATTAGGTACATATCAATCGCGATATTTTGAACGGCTTAACTAAGGTAATTCCAAAAACGGGCGCTTAATATATAAAATAGCCATGAACTACAACAACTTTTTTGAACACGTCCCATCAAATTATTTTTGTATACGGTTCATAGAGAACTCCACTAAAATGAAATTGCTTTCTAAATCAAAACGGAATTCTAGATTCAGCCGAAACGTGTAAGCACTAAGCGCTGCATTTGGATATTAAAAATTCCATTAGTCTCGCGAACTATAAATAAAATGTGATTACTCTGTCTGTTTTTGCAGTCGGAATGGACTTCTTACAGCTTGCCTAGCTACAGCGTCCATATTCAAAACGAGTTTCTGTCCCAATTACTTCAAAGCGCCAACAAAGTACCAGGGCGGCATGAAATGCGCGGAGTCCTTTTCTCAGAACGCGAGAGGTACGGTCATTCATAACTTCGCAGTTCGTACTGTGCATTCGAGTCCTGTTTGTGTTGTTCTCAACTGGAAACGTTTCTAGGGTATATCAAGTTACGTCAATTGTTTGTTGTGAATAGGAGGTACAATGCACTTGTGTATGGGTATCTATAAGGACGACAGTTCGAAATCTTATGACGTAATGCAGTTAATTGTATGAGTATTATACATCAAGAGCTAAAGGCTAACTTTAATTAGGCTGAAGTCTAAATTAAATTATATATATAATTACACAGTGTGATTTCACTCAATCTAACTGAGATTCGGCGAAATCACCACTTATTATGTCGATTTCTCCGATTTACTCACTGTAAAAAAGGATACGAACTTTTATGATTTATATTTTCATGATTTACCACGTCGTCGGAAAGCAGTTTCTAGCAATGCTAAAATCGGTCTACTGATTCAAGAATATAACGAAATAAGCGGGCAAGAAAAGCAGAGTAACTTTTAATTTGACTGAATAGGTTATCGAAATAGTTTTAGTAGTGTCGAACCCTATTCAACGAAAAAAGAATCTCATCTCCTTAAAAATTCCTTAATAAAAACCAAATGTTTCAATATAGCTTTTAACCTTCGTAAAATAATTAAGCCTTCTGTGGAGACCAGATATATTTCTTGCCAAGGTCGTGTAATCAGTTAAAGTGTTGTTCTAAGTGCCTAGATGTAGCATAGTTTTAGTGAATAGGCTTCTGTGAGTGGGAAGTTTGATGTGTTAGTTTTAGTGTTTAGGTTCGAGATAATTGTAACAAATTGTTATAATACACTTATGAGATTCTGTGGACTCTAGAGTGTAGAGGGTGTAATATGTTACGTAAAGCAGGGCATTTTAAAGTAAAAGCTTTGCGTCTTGTAATATTCACTACAACATTGGCTCACCACTTGCAAAGGAGTTGTGAGCAGGAGTGAGGAATAAACTTCCTCTGAAAGGATACTCGACTAGTTTAACCATTGACTGGCCGATAGGTTCCCATGGTTCGATGACGAGATATGTGCCAAGTGTATAGGCGAAGTCTTGAATCAATATCATAAGCGCGATTCAGAAATCGGCCAGACTATCCTCCTTGACAGCAACCCCCTCCCCCACTTGTATATATGAGACAAAGATTTATATCCATCGTAAAGGTACAGAAAGAACACGTACTAAATTAAATGATAACAAACATCCTCAAAATCACCGTCATTATAAACCCATAATTTATTAAGGAAAAAGTGAAAATTGGAAATTCAATAACCATCCGCGGAAATTTTGAAGACTCGTAAAAGTTTCTTTTAATGAAATTTGGGATAAATTAACTTAACGAAGGATCTTGATCCCTTTTTATGACTTTCATATTTTGCAAGATATTTTCTTTAGTGATTTAACGTATTAGTAATTTTTTGACAATTAATTAAATCGAGGACATAATAATGTATTTCTGATAAAATATAATTTTTGCCTGCTGTATGAAATGCGGCTAAACTTGTTTCATCCAAAATGTAAATAACAACTCAATTCTCATGTTTATATGCAAATAAAGATTTATGATTATGATTATGATTAATACTGGTATGTTTAATATAGGTTTGTAGATTACCTATTAATGCTACTACGGTATAATGAACCAGTTTCGTTTAAACTGAGTATGTTGGAAAATTACTTCTTATTTTGCCAGTAATCTACTTCAGCGTAATATAAATAGAAAAATGTAATATAGAAGTAGCAATTATCAGCTTTATATATGTGTGTACTTTCATGATAGTAAAATTTAATAGTTCTATATAGGCTATCTTTTATTGTTTTTGTATTACTTGTATTATTATTAAGGGGTGAACGAACAGCAGAAATCGCTTAGTTACGAGTGTGTTGCCGGCCTTTTAAGGGAATGTGCGCTGTTTTTTTTTACAACAATATATGTAGTAGAAAAGTAAATAAAAAGAAAAATAACTCGAAAGCTCACTTAATAACGCTACAATTGTTCGAGCAAGATCACGCAGTGCACTCCTCAGAACTGCCAAGCACCCTCCATGCATCCCCTTGGCATTTATTAATTCACTTTGAACCCGTAATTAGAAAATATGCAAGTAATTACGTCGGAGTTAAAATGTGAAGTAACAATGGGCACAGGGTTCAGAGTACTTGAGCGGTTTAAGTCTGGTGTGTTCCTTCGTTTTGGGATTTTTAAAAGAAATTTTAATGAAAGTAAGTTTCATGGTATGACTGATGTCTAAAATAATTTATATACCTATCTACCGTATTAACCTATTTCTTACGATAGTAGACGAAAATTTAATGTTGTCATTTTATTTTTAACACTCATTGGTTCTTAAGACAATGTAAGAATAACATATTTTCGTGCGACAAACTTACAATTTATTACGCATATTACGATTATGCGTCTAACACAAAAGGTCTTCTGAATAAAGCTATTCCATATCTCTGTAGGCATTTATAAGTTATGAACGGAATGGCCAAGCGAATGTAGCTTAATTTGATGTAGAAAATGACGGAGCAAGAAATGTCCGCTAGTACCCTCATTTGTTACAAGTCGTTCTCATTTCAGTAAGGGCATGTTTTCGTCTGAAAGCCTACTTAGGTGAATGGCTACTGTTGAGAGATGACGTTTTAAGTATTGTTAGTACTGCGTAGTTTGCTACGATATTGTATCGGCTACACAATGTTATCGGCTACGAGATTATTTGCTACGTAATATTATCGACTACAAAATCATTGGTACCAAATATTATAGGCTACAAAGCCACAGGGCAGTATGTACGTAACTACGTATTGTTGGTTGTGTGGTTGACACGCTACGAATCTGCTACGGACTATATACCTCTTCTGTACTGTGTGCTACGTCATAATTGTTTTGTTAAACTATGACTATTCACAGCATTACATGCAGCCCAAGTGAATTAAGATTATTTTTATAGCATTCTGACATTGATATACATATTAAGTACTGTATTCCAGGATTCATTAGTTACTCTCCCACGCTTTGATTTCCTATTTTTGAGATGTTGATGTTTGAATATAAAAAGTATATCTATATAAGCTCATTCGTCCATTTCTAAGTCACCACAGTATCTGCCTTGCATTGACAGCACAAACCGACCTAATATAAGCATTCTGAATTTTAATTCAATCGCTAATTGTAAGATATTATTGACTGTTTGTAAGAGTTGTTCTATGTTGTATTTAAGATCGGAAGCTGCATAACTAAACTTAACTACAGCATTTTAATTATTCCATACGAGCCTGCACTGTGTTCAGTCATTGCTCCGTCGACCTTGTTACTGGGTCATTGGCCTCAGCTTCGAACCGGGAACAGTTTCCACGTTAATGGTTTACTCCTTTTGTGCTAGGGGTGAAAATCGTGTTATTGTGTACATGAGCGCTAGTTTAGGTCGTTGGTTATGAGAAGATATATGAATTTGTATGTAAATTTTGTTGTTTAAGATCTTTAGGGATTGAAGCGTTGAGATATTATTGCGTTGCCGGAATAGGAATTTGTTTTTGGACTAAAACAAAACTTGATTCTACAACCCTGAACAATGTTTTACGATACAAAACGATTTTGTGGTTAAATAAGTAAGTACTGACGAATGAGATATTCCCTTACGTAACTATAGGCGGGCTTATAGGGCACCTAAATTGAAGAGACCATGGGTTATTTCGGACTTCTACAACTGGGGTTTTAGTCGGTTTAACACAGTGGCTGTGCTATTCTACCGCAGCGAGTGGGGGTCCCGGGCACTTTCGCAGACTCTTCCGCAACTCCACAAAAATCTAACCCAATATTTCTTTGAAATAAGAGATCTATTCAAAAGCCCCATACTTTTCACCAGCGATACAATTATGCAATAAAAGATGGAATTACAAGTTTTGTTCGCACGTTATTAAACAAACTGCACAATGGCGGCTTTGTTGTACGAGCCTCGACTCGCTGTAACCGCGTAATTACTGGACTGCATTCAGTACTGTTTTAATCATTTTTACAAGCTTTTTGTATGCGGGTTCCATTTTTTGTTCTAGGTCCATAGGAATTTTGCCTTTTTTTAAGACGTACATTTTTGAATTTACTAAGAAATGTGGAATGTGCTTAGATAATTGATGTAGAAATTTGTTGAAAATAAAGGAACCTAGTTTTAAGTAAGTATTCTTATTTTAAAAAAGGATTAAATTAATAATAATAGTAACTAAAATGCCTCCGATCATATTCAGCTTGAGACGTGATCCTAAACGAAACGAAAATAAACCAGGATTTTAGAGCAGCTGCGTTGTGATATTACCCGATAAAAACCAACATAAGCGATGGAAGCAATGGCAATTCTATTTATTATTTATACCCTATTTACACAGCAAAATATAATATATTTATACCCAATATAGTATTTGTATACATTCTTACACAGCAAGTTATACAAAGGCAATTGTAATGCTCTTACCAATAAATAACAACAAAAATTCATATCTAACCTATAAGTTGGCAACACCATGTGTCAAACTGCAGTCGATATTTTCGTTTTCCCGACATTTCCCGTCGCCATATTATGCTCATTGAGTTAACTGAGTGCTTTCAGTGGATCTATTAATAAATCGGTCGCTTCTAGAATATACAATAATTTATTATATAAAGGCTTATTACAAACTTCAAGTTGAATTGGGTAAATAAAGGTTTGTCAATTTATGGCATTTAGTATGTTTTAGTGTGAATTAAAAATTTATGTTAGCTTGAAAATTAAGTTGTTTCTCTTTGTAATAATTTAAAAATGTGTATTTTATAATACTATTACACATTATTTTAGGTTATAAGTTGGATAGTAACAAAGCTATAAAAAATATTTTTATTTTGCTATGGTATTTTAAAAAGTGATGCACTTAAAGTTAAGGAATATTACAAAACGCGGACACAGAAACTATTGAATGCGTAATCCTGCTTTTTCCCCTTTCAATCCTTCCATCGGAACCTGTACTGGGCAAACCCTTCTAACGTGAACATACCGTAATGGAGTACATAGCGTTAAGCGTGTCGTGCCAGTTATATTCCTTTGAGTTCTATTCAATTAAATAGTTGGTGTATCAGTTTCATAGAGGTTAGAGTGCTAAAATACAGGCCTCGGCTTAGTTTAACCTCCTGTTCACCCACAGATTTCAAATACTTTATCATGTTATGTACCTTATTGTAGATATCTAATAGCTATTGTAATTTGTGGTGAAAAATACAATGTTATTATTAAAAAAAAATAGAGGAGAATCTGGTATAGATTCTAGCGGGCAAAAGCAGCTCAAGGTTAGGTTAAATGATGATATTTATAGTTTTTCTCTATAGAAGCTGCCTTCCGAAGAACGTAAATGTTTTTTTAATACCATGACGATTCAAAAGTGTTACTATATGTAGCCTAGTTGAATAAGGATAAGTTTCAATTTGAATTTGACTTGACTTTATATGAAGTACTACATTTTTGCTGCTAGTAGGGAACTTCTAGGACTTCTTCTTCTCTTCTTCGAACTATGGGTTATATCGGACTTCTACTGATCAAAACTATATTGTGTTGCGTTTTTACTGCAGCGTGTAGGAGCCCTTGGCACCTTTGCAGATTCGTTTGCGACTATATGATTATGAACTACCTGATAATAACTGTAAAGAAACCAGTCGTATATTCGCTTGCTCGTTTGCCCCCTATGTTATATAAAAAAAATAATCATAAATAGATCTTGTCAATCATAAATAGATATAATTTCTCAGTCAGTCCATTTACGTAAAATTTTCAAATCCACGTAAAATTAACTATCACGTATATTATTTAAATTTGTGTTTTAGATGTTTATGGGCTTATTGAAAACTATTTCACCAATAGAAGGTCAAAGTCAACGACAAACATACATTTATTCAGCTAGGCTACATATAGTAACACTTTTGAATCGAAATGGTACTACAAAAGAATTTAACCAAGTCAAATCATTCTATTTTAAATATTTAAATTATTATAGGTAAAATATAAAAACGGGATCGCGTTACGCGTTAAATAAACACTTCATAAAATATTTAGGAAAAAAGTAATGAAATTTTAACGGATACCGAAAGTCCATTATGTTTATTTTTATATCAAAAGTCTGCCGAGCTTAGTGTGTACAGCATAGAAAATTTATTACGCTTATTTGTAAGCCTTTTTTGTTGTGGCAACTCGAGCGTTTTATGTCGCCTCTCCGCCATTTTATTGGCAAAGATAAGTTACGTAAAACCGCGGGAGTTTATTATTTTCCTTTTTTTTATTTTTAATACGAGACCCTTTTAATTAAGATTTTACGAGTTGATAGGAACGCCTTATGGTTATTTGTAAGAATTTTTTCCTTTAATAAAAACGGAATTCTTTATGTTTAATAAGCTTGTTCCGTAGTTATATACGTATGATATGAATATTAATTGCTTTTTTTATTGCCATGCTTCAATGCTAATTATTATGTCGGTTTTTTGTACGTAACAAAAAAAAACCATACCAATATATAATGTTATATTTTTTTAAATAGCTTATCTTATTTTTAAGTGTTAAAAAAGTGGGAGAAAAATTCGTAATTGAATTCAGTTTAACATTTTGGTAACTTCAAAAAAGTTTGGCACAAAAACGTCATTTGGTATTGTAATGAAATCGTTCCCCACAGATTCAGCGTCGTGCCGATAATATATTTCGATATCTTGATTCGGCAAACGATCAGGGGCACGCTACCAACCTTCCGAATCTGGTAATCGCGTTATTGCTCTTTAGTGTCGTTACGTTGGTAGCCCTCAAGGCTAAGCTTGAAGGGTGGTTTGATTATCACATTGTTTTTTTTTATTACTTTAGTATAGCGCCATCTAGTTATAAATCGAATCAGAGCTCTTATTACGGTAACTAGATAACGGATGTAGTACCAGAAAAAAAAACCAATAATAATAATTTATTTTCCATAATAAGGTACCCAGGTAAAAAAATTACCCAGGCTCCTAAGATAGTAAAGACCGTTTTTCAGGGGCCAGATAATGAAATATACATTTTATTTTTTTATATTTGACTTTTAAAAACGTATCAACTTAACCCTTCATATTGGCCAGTTTGCAAAACGACGATGCAAATTGCAAGTAACTTTTTTGTAACTCTACTTGAGTTACATAACCCCAAATTCTAAGCAACATGTAGAATAATAAACATGTTCCATTAAACACTGTAACAACATGTCGCTAACAAAACTTGTCAAGTCAAAAGCCAAATTTCACCACAAGCTGTATACAGGGTTGTTTTAATTAAGAAAATCATCAATTAAAATGTATATGTTTACTTTGTAGCAAACGTTTGGAATAATTTTCTTTGACACACATGAAATGAAATTTGGGAAATAAAATAACATGTCCTGGTGAAGACGATTATTGTGTTATCAAATGTATATTATTCTGTGAATTTATGTTTATGTACTGACAATAGAAGGTTCTTATGATGGTGGATAAGGCAGTCTTAATCTATTATATTGCAGTAAATATATAGAGGAAACATATAAATTGAGGTTATATGAAATATGAACCTCAGCAAGCATCTTTATTATTCTTTTACGCTAAAGCGGCTGGACCGATTTAGTTGAAATTTGATTTGTAGATAGGTGATACCCTGGATTAACACATAGTATATTTTGCATCCCGGTACTGTTCCGGTAAAGTAAATATCGTGAGTAAAATCGCGAGAGGTTGCTAGTTCTCGACTAAAACTTTGTATTTGACTATAATTAAAATATTGTTTGAAAGAAACCTAGTTACAAAGGTTCGTAACTAGTAGATATTCTAGGTCTTGATCTAGGCTCCCTAACCCTGTAATTTGAACTATTAACAGGTGGCTTGGTATTGATCGGCCACACGTCCGCACCGTGGTCCTTCGAGCCGCATCGATCGAGCAGGGGTTAAGGGTACAATTTATTTATACAGCTGTTGAGGGTTAAGTCAGAGCGAAATACGAACCTTGTGCTGCTTTGATAGAAATTAAAGGCTATTCGCTTTTGTTGTAATTATAATATAATATATGACATAATTTTATATTGATTTTTAAAGATACTTTATGAATGGTAGCTCATTTATATAGATTAAAGATTCGATCCCTAGTTTTAGAGTAAAAGACATACGGATATACAAAAGCGAAATTATTATAATAGAAGAAAGTAGGATTCTTAGTAGAAATGGGTCAAACAAAGTCGCCTGTAACACTTGTCAAATACTTAACTAGATCTTTGACAAAATGACTTCATCTTTTTATATATAGTCATAAAAATAAAAATCTTGATTTATTTAGAAAGAGATTAATTCTAAGATAAGGATAAGGATACGTAGCAACTAAAAAGGCTTGCAAGCATTGAATATCTTGTAAGGTTATTTGCGTAAGCTTCATACGACGAGCTTTAAGCTCCCATTGCTAGGATTAAGTTGTACCTAGCTGTACTTATGCATTATCGTAAACATATTCAGGATTTCGCGACTTAAAGTCTAGTCTGCAAGATTATAGGTTATCTTACTGGTACACGCTTTGAAATTTTTAGTGTTTTTTTTTTCGAAATTTTTAAACGTAGAAAGAAGGTTTTAATGTAAATGGTTTTATACTTTTTAATCTGACTACGACAGAGCTTATATGTAGGGATGATGTTAATGATTTTAGCAGTTTTTGTATGTTTTAGTCAAGACTTGTTTTTAGATAAGCGCGTTATTATGGAACGAGTTTTAACTGATATTCGTTTTGTTTATTTGTTTATCTTAGTAATAAATAGCAAAAGAATAAAGAAAAAAAAGTATTACTTTAAAAAATATGTGTATTTTTTATGCATATGGTAATTCGGAAGATTCCGGAAGATCCTTGTAGTAATTAAGCCGCCAGTTACTTAACCATTTATGTACACTTAAGTAATAGTAATACTATGTTTATTCCTCTTGTGACAAAGAATAAATAAATGATTACTTTTAACTGCGCATAAAGACATTATTTTCATCATAAGCGACTTGGATAAAAGCGGAGATATTTCGAGTTTCATTGCGAGTCGTAAACAGAATACATATTTATCAAAACGGAAGTTTAAGAGCAGATGAATAAACAGCTGATGTAAATTCTCGTTTCGACAAAGGCCTGGCTGATCTCGGCTGAATATATTATCATAATTTTGCCGATACAACGTTATGGGGTCACACGGCACACCGCCCAATTATAAGACATCTCGCTTTTTTGTGAAGTAGGTAATTTGTTTGCAACGAGCCTGGTTTCGGGATGAGAAAGTATGCTAATGTGTTTCTTACATAGCTATTACTTAACTTAACTGGTTTTATGTTGCTTAATTCTTTATACTGGAATAGTTAGAATTACTGGTTCCACTAAAACAATTATATTTGGGTTAGATTCCATGTGTCGAGAAAAACCTTAGGCCTTAATATCACGCTGCGGCGAATAAGAAAAACAATTGATGTCGAGGAATTCGCGGGCTATGGTTAGTATAAAATATGCGTCCTGATGTATTGTTATGATTTTATTAGTATCTGTAAAATATTGGAATAAAAACCGCGTTAAACAATGTTATACCAGGGGGCTCACTCAGTATTCCTTTAAAAGGTCGGCAACCCACTCCAGAGCTGGCAAGCTCTGCGAGTGTCGATGGGCGGCGATGACCACTTACCATCAGGTGGCTCGCCTGCTCGTTTGCCCCCTATGTTATAAAAAAAATGTAAGGAAGATATTTTTAAACCGACTAGACATTGAAGATAATAATAAAATAAATGAAGGCTGTCCGAGATTGTAGCGTTGAAAGATCTAACAATATTTCACACGGTAGGTTGGAAGGAAAATATTATGTTTTTATTCGCCTCTAAGGATTTGTGTGTAATTTGATAAAGCGGTACTCGGGGAGTATAAAGCTATCTGGAAAGTTTTAACTCAAGCCTATTTGTCTTCATTATACCTTAACGTCATCGTGTACTTAAATGTTAAAAGAAACCGGATAAAGTTTCACATTTTTACGGCGATAATTTGGTTATTCTAAGACGGTAGGATGTTAATTTTTTTGGCGTTCGAAAACTCTGGTATACGAAACCAAAGTTATAAGATGTCTGTATAGCCGACATCAAGCCAGGCAAAATTCTCATTTAGGTTTTTAATTGACATAATATGTCATATAATGTAAATAAGTTGTAATAATTGAATTTTTTCGATAATGGGGCTGACATGGCTTTAGAGCTAAAAGTCCTAAAAAAAAATAAAGAGTAAAAAAATGTCTGTATTTGAAGATGCTTTATCTCAAACGTACATCATGAAGTTAAAATTTATAACAATTACAACCTTCTTATTGTCTTATTCTTCTTTTGACCTTGCCATATGAAGGTGGGACAAAAATGGGAAACACATCAAGTGTAATCTATGTACTTAATTTATAAAGCTGAAGAGTTTGCTTGTTTGTAATTATTTGAACGCGCCGATATCAGGAACTACTGGCTCGAATTGAAAAATTCTTTTTTATTGAATAGACAATTTATCGAGGAAGGCTTTAGGCTACATAAAATCACGCTGCGATTAATACGAGCGAAGAAATAATGGAAAAACAGATCAACGGGGACGAAGTCGCGATCAACAGCTAGTATGTTATATATTATATGAACAAGTATGGGATCGAATGCTCCCATTTACCGAACGAAACGTAATGACATCTCTGATGATATACCATCATTTAACGCCGGTTCTCTGTGGAAAGGTGGTGCCATCTCATCATCGCAATTAAACTTAACGTCAATGCTCTACAGTCAGGACCTTGAAAAAGTTAAGACATGAAAAGTATTTAAGCGTATGTTTATACTTTGTATGTATACTGACTAATCCTCTTTCCTTGCAACTTCAAAGAATTACATAACCCACTGGGTTTGCAGCGACGCACGCAGGTGTCCCTTTTGTGAAGGATATATGATTTATATGGATGTAAGGATCAAACGATTTTAAAGGATGTATGTGTAAAAGAGCCACAGGAATTGGGAGGAGAAGGATGTAGAGTCTTAGGTTCTTTTTATTGACCACCGGGACGGGTATACAAATATGTATCACAAATAAATTGAAGGGTGGGTATAGGAATTAAAGGCTATGTAATATGGCCTACACTTAATTTCCCAGCAACGGAACAAAACATAGACTTATAGTCTCTTAATAATAATTATCGATTCGCCGTAAGTGAAGCCAAAACTGTATATATGTAAGTTGAAAAGCACGTTTTTATATGTCTACCTTGAAATGGCTTTACTTTACCTTTTTTTAGTGGGGAAATCCTCATAGGATACCCATGGACCTCGGAGAAGAACCACGGGTTATGTCGGACTCCTACCGACCAAAACCCCACTGTCTGTAATCGTTCTGCCGCAGTGAGTAGGGATCACGGGCACCTTTGCAGACTCTTCCGCGAACCCCACCGCTTTACTTTACCTGCTCAGATTACGGTTCTAGTTGTTATTATTCTATGGAACAAAATATAATAAAAAGCATCACAAGTCACACTGCGAAATCGAATCATATCAAAGTAAATAGATATTTGATAAAAAATTCAATAAAGATATATCAGCCGGGTAAAGCGACCGTAATCCGGAGCATTCCGACCGGATTAACATCGACATGCCGGATAAGATGGCGGCGCGATCGTCGAGATTATAATATTTAGTGATTTTGATAGTTTAGATGTTTACTGTAGTGAAGTATATGGTTTTGTACGTGAGTTATCTATTTCATCCACTTATAGTTAGCTACGCTATTTCAAAATGACTGTTGGAAGAACATTTGTGTTTTTCAACTTTGCATTAAATTAAGTTGTATACACGATAAAAAGCTACACGATAAGATAAGCGATATTATGGGGGTTAGGCTAAAAGCGCTTTTATGGTAGGCGGCCATTAGCGGACATTGGAAACTTCATTATCAACTAACTATTCTCAAATCTTATCCAACACGTTTACGGATTTAAATAAAAGAAAAAGAGAATAGGATAAAGCAAAAAGAGACATAAAAATAAAAGTATTTTTCTTCTCTTTTTCAGGCGCTGGCTAAACAGATTACTCATTCTTCTACATCGCAAAATGGATGCCTGTATGTTATGGTACGTTTTTTTTATGTTGTTAGTTTATTTTTTAATGTGGTTTATGCAGACATCTTTAGCGAATCGAGCCCAATTTATTAAATATGTTTTGTTTGAATAGCAATGTATGGTGAGTCATCTATGTGACGTCATTCTAAATACAACATGGCCGCACAACAAAGATGGATTTTAATACTTTTAATGAATAAGAGTCCATTAAAAGTAAGCAGTCCAACGAACATTATAGGTATATAATGAGGAGGCTTTTTGAAAATAACCCTACAAATGAAAGAATAGTACAAATTTTTTATACTTATAATTTATTTATATACGGTTTTAACCTTTATATACTCGTGAAGTCAAATTAACAAACTCCTACTTTAAATATAACTAGAGAAGAGAGACAAAGGATTTGAATATTCATAAATTTAAATGCTAAAAGGTTTACTATTTTTATTTTAAAACAGTTACTATTAAAGTTTTTGACCGGTTCTTGTCTGTAGAAACTGATTACCAAATCCTGTACTTAATTGTTTTTATTTTATTTATTTTTATTTCTTCGGAAAACAAACAGTCATAATAACATCGATTGCAAACAAAAAGAAATCTTAAGGGGACCATTTAAAATGTTTTCGCATTTAGTTTTGTAATACTATGTATTTCTCAGTTAAATAAAAATAAATATATTATATTTCACTTCAACTTTAAAGTTGCCGAACGTAGTTCGCCTAAGAACTAAGACTTATAATTAATTTGTACTGTCATCGTCAGATGTCTATACGAAAGGAATGTGGCTGATTAATTCGTTAATTAACATTCACGAAACTGGTTAATAGGTTGTAATTAGACTTCAAAGCGAACGCGTGGTATGTGTACAAATATTATTTAGTTTATGTAATGCGTAGACGTGTAACATAGACTGATATTTCGTTAATAATAAATAGGTTCGCCGTAAGTTAATCCCGTACTGTAAATATGTGATTTGACATGACGTTTTCAATTACTCGATGACACGCACACAAGCTAACCGATAGTGTTGCTACTATAATAAATTGACAAAAAGCATACGAGTTTCGATGCGATGCGGTGACGATCTATGTAAGTAGACAAAATGGTCTACTTTGAAATGGCTTCACTTTGCGGGCTCATACTGCGACTCAAGATGTAGAAGTAGAACACCGTGTTGGTTCAGTCGATTTGAGTATAACATAACCCTATGAATTTAAGGTGAAAATTCCGTCATTACTGCATAGAAACGTCAAACTAAATATGAATAAAGGAATGTTTGTGAAAATAAGCTATGCCCTGCTAGCCCTGCTAGATCACCTATATGCAAACAGATATAAATGTTAATACAAATTTTATTAAAGTTCAATATCTGTTCGGTTATTCGGAGTAAAGGCGAATCTTCGCAAAGATCATGAATATCGGCACGGGCGTGCTTTTTAAGAGAGATATTTTAAGACACTGTTACTGTAAAATTGTACGCTAAAACTATACGGCTGACTAAAACTATCGAAGGGTTTGCGAACTTGATCTACTAAATTAATAAAAACATTATTTTTATGAACATATGCATTTTGGAAACAATACAAAAATATGGTAGGTACATACATTATTTCAGCAAGAAGTTACGGCTTGTCAAAATATTTGGCACATGGCAAGGTTGGAATTGGCGGCCATATTGTTAAGTCTAACGCCAGGGGAAGGCTATCGATTGCCGGTTTGCATACAGACGACGCCGTGATGCTTCGCTCGAGATAAATGTTCGTGCTTTGAGTGTTTACAAACAATTGCCAGATTTTATCGAAACACTAACTATGTACTATTTATTCTCTGTGGTTTTACCTGCGAAAATAAATGGATCGTTTTTTTGTAGACTATATAATAGTGCATATACAGATGTGTTTAAAATAGGTTTTTTAAGTTTTTAATCATATTTATAAATTGAGCAACCTTTAACGTATGCTAGGAATACATTGAGACACTGTATTTTACTATTATTACATGTTAATCATAGAATGATATAACTATACAATTCTGATCTTTATATTCTTAAAAAAATTAAATAAAATTGAGCACGTAACCAAGAGAATGAAATAAAGATATTTCAAAAAAAACCTCCCGGCTTGATTTAAAATGTTATCGAGAGTAAAACTTAACACAAAAGCTACGAAATTAAAAAGCCCAAATGTCAACTCTCGAAATCGTCAAACGGGAGTGGAGCTATCATCGATCGGCGGATTAGCACACAATCGGAACGCCGAGGTAAATGTTTATTTGAAACGTACAAGCGCTTTTGTAACGACTTTGCACTTAACAATTGAAGGATTTCATTATAATTAACGGAGAACGAACGAATCTATACTATTAATATAAAGCTGAAAAGTTTGTTTGTTTGTTTGAACGCGCTAATCCCAGGAAACTCCTGGTTCGAATTGAAAAATATTTTTTTATTGACACCTAACTTGGCGTGTGCTGTGAATACGGTTCACGGTAAAACCAGAAATATGATTAAAGCCTCCTAGTATTAGAAATAGAAACCGATAGGGACGAAGTCGCGAGGACCAGCCAGTAGGTAGTATATAAACCTTCTTCTTGAGTCAATCTTATTAAAAACCGTATCAAAATTCGCGTTAGATTAATTTTAATACCATATTGTGAAAGCTTTTTAGCTACCAAAGCAACGAACTTGTATTTTCATTAAACCAAGTTAGAATAAACAAAGGGAATAATATAAATGGTTACTTGTAATTGGAGGAGCGTGGGCGAGCCTGACCCTTGGCCTTATCTGCCCACGTCGAAGTATTTGTGCTTTGTTGTTATGAAATAAACGAAATATATAAAATATATTGATGTCATAGATGTCATAGCCTTTTATATGTCACACGACACGAGAATTCTTTTATAACAGAGGATACGTCAATGTGCAGATGGTGTTTTTTATTGGTCAGTTTTAGCGTTTCTAAAATAAATAGTTTATTCATTAATCTATATGTATAAAAATGAATTGTTGCTCGTTAGTCGCCCTAAAACTCGAGAACAGCTGATCGAATTTATCTTATCTTGGTCTTGAAATGTTCCTGGAGGTCTAGGGAAGGTTTAAAAGGTGGAGAAAATTAAATAATCGCCAGGAAATCCCTAAAAAACGGCCCTTTACTTTTTCCCATACAAACGTTAACTAAAGCAGTACAAAGCCTGTCGACCCAGCTAGTCTATTATTATATAAAAATGAATATTAAAATGTATCGGTAAGTGCATAGCTCAGCAACGCCTGGAGCAATTTGGCTATCTTTTTTCAAATTTTCGTTGAAGTCCAAGGATGATTTTTGCGGTGGGAAAAAGTCGAATAAATTTTTTGACAAAACAAAGTCTATCTGATCCGATAGTCGATAGATGGATAAGGAACATGTTAATAAAACTAACGTATCTCTACCTATTCTCTCAAAGTTTGTAGGCATTAAAAATTTACAAACATGTTTTCCTGGAAGTAGTTTCGCCACCCTACAAAAACAGAGGCTCTTTTATACTTTAATGGCCTGTTCACGCCTACCATCATAACGCTATAATTGGTTCCAATATTTCAAAAGACTTTCCCCTGACCCCTCACAAATGAAATAAATCCCTAATATTTTATTCCACCTTACTCCCGTCGCCTCCGCTGACTCAATGCTACTTTGATTTATGAGATTTTTATCGTATAGTTCTTTAAATTGCTAGAAATCCTTTGAGGGGAAAAACCGAGGCCTGGTGATCCTTATGAAAGATTTTTCTCCTCGATTCGAATAACATAATGTGAGACAGATAACAGATAAGGTAATCGTTAGAATTGTTCAGAGTAGAGTGAAAAATGTATCGTCCAGAAGTATTTTTCAGATATGGTATAAAACTAAAATATATTAAATGCTTATTGCACAATAATACTACATTAATGCATTAGAGAAATTACTACTCAGATAGACTAGGTAAAAGACTCTACTTGGTACTTTAATTATGCTTGCTAGCTTTATTATTGCAATGATGATTACTCCTACCAATTTACTTTGTTAAATATAAGGACCGTGAAAGACTGTGTTATATTGTTTTCTATCGACCAAAAACTTACTTTATATTTCTCCGGGTTGTTTAACTACATCGATTTATAAAGCTAATGTCATTGTATAATAGCTTCAATGTATACAAATTACAAATGAACAATCAGAAACACACTGCTATTAGGGGTATCATTTGTCGTTCTGCTTCCAAAGTGCCTCAAGGCAGGATTAAACGCGTGGGTGCGTCATTAGACATCAAATACATCTTGCTACACAGAAGTATTTATAGACTCTCATTTAAATGTCTTCTGTTATTTGAATATGAACTATTTGTGAAAAAGTTTGTATATTACAAACTTAGTAATAACGATCAATCACTATTAATAAAATGATAAATTATTTGGTGCTACTGAAAATCAGCGTTTGGAACTGTTCGCAGCTCCAACATACGCTGAGTGGTATTGCTTTTCCGGAGAAACGTTGTCTGTTTCTCTTTTCCTATTTGTGTGTATTTGTTTAATTGTTAAGGGGTCTTGTGTTGTTTTATCTAGTTTTGTATGTCCTCTGGATTATATGTTTCTTGCTTTCAAATTGTTTGAACGCATAGACTAGTACTAAAGGCACTAACGAAACCAAAGGCTTGTTATAATGAAGGGACACCCGATAAGTACCCATTAGCTATGCTTGACACGTAGTGGGAAAATTATGTCTCCCTGGTTATTGATTCGACGATCCCACCGCTTTAACAAGGCTTAGGTTGTTTCGAACATAATGGTGATGAATTTAATTAATTTTAAATTTAATGCTGTGTTTTTTGATTCCTAAGTTTTGAGGGTGTAATTTTAGGTCCACTGATGATTGTTAAATTTCTTTCACCATATATCTTACTAGCTGTTGCTCGCGACTTCGTCCCCGTCGGATCTATTTCTATTATTATGTTATAGTGAGTCAATCTTAGAAGATAGACATATTATACTGTCGCGGACTTTTTTTTAGATCATTTAAAGAGGAATAATACTTTCATCCATATTATTTTTGTATCTTGAACCGTTTTCGCAGCGCACGCAAAGGAAGCTCTCAAAGATGAATAATTTTGTCCGTTTTTTCCATATTTTCCATTATATCTTCGCTCCTATTAGTCGCAGCGTGATGTTATGTAGCCTGAAGCCTTCCTCGATAAATGATCAATTCAATAAAAAAAGAATTTTTCAATTCGAACCTGTAGATCCTGAGATTAGCGCGCTCAAACAAACAAACAAACTCTTCAGCTTTATATATTAGTATAGATTATTTAATTGCAACCTGTCTTGGCTTCGTATTATAAAATAAACAATCCCCTTGAGTAACTTCTATAGATATAAAAAACCGCATCAAAATCAGTTGCGCAGTTTTAAAGGTTTAAGCATACATAGGGTCAGACATTTCTATGTAATGATATTTCGAAGTTTTATATGAAACTGCATAGAATAGGTAGTGTTGAATAAACATGTCTATCTTCGCCTGATGCTGTCAGAGAGTTGTCAGAAGACATTAGTTACATCCGTCCTGTGTTCAGCATCTACGATTTATAGTGTTGGCAGTGATCTATGTCAATTTGAGACTATGTATACAACTAGCAGTGTGTCTCCGTGACACTGGACAAATTTCGTCCCGTTGTTTTGATATTCTTCAAAGTCCAAAAATCTCTAATCGTAATAAGTGTAAAGTAACACTTTAGCAGGCCAAAACAAAGTTAATTTTGCTGAATACAGTTTAGTTCTTGTGATTGATGGCAGCTCTTTGTAACCTGAAAAAGATCGAAATATAAACTAATATTACGTAGATAAAACTCTCGTGACGTCAAACAACAAACCCCTTCCCAAAAAATTACAGAGATCTTTCTCTCTCACAAAGTACACATAGATCCTTATAACAAAACTATAATACATCTAGTTGTCTGCAAGAAACTCAATTCTTGCCAAAGAACAATCAGCCCTGATTTGACGGATCCCCAGCCTCGGAGAATGGGCCAGTGATTAACAAATGTCTAATGCAATGCGCTACAGGGAGCCCGAGGGAATCTTACTGTTTCTTTTGTTCCCTGCTAAATTATTTGGTTACGTAACGATTTGTCTGTAACAGTAGGTAATGTTTTTAGGCTACCGTACCGTAGAGGGAAGAACAAGACTCTTATAAGACTGTCTGTCAATTTGATTCAAACCATTTATTTTGGTTGCGTGTGGAGTTAATACAAAGCGTATGGTCAAGGTCAAAGGTTCGATTTAGTAGTGCAAATCAAATTATTTTAGTGAGAAAGAAACCTCCTTTATTTAGAAAAAGGTGCATATTTTATACAGCCATGAGTATGTCTCAAATGTCAAAGCCTAAAGAATAGCGTTGATCTTGGACTTGGAATAGTAGTCAGAAACTTTGTTCAAAGATTTTTACCCAAGTTATTGCCAATTATGTCTATGATATTTATTTGATTAATATAGTGTTTTCCACCAATCATTACATTATTAAACACGCAATATAGATTATCGTTATGGTTAATGTGATGACACTAAAGGACACTGACAATACAACATGCACAATACAAGTAAAAATATGTTCCCGTCATCGATGACATAATAAATAAACGATTAATTAAATATAATTAATTATTCATCGTGTTAGCGGATTCTTGAAAATTTTAAAAATCTGGTAAAAACTCCTCATTTCATAGAGGTAGGTTTTCTAGTAAGGGAGGCAGAAAGGGTTGCGCCAATTACGAACCGCACTTGACATACTTGTGACGGCAAAACTCGTTAAAACATAAAAGGTCACGCTTCCCGACCGCGCCATATTAATAAACGGATGATATTGCATAAATAAAATAAAAGTAATTGCATATCCGCCTCATTATTGTGAGTCGAGGACGAGAGAAAGGGAGACAAATAGATACTTGTTTGTTTCGCTCTTTGTAGGACTAAATTGAGATTGATTTTATTTCATTGTGATAAAGTTAATGAGGTACTTATCCAGTCTGTACCAAAATCTGTCTGTGAAAAACTTATGATATTCTACTGAGCTGGGTTGCTTCGTGTTGGGTCCCGTACCATGGCAGCACCACTGATAAAAATGGATGTTCGGGTAGACTTAGTTAGATTGTTGTTTTATAAAATGTCATATCCATAATGATCTTCCAATTTTCACTTCCACCATTCAGCATTTCTTTTCTTTTGCTTTCACTAACTAAAAGAATAGTGTGCTTACGATTACCTTAAGGTTAAGATCACTTAGCTGAGCCTAAAACGATAGTTTTATTGCATATATATGTTATATAGCAGGAGATAAATAATACTTTAGAACAGTTATAGATACAGCGGCATCTAGTCCCACGCTAAGCAGTGTTATGGCAACTAGATAACTGATAATTTGATATATAACATATAGATACTTTTATTTTAAAAGATCCCTTAGCGTAGAAGTTATAGTTACGCAAAGCGGTTGTTAAAAAATAAAAATAGTCCCTTGAAAAGAGACAAAACGCCAATTTCGGCTTTATAAAGCCTTAGCTCTTTCGCACACTCGATATAGGTAGGATACTTTATATATTTTCAAATGTTATGTTTATCGTAGTATCTATTTATACAACATTTGAAATTATAACTCGATAACGGCTCAACCGATTTGGCATAAAATTGGTGGGGATGTAGTTTAGAACCAGAAAAGGACATAGGATACATTTTATCCAGTTTCCAGGGGAATACATTTTTTATGAAAGTAAACGCGAACGGAGTCGCGGGCAACAGCTAGTAGCCTAAGAGCTACTGAACCCTTGGAGTAACGGTTGTCCTGTAAGGCTAGAAATTTGTATACTTATGATTTATAGGCATTGCACATATTTATTCTGAAGCGTTTTATTAAGAACCCATAAAAATTTTAACCATACAGGACAAAGTTTATTTTTCTTCATCAACTGTGCACATTTGAATACGCCTGTCATATACTTATGCTCATCGTAATCGCCTGTAATTTTTTTTTAAGATCTACAATAAATAAACTTCAACCTATTAAATTTTGAAAGTTACAGAAACAAGTTTAAAAATTAATATTTTTTAACAGTTTGAAAAAAAAATTGGCTGATGACGTGCATGGTTGGCGCCTGCCAGGTCATGGCTATTGCCTTTAGCATGCTATAAATCATAAGTATACAAATTTCTAGCCTTACAGGTCAACCGTTACTCCCAGGGTTCAGTAGCTCTCTAGCTATAGTTGGTAATGAAAGTAAGGCTAACCATGCCCACACGTCGCACGAAACGCAATGACATATTTGATGAGATGCCATTATTATAATCCAAGTCTAACATTATTTTCGCAAATGCTAAGCGAAAAAGTAATATAATATTTAATGCCCTTTCACGCGGATCTAATCAAAAGAGAGGTCGACATTAAAAGAGGTAGGTAAGGCTTCTTTTAATAAGTCGACCTTAATTCCGAGCCTGCTTATATCTCGCGTTTAAAATCTCATAAACCAGACGTAGGTTATGTTGGTATGCCGCTTCGTCAATTTTGAAGATGCTCGCTGTTTTATTATAAAGGGAAGGTAAATTAACAACTCCTTCAATATTTATCAAGATTAGGGTGATTAAACAATGTGACGAGCTCATGGATAATTGTTTCTGCATGCCTGTGAACCCGTCTAAAGGTGTATGTAGAAACATTCAGGGGGTTTTAGTCAGTAGCGGCCGAACGCCATGTGCGATATAACCCGTCCACTTCCCCATGGTGAGTATCACGATCCGTAAGAGGATTACTCCCCGAAAAAAAGTCATTTATATTGGGTTCCGATTTGCGTGTTAAAAAAACTGAACGTAATACTCCAATTCACCGAGATTTGAAGAAATAAAGAAGCGAACATTTCTTTCACCCAACATGTTAAAGTCGATCGTACAATATTTTGTCCATTTTAAAATTGTACTACAAACGCGACTTTTAGTGCAAAAGTGAACCCATCTGCACCAATCGATCCTGTATATTATAACATCTCAGTATTTTTATAAAGAAGAACGAAAAATGTGACCATTGCCATGATAAAATAGCGCGCAATAATAAATATGTGCCTCAAACAAATAGGAGCTAATGTAAAATATTTCCATCGAAAGCCTCCAACGAAATATAATGAAACCAGCACGTTAATACAGCGATATGAAACATATTACTTGCAATGAATGAAAGTTTAATTTTAAGCTGTGTTTCAGAACCACACTGATTGAATAGCTCTGGCTAGCTTCAATGGAACATATATGTAGATTGGAGCTAAAAGGGGCTTTCGCTGTTTGCTCAAAAGCCTCCACATAATGCAGAGAATACTGAATAATCCATCAATTTGGATTTTACTTCAGAAGTGAAAGCCATGCGATGGTGTTTTTACTAAGTCCAGAGATGATGGATATTATCCAATGCATCAGGCATTATCTGAGGATATTATTTTGAATTATTTAAAATATCCAGCCTGTTGTATTTTATTATGTATTACGTGTATTGTGCCGTTGACTAGAAAAAAATATCAGCACATTAAAAATACGTACTATCTAAACATTATTAAAATTTCAAAATATAGGACAACCTATTGTTGTAATATTGTTTCATCCACAATTTTCATCTTAAGTATAATAATTGTAGTATAGATATCTTTATTAACTTTGGCCGCAGGCTACGGTATTCATTACTAAATTATATCAGAAGGATATTAATTTCAAATGAGGGTGGCAACATTACGGTCTGCGAAATTGCCACTTTAATAAATATTCCTGCCAAAACTCGTTTAAACTGCGGGATTATCAATTATTTTTATTTCACCCGAAAGCTCGCCGTAAAGCAGACAATTTCGTTTTAAATAGCTATAAAAAATCTACATGCAAGTTTAAATTTTATAGTCCGTTACGAAAGCGTAAAACGTTAGTCAGAAGTACGTTCGGCACAATAAAGAAGGCGACTAAATCAATTTTTTACAAGTACCTTTTAACCGACTTTAAAAAAGGAGGAGGTTCCCAATTCGTCTGTATGTATAGTATTTTTGTAATAAATATTTATTGTATCACATTGATATATAACAACTCGATACCTTTACGCAAAATAACGAGTTAGGAATATAAAATAATTATTAATTATTTCAAACTCCGAAAGGTAAAAAATCACCAACACTGGGTTGTAACACTAATAGGACAACTTATTACTTCTCCCTTCAAAATCTGGACCAAAATATCTTATCCCGATTCTATTTAATTACAGACGCAGCAGTAGGAAACATCTCAGGGTAGACTTCGTGGTTGCAAGGAGTTTGGACAATTAGATACAAAATAAACTCGACTGAATCGGCATCGCTTTATGGAGACCAGGACTACTTCTGCATTGAAGACATTTTAAGGTTCGTTGACCTCTTTTGTAATTGGTTTGAACGATCGACAGATTGTAAACTGTCGCTTTTGAGTTTATAATCATATGGTGGATCAAGTGAGGATATTAAAATATATAACCGTACAATTTTATTTGCTTTAAAGCGTTACTCTTTGAGAGTTTAAATTTAAAGAAACTTGGCCTTTTATATTTAAATTCATAAGAAGAACTGTACTATACAAATTTTACCTATTAAAAACCTTTAATGTATGTAAGACAGTTACACTATAGATGGTTCGAATTTGATTGGAATAAGCTAATTAACTACTCCCTTTTTTGAAGTCGGTTGAAGTGACAAAAGAGTATTTGATATTAAATCTAATCCTATTTCTTCTTTTTTCGGTTAAAAGGTGTTTAATGTGTGTTTGTATGTATGTTGTATGGCAGGGGTAGTCGATGCCCCACGCGGCGCCAGCAAGCATGTCGACCCCGCCCCGCCACCCCCACTTCTACACGGTCGAGGTCGGCGACACGCGCTTCACCATCCTCAAGCGCTACCAGAACCTGAAGCCCATCGGATCTGGCGCGCAGGGCATCGTATGGTGAGGCCGAACACGACGATATATAATCTTAATATGTATAAATCTCGTGTCACAATGTTTGTCCTCAATGGACTCCTAAACCACTTAACCGATTAGAATAAAATTCGCACACCATGTGCAGTTTGATCCAACTTAAAAGTTCTACTTTTGACTTTGACTTTGAAATTATAGTATTATGCGGAATAATGCTTAACGTTGAATCTTTTAGCTACAGCGTTCTTCATTCATTATTTGATATCCGAAATGTCGCCCTATGCCCTGTGTTATGAAAACTAGATAACGGATAAATTAAATCTTCGTACTTTTCTTTCATAAACTACATTGTGACTTAACTGTATAAGATATACGAGTGTCTTGACTGGTTTACAGTGTAAAAGACTTAATTCCGAAAACTTGGAGGAAGTATTTAGACAATGAGTTATATGATTTATTATTAATAATTATAAAAAATAAATTTCTTAAGCAAGATAGCAATATACTTGACTTATATAACAGACAGCAAGTGGGTCTATGCAACCCGCACGTGCCCGACGTACGCAGTCCGTAGGCATCCATTACTTGTCAGTAAATAGGAATAAAATTTTACATCAAATAGCTTTTTTAAAAAATCGACGACAGGTTCAAGTCATAATAAAGGGGATATCTACATTTACAGTTTTCGGACTTAAGTCTTACACCTGTATATCGAATATAGAAAATGACGTTTTACTTATATTATATAGAACTATATTTTGACTGGACATATTATAGGTACAACATGTAGCAGAGGTTAATAACCAAACTATATAACATTAAGACAAATAACAACTATTTGACTGCAACGTATAACATACGCTATTTCTGGACTAGAATGTTACTATACCATATAGCATATAGCATATATAACTAGATTATAGGTTAAGATAACGCCCGATAGGAAAAATAAGCCTACAAATGAACTTATAGGCAACATTTTTTATATCGTATATATTTTCTTATAATTTTAGGGTCGATTTTAAATACTTACTTTAATACAGTAGTACTATAGGAATGCAAAATTTTACAGTTTTTATGATAAACAAAAGTATTACGTATAATTTATTTACATTTTTAGTTTGCACTTGGAGAAGCATGTCATCTTTTTAGAAAGAATTGATTATATTGTTTTGTATATTTTTACTATAATATCATCAATGCACGACCCAACTGTGCCTACTTTTCATGGTATGTAGCTTTCATTTTTAAAATAGTTTATGTATGTGCTCGTTTTATTATTTGTAAATGCAATATATGCCACAGATATAATATATGATAATTTATATGTTAATAAGTAGAACATACGTTATATTATTAAAGTTCAGGAATTATATATTTCTAGTTGTTAGTTTTGACAGGCAGTGAAAGTTGATCATTACGAAGTGACAGCAGCTTATAAGTTACCAGTAATAAAAGTAATTTCCGTTTAATTAGTATAGATAATTACATAGACAACAGATCGACACTATGATATAGACCAATGTGTTCTTTTTACCAATCTGATGATATTCAGATACATGAATAAATTTTTATATCCCCGTCTATCGTATTCCTCGTGTCATAAAAATGGTATAAAATATAAAGTGCGAAAGCACTAAGACCGCGTGTTTTTTAACATAAAGTAAGCTGTCAAAATTGTATAAAAAAAATGAAAAAGTCGATAAATAGCATATAGCGTACCTCACCATAACCTTGTCCACAGGACTGCATAACGATATTTCTGTTGTAGCTGAGCGCGCTACACGCATAGCGGTCCGTAGCTGTACGTAGCTGTACGTAGCACGTAGCAGTAGTAGCAATGGTTCAGTTTTACTCGGTCAGTCTCGGGGACACGGTGTTCTCGGTCCCCACGCGCTACACCGAGCTCGTGCGGCGCGGCGCCGGCGCGCAGGGCACGGTGTGGTAAGCCATGCTTGCTTCTACACTACCTCACTAATGTTTTACGTCTCCCGTTACGATAGGTATCGGTGGAAAGATGGTTTTAAAAACTAAATGTGGTTGAAATAATTTGGAACCGGTTTGTCGGGTCTAGATCCGGAGTGATGGTTTTGGAACTGTTTTATGGTTCTGGAGGGATTTTTGAACCGTTGTAACGGTCTAGAAGGACGGTTTTAGAACCGTTTTACCGGTCTGGAATTGTTTTGGAACCACGCTACGAGTGTCGTAATTTATTTGTTAACTGACTAAAATAAAGAGATTTTATATACTAACTTACTAATGTTTTAATACGTCTAACGTTATGGATAGCTAAGTTTACGGGCCTGGAATTTTGGTTTGGAAATCTGGATTCGTGTTGTTTTTAACTGATTATTAGTACTTACTGTTTGATTAAGGTCCATGCTTTGCTCTTTCCTATTTTAACGTAGTGGTTTTTAATAAGTTACAGCTTGCATAGTATTCTTTTTCTGGTTCAGAAAACTGGTTTAGTAACTGCGATTGGGATACAGGTGTTGTTCTTACCTTACTTGGTTTTTAACTTCTTAGGTTCAGGTTATGTCCGTAACAGACATCTTAGGTTTATGAGAGGAAATCCTCATAGTATGACTCCCCATGGCCTTTGGAGAAAGGATCATGAGTTATGTTGGACTTCTACCGACCAAATTCCCGCAGTGTTCCAACTTTCACCAACGGGTAGGAATCACCTTTATAGACCCTCCCGCGACAATTTATTAAGTCCTTTAACTTAACAAACTTTACCCCTTGAAAATATTGGTACAGATTAAAAATAAATTAATCATAGATTAATCTATTTCGGTATTAAGTCAACATTGACACGCACAATAATTGATGCCAAAGAACGTTTACGTATAGAAATAATACCAAATAATTATGTTTGAATATTTTATGAGAGTTCATGGCTGGAGTAAAAGGTTAGTTCATAATAATTGATCAAATATTGATATCTAATTACGTAACGGCATATAAATCGTTACTCAATTCGTTTCATTTGTTTTTACTTGAATCATCTCCAATTGAGTAAGTGAATGAAACTTAATTCGTTGATTTTTTTATATAGGTTATTATTGTAAACGGTATAGCCATTCTTATAACTTATCTGATGTAATATTTTATTTTATTTTTATTGTATATTTTTGATGATGGGGCTGACATGGCTTTTATGATAAAATCCCAAAAAGAAATAATAAAATAAATTTACGAAACTAGCCTGAAGTTATTTTAAATATATTTATAGATTAGTGGAGCTTTTTATTTGATGACTGGCAACTAAGAAGGTTGCCGGTTTTTAAAAAAGGATGCTTTTAAGTATAGAATGGGATAAGTGAAGGCGGGAGGGGAATAATGTTTGATTAATAAACATTTACACTATACTGGCTTATGTTGCATGGCTTTATGTATGTTATATGTTATTGAGCTTAATATATTTATTTTTGTGGTGGTTTTTTATATAATTCACGTGTGTCGTGTTTTCATCATTAACAAAATGTTTAGATTTTAAGTAAGCTTTATTACCGTAAAATTGATTGAAATTTACGAATTCATATAGAAACTTGATTTTTTCTTTCCCTTCTTAATTCCTATGAAAATCTTCAATAGTGAAATCCTCAAAAAGATAATGTATTATAAATATCAAATAAAACTTCTAAAAGAGAAAGATACATTCCTACATAGAGCTACTTACCATAGATAAGAGATATAAAGGTATACAGGTGATGGTATTGTCGACAGCGCGGCGTACGACACGGTGACGCAGCAAAACGTCGCGATAAAGAAACTGTCGCGACCCTTCCAGAATGTGACGCACGCGAAACGCGCCTACCGCGAGTTCAAACTCATGAAACTCGTCAACCACAAAAATGTAAGTCCAATATCTCTACATAGTATAAAACAAAGTCGCTTTTTATGTCCCTATTAGGCTATAATTGCTAAAACTTTTAAACTACGCAAGCGATTCTTATACGGTTTTTAAAATAGATAGAGTCAAGAGGAACTCTCCTAAATACTGAAAATAAATCAAATGTAATAAAATACAAGTCTCAAGTTGACGTATTTTGCAGATTTTAGTTCACATCTGGCAAAATATGACTTTAATCTATTCAAATGGATTGTATTACGTCTAAGTCGTCCTAATGTAACACTCTATTAATTAATTCATATATTATCCTTAAAGCACAAACTTGTAGGTATTCAAGAAGTATTAGGAACATTTCTTCGTTAATTATTTTGATACTAAATCATCCGTTTCGTTTTGTATTACAACTAACTTAACATTCCAGATTATCGGTCTTCTAAACGCGTTCACGCCGCAGAAGAGCCTCGAGGAGTTCCAGGATGTGTACCTGGTGATGGAGCTGATGGACGCCAACCTGTGCCAGGTCATCCAGATGGACCTGGACCACGAGCGCATGAGCTACCTGCTGTACCAGATGCTGTGCGGCATCAAGCATTTGCATTTGGCTGGCATCGTGCATAGGGTAAGGAATACATATAAACTAAGCGATAAATAGCTATATTGTGCAGTTATTTGGTTTTGAGTTAGAACCTCGTTGGAAGAAGCAAGTTTTACTGGTGTAATCAACTCATGATAGTGGACTTAATACGAAATTACAAGTAATTGATAATAGTTATTAATATACTTCGACTCGAATTAAGAATCGATGATGACGTAGGTGGTGATGGTTTGTTAGGTGATCCTCTAGGCTTGAGAATTATAAGCCGCACGGTTAATAATAAGATATAGGTCATATACTAAAATTAATTTACTCAACTCAGCTGGAGTTGGGTTTTGACGTGAACAAGCTTAAGAAAATTTATTCTTCCATTGAGCATATATATTATAGTCTAAAACAATTGTCTCTATTGAAGTACTTGAGTGCGTGGAAGACCCTAAAAAATCTGTAAAAAATATGGTGCAAGAAGTCGTTTTTGAGGGGCTACTTAAAAATAAATCGTGTTGTTAATGCCAGGACCTGAAGCCGTCCAACATAGTGGTGAAGAGCGACTGCACGCTGAAGATCCTGGACTTCGGGCTGGCGCGCACGGCCGGCACCACCTTCATGATGACGCCCTACGTCGTCACCAGATACTACCGCGCGCCCGAGGTTACTATAGCCTGCTTATATCACCTATCTTACAGTTCTTATTCAGTCCGAAGCGCCTGAAGTGAGCTATAAGCTGACTCATGATATCAATATTTATATATGTCTTATCTAGTCCCAAACTGAGCAGAACTTCTATTGTAGTTACTAAATAATGCATAAATGAAATACATCTACTTCTACTTTGAGGGTAGTTTCCAGGATAAAGTATCCTAAGTCTAATATTGATTGGCTGACGTTTGCCAAGATCTTGCTGATCAACCCATCTGGGTTGTTCCGCAAGATCTTGGCAATGAAGTCGGATTTTCTTGCATAGTTGAATACTGCAATATTCTTATTATCGTAAATCCTATCTATAAATGATAACAAGACTGGCTTAGGTTATCAAGCAGTCGTTTGTTGTAATACTGTATAATGTCCGATGGTAGGTTATCCTGGGCATGGGCTACACGGAGAACGTGGACATCTGGTCCGTGGGGTGCATCATGGGCGAGATGATTCGCGGCGGAGTGCTCTTCCCCGGGACAGATCACATCGATCAGTGGAACAAGATTATTGGTGAGATGACTGTTTTAAATATAAAATTTAAATGTGTAGAAATTTAAATCTTGATTGTGTAATCTGGCTCCCGAACCTGTGTTTATATAGCACTATTATGGGATTTACAGTAAATATATGTTAAACGACATATTTTTAGTGAATCAGTTTAGATTATTAATTCATTCTTATGCTGGCTTGAAACTAAAATTTTCAATAGTATTAAAATCAATAGTAAATTTTCAATAGATCCTTCGAGCCGGCACATAGACTCCATATTGTGTAGCATACCTAGAGTCACTTTTAAGTGTTAAATCCAAATTCAAATGAAACATATCTATTCAACTAGCTCACATAAAGTAATAGTTTTGAAACGTCACAGTTTAAAAAAAATAATTTACCACCGGTTTTGATGGTGGTTTCTACAAAGAACCGGCAAGGCACTCCAATAGTTGTTCTTAGCTTAACTTGATAATTAACGTATGTATGTCATAGTTGCTCTAAGCTTAACTTTGTTCCGGTTCGGAAGGTAGTTTCTACAGAAAAGAACCAGCAAGGCACTCCGATAGTACTATCAGAATAATGAAGTACTATCACTTTGTAAAAACTACCTTATATAGAAACTATGTACCATAGTTTTAAGCTTAATTTGGTATATGACGGTGGTGTGTGTGTGTCATATGCCGGAATACTGAAACGCAACTTAAATTTAAGCACTCCTTAAGTCTCGTAATTTTGACAGAATTGTATGGCGAACTGTCAAATCGGACTGGTTTAATTTGTACTTAAATTTAAGTTGCGTTTCAGTTTTACGGCAATAGTCTGTCTAATCTTGTCTAACCTTGGTGACTCGTCGTGTCAGAGCAACTGGGCACG
>JADANM010005346.1:641464-654396 GCA_026213755.1 Eurema hecabe | reverse complement strand
TGCACTTTGAACAGCGGAAGAACTTGAAAAGTTTCTTGCAATAATTCCAAACTGATTCATTTTCGTATATTATGAATATTATTTATATTTTAATTGAAGAAACCGGTGTTTCTCGGTGTAAATTATTATTTGCAGTTTAAACTCAAAAGAAAGTTACAAATTCCAAAGTTCACTATCAGTGATAAATGAATTCATTGATTGGTTGATTATTGGCCTACTATCTAAACGCCCACGCAGTGTTGTTGTTCAGTTTTAGCACAATTTCGTATTTACCTGCCAAAATCAAAATCATGTCTACGTCTGCCTCTTATTTAATATATGAAATGAATTTTGTTAGCTATTATTTTTTAATTGTACTATAAAAAAATTATCGTTTATTTATAAGAATTTTATTTTATTTTAATTTTTCACCGTTTAGCGACGTCTCATTTTAGGCATTACAAATTGTCACTTTCGTAGTGTCAGTTGTCAGGTGTCGTTTAAATTTTGACATATGGTGTTATAAAAAAATCCTTGTTATTTTAAATTTATATATTTTTATATTACTTTACTTGTTGATAATATATAATAAATAGTTTTTAAAATTATCTTACAATACAGTTAACGCTTATCAGTTCGTGATAAGAGTGTTTAGTGATAACATGGGGATCTACTGCTTATTTGTAACAGGTAAGATAATTTATGTTTTCGTGAACTAGTTTTTACTCGTTTTCGACTTTGTACCGACACGGCATCGGGCATTCCGTTCTTGTGGCATTCAAAGTGAGGACTGGGGGTTATTATTTACTTGCGGTAGTTGCTAAGAAGACACGTAACAATGAATAAGTTAGTTGGTTTTTCGAGGCATTTTTCGAGTTCCTCATCCTTTAATGCAATTAAAACTGTTACTGTAATCGGTGGCGGTTTAATGGGGAGTGGGATAGCGCAGGTGAGTTGTTATTTTATACATATTTATTCTTTGTATGATAACAATCATCATATTTAGATTAATTAATAAATTACTTAAAAATTATATATCTTTAAAGGTATCAGCACAAGCCGGTCAAAATGTGACAATTGTGGATTTAAACCCGGATATATTACAAAAAAGCCAAAAATCCATAGAAAACAATTTGAAGAGGGTAGCTAAAAAAATGTATAAAGATGATGTAGCTAAGATTGAACAATATGTAAAGGAATCTGGTGACAGAATTAAAATATCTACCAAGATAGAAGATGGGGTCAATGCCGATTTAATTGTTGAAGCCATTGTGGAGAAATTGGATATTAAACAACAATTGTTTAATAAGTTGGATGAGGTATAAAAAGAAGTAATTATTTCACTTTAGCCATTCAGATTTGATTATTTATTAGTATTTTGTTCTTCTGATAAATATACATCAATAACTACAATATTTTTTTCAAAATTTTATTCTAGTTATATAAACTGTTTCATAAAATAATGTATTGAAATTAATTGTAGCTAGCACCGCAGCACACAATTCTAGCAACAAACACTTCTTCAATATCTATCAATGAAATTGGTGCCGGAATCAAAAGGAAGGACAGGTAAGAAATCCATCCATATAAACAATATACATTTTATTACACTATCTGTGTTCCTATTATGTTAAAAGGTAATATAACAATCTTAAGAGAATCTATGAATTTATCATTAAATAAAAGGTTTTAATAAATATTTAATAACATTTAATAATTTAAACGTTAAAGTATTAAAAAACATTTCCATGGAAATAAGACACATTATTTCCATGCAAATAAACTAATTTTTAACAATAATAAACCAACTTCAAACTGTAAACTAAAAAGCAATCAAAATTACTTGCTTCACACAAGTTAGTTTAGTCAAATAATTTACATGCAGCAAATTAGTAGGAACAATTTATTATATTTAATAGAGTAAACATCAATAAAAATAAATATGTACTTGTATCATAGTCCAGTACTCTGTCCTTATAGGTACGGGGGTCTTCATTTCTTCAACCCGGTACCGGTGATGCGTCTCCTGGAAGTTATTAAAGGTGACCACATATCAGAGGAGACCTACCAGGCGATGATGGAATGGGGCAAGTCGGTGGGCAAGACATGTATCACTTGCAAGGACACTCCCGGATTCGTTGTCAATAGATTACTCGGACCATACAGTGCTGAGGCCCTTAGGATGTATGAAAGAGGTAATTATCATAATTTGTAGTATTATCGTAGCAAGCTTTTGCATGCTATGCTATTCTGTTGGATCAGATTTGACTAGCTCGCACCAAGGGAAGCTTTCCCTTAAAAAACCTAATCACTTATTGTCACGAACTTTCTGGTGTCCATAATAGAACATATTTTTTTAATCATTGTCTTTTTATAGCATGTTTTTTTGGATTGCGTGATCTATTATATCTTTTATACATAATGCCTAATAATATGTATGCATAATATTATATCATTATAATATATAATTAACAAATACCACTAAAATATTATAAAAATAATTATATCAATTCATATAATTATACAAATTCAAACAATTTCGTTTTTTAGTACTAAATGTGTACTTAATAAACTGTACACTGACATGAATATACATGCTTTGTATCTCTTTAATATTACTTTATGAATAAAAAGATGTATTTATAAATATATGTTTGTAGTTTGCAACTCTGGGAATTTATTGTTGCCATATATAAAATTGTCTTATAGTATTTCACATATGAATAATTATTGGGTTCATATTTTATGTGAGTGAGTGCATATGATATTTTTTATTTATATATGTGTATGTAAGTATTATTTTATGATTTTTTAATGTTTATTTGCTGTCTTTTTTGCTTGATGTGTTGATGTCTTATGGCTTATTTGGAGATTTGTTAAAAAAAAACCATGAGAAAAAGTAAAGTTGTTATGTTTTAAAATATTGTTTGGGTATGTATGTATAGAATATGATATTAAAATTGAAATATTTCATTTAATGAACCTTGATTATAATTATTATCTAGCGAACTAGTATTCATTATATTATTTATTAATACTGTGTTGTTAATAAGCATAATATTTACAAAATATTAATGAGCTCATATTTTTTTTAGTATTATAAGCGCATTTAAAATTAAAAAAAAAATTATAGAAAAGCTAATATTGGCTTAAATGAAACTGAAGGTCACTGATGTTTTTGTATAAATACCGTCGACTTTCTGTGATTACATAAAAATCATTTAATATCTATCTCAATGTCATAAAAATGTTCTATAATCTATAATCAACCGGTTTTTTTTTTCAAACCAGGTGATGCAACCAAAGAAGATATAGATATTGGAATGAAGTTAGGTGCTGGTTATCCAATGGGTCCATTTGAGTTGGCAGACTACACCGGACTGGATACCAACAAATTTGTACTACAAGTCATGTATGAGAAAACTGGAGACCCTGTGTTCAAACCTATACCAATGTTGGACAAAATGGTGGCTGAAGGAAAACTGGGAATTAAGACCGGAGAAGGATTTTATAAGTATAAGAAATAAGAATTTTATTAGTTCTACTAATACTAACAAAAAAATACTGAAATGACAGTTATTATACTAACTAAGATACTTCTGAAATGAGTGTTTTTAAGTATATAGCTGTTTGGGATGGGTTAGTTGTTTTTATGGTAAGGTAAAGAACTTTCTGGAAATGTATAGGTTATCATTGACTGCATATAATTGTGCTACGTTAATTTTATAGACAGTTACAGATAATTGACATGACTGGAAAGATAAAAATCTTAATTATAATTCAAAGAGTTAAAAGTTCGGAGCATGATAATATTATGTATTGTAATTTTTAAACCATCATTGGATCTAATTTTTATTTTTTTTAACATAAAGCTTGCTTTAATGGATTCAACGATTACATATTCATACTTTTCTGTATTAAAATAAAAGGCATTGTTATTAAATTAAGTCTGTGTTAGCATTAAATAATAATATTAAGACTAAGAATTTTTATACAGATTATAAATAATAATCACATGACATGTAATTAAGACTTTATTTTTATATTTATATATTTCCTTACGTCTTTAAAGATAATTATCTTATTATTAAAAGAGTAAATATACTCCTGTTATTATGAAGTATTTTGATTTTATAATAAATATTTTTATACATTTGCTTTTTTTGTTTGTTGTGCCTCTTCCATATTCCTCATTATTCACGTCAACAACATTTAGATAGAAAAATAAAAAATAAATCAGTGTTTACATAAACTATAGGTGATGTAGGCATAAAAAACCATAAGTAAAAAAAACATTAAAAAGAAAAGAAACAAAACAACGGCATCGTGCAAATAATTTATTTCAATAATAATATTATGAAAAGGTCGTTTAGGTAATACGTTAGGTCACACGAATGCGTAGCCGCCATATTTAAACATAATAATTGATCGTTCCGTCGTAAGTGTAGCCAAAACTGTATATACCTACCTAGGTGTTAACAGAACGTTCTTATACTCGATGACATTTTTCTCATTACTTTACCCAATAAATATGAAAAATTTAAATATACGAATTTCGATACGATGCACTGTGTAAGTGGACAAAATTGTCTAGTTTGCAATGACTTCACTTTGCGTGCTGATTTTGTGGTTCTAGGTGTTATTATGCTATTTTCAAGACTACACATATAAAACAAAGGTTCGTATTCAATTAAACAGTGCCACGAATGACGAAATGTGTATTTCTAGCAACTTTATTAATTAACGTCACAACGTCAGTTATCTATGGTCCCGCCGATTCAGTTAGATTCGCTTTAAAATTAAGACTAATCTTTTATTTATTGCAAATTAGCGGCCAGCGGTTTCATTTCCGTTGATTTCGTACCCTTTATTTATTCCGGTATAAAAACTATCCTATATCCATGAACGAGTAACATACAGACACACTTCCTCTGTTATGTAGGTACTACCCAATGTAACTAAAATAAACGCAATCTATACTACGTATCGAGAAGGCGGAAGCGCGGAACACAGCTTGTATAAAATATATGTAGATAGTTAGGTAGTAGTGAAAATATAAATTCAATAAACGAAATAAATTCGCCTCATATACCGTATTTACAGTGAGCGTGTGATAAGCTATCTTAAGTATACAACACATTACGTAACTTCTGATATCATATTCTTGTATATCATTATAAAGAAAATTGTTTAAAAAAACCCCCTGGCGTCTTCTAAATAATTTTTTGAATATCCTATATCTATATAAAAATAGCAGTTTATAAATCAGCGTAAATAATAGTCTTACTTTGTTTTCTTATACGAACAAATTTGATTATTTTTGCACATTTAATTAATTGCATTAGTTATTTGTTAAATAAATATGGACGCCAGAAGTGACTCCCTCTTACTTCCTGCGTTGTTTTTACGATTTTTTTATAACAAAGTGTTCAAACGATCAGACAATCCACCTAATGAAAGGTGATTTTAAAATATACATATACATCATTAAAAATAAATAAAATTATAGGCGATGCTTCAGCGGCAGACATCGATACAGCTATGAAATTAGGCGCCGGCTACCCAATGGGCCCCCTAGAGCTAGCAGACTTCACAGGACTTGATAACAAAAAGGCTATATTATCTGTCATGTTAGAAAAAACTGGCAACCCCGTGTTCGAACCAATACCGTTACTCAATAAACTAGTCGAAGAGAGAAAATTTGGTAGAAAAACGGGAGAAGGCATTTATAAATACGAATAGACTATTGGAATTATCGAATATGTTTTGCGATTTGTTGCTCTATGGAACAAAAGCTTCACAAAAAAAATGGTAATAAGATATTATACCTTCATAATGAAGGAAATTTTTATTTTGTAATCTTTAATTCAACAAAAACATATGTGTATAAATATTTAAAGATTTATCGCCGTAAAGTAGTGACATTTATTCTTTAAAAATTGTTTGTTCCCTCACATTTGTTTTAAAAAGCCGATTTCGGGGTTTGGGTTGCTGCGTTTGCAGACATTTAATAACTTTATCGTCACTTCCGTTTAAGGCGCTCGAAAATATAAGTCATTTTATGATACTTTTTTCAAGTCAAATGATTTTTTTATTTGGTAATGTATAGTTATATTTACATTATAAAACGTGCATAAACCTTATTAGAATGCATATCCTAGTATACAGAATTTTTCATTTGACATCAATTGTTTTTTATTTACTAATAACAAGCATTAACCTTAATTGTAAACTATTTTCACTTACTCGTTGATTTATTTTTTCTCTTTTGAAAGTATTTTAGTATGTATGTTTAAGCCAGATATTATGATAATATACATTTAAAATGACTAATAAAAGGCTATCGCTTTTCAGAAAGTCATGATATTTATTATCTTCACGGTGTAATAGATATTTATTGTAGATATAATAATAAATGATAATAAGTACTAAAAAGTTGCGTCTTATTTATGTCATAGTTATTTATGTATGTAATAGATATTTATTGATGATGAAATAATAAATGATAATAAGTACTAAAAAGTTGCGTCTTATTTATGTCATAGTTATTTATGTATGTAATAGATATTTATTGATGATGAAATAATAAATGATAGATAATAAGTACTAAGAATTCGCGTTTTACTTATGTCATAGATATTTATAAATGATTATATAATAAATGATAATAAGTACCTACTAAGAAGTTGCGTTTATGTCATATAGGAGGTACCTATATCTGCAAATGTGAAAAATAACTTGTTTTATTTTCCTTTCTACTACTACTTGTTATCGGAGACGGGGGAATATTGTACAGAACGATAGATTTTTTTCACTTCGCACGTCTATATTAGACAATATTATATAAACTTTATAGAAACCATATTCAAATCCTTTGTGTAATTTTAAAAGTCTAAATTACATAGGTAAAGACAAAGTTCACGGCGTTTTTGTTTTAAATACTCCTTAATATTTAGGGTTAGGTAATTTAAAAATCTAGTTCTTTTAAAAGATACTTTAAATATGGATCAAAACTACCTAAGAAAAGAAAGAAAGTTAATAAGACAAAGGGCGATAAATTAACACTTTTGAATCGTTATAGCCCTATAGAAGAATACCACCAGTGTCTGGTGAAGTCAGACACAAATTTATAAATAAATAGTTTAAACCCTAAAACCGTAGAATCTATTTGTAATTATATAATATGCGGCACCACAAATTATTTAGTAAGCTTATAAAAGTGCTTATACGTATTTTATGATAAATGTTGAAGCTAGTTATTTTCAATATTACACGCTAATAAAGAGGGTACCTACTCTTATATGGTCATAGTTCCGTACTGTTTGAACGTAATAAACACAATTTTCATCGGCAGTTTTACCGTCCTTGTAAAGAATCATGAATAATATCTATCGGCTGTAAAATGCGAATATGGTGTTGTAAATGATAAGACGATTGATTTGTGTGTGATAAGATTAATTCTTATTGATAATCTTCAGAACTAGTGACATTGTAAATAAATTTGCGCGTCACTTCGCTGCCTACGTTTTCGTTTAATAGTTTTAATTTCATTCAAAACACAAGCGTAATATTTTACTTCGTTTATTTTTTATGCAAAGAGTGATTAAATATGAATTATTAATTCGTACACGTAGTTTTTAACTCTAATAGATTGTGTATCGTCCTCAATTTGCATCGAGTTGGTCATTAGGATTTCTAATTCAACCAAATATAGTTAATAGTAATTATTGTGTTCGAACGTTTAATTCCTTTAACAGATATTTACGTTCTTAAAATTTAATTCAATAAACGAATGGCAATAATATTTTAACGTATCGTAAGTGTAGTTTTAATATAAGTGGTTGAATATTGTAGATAATTAATTTAAGTGAAAATATGAGTGATGTTTTGCAAATACCGAAGGAAAGTAAACCGCTCCGGTGGCAGCGTTCTATATGTAAGGTAAATATTATGTTGAAGTAGCAACGCCCCGCGGTTTTCCTCGCGCAGTTTCCGTTCCCAGGGAAATACCAGGATGGAAAGCATCCTATGTGATAAACCTGAGTTTATTATATCCAAATCCATTAAGTAGTTTTTGCGTGAAAGAGCAACAATCATACAAACATTTACATTAATAATTGTAAGATACATTAGTAAGATATGTTAAATTCTACATTAAAATTATTAATAGAAAAACGTTTTTGTATCATCGGACAAAATCCAAAAAGAATGAAGAACTGATATTATAAATGGGAAAGTGTGTCTGTCTGTGTAGTGTGTATGTTTGTCTTTCTTTAACGGTCACTTAAGACTATAGACAATAGGAGGCACGTGATCGACTATCCATAGAGCTATACCAAATATTTACTTACATTTCCTTGATCATGACTTTGAAAATGATTGTTTGTTTTTTTATAGATTAGGCTTCAGAAATATTGACTGTTGTGAAAAAATATTTTAATTAAGTTCCAATATCTGAGAGAACAATGCATGCGTCGAAAAACAACTTCATAGGAACCAAATTATGATTTGTAGGATTTTGAAATAAAACTAAAAGGCGAGGGCGGTAAAAACTTTACAAGTAGGTACAGTCGAATAGTAAAGTATATTAAAACTTTAAAAATTACAAATCATCACTCTCCAATATACTCGTATATTATACATACACTTACCAAAATATAAGGAACACTGATATACCAGATGTTTAGTTATGTACTTCTGTAATCGACTGTACCATTCATACCTTGAAAAAGAAAAATAAGTATTATATATAAGAATAAATGTCTACTTAGTCGAAAAATACTATGACCGAGATATACTATGAAAGTTATTGTTTTTTTGATGATACATTTTTTATTACCTATATGCTGACGTCATATTATATTAATCGTTTTATTCAATACCAGCTGTTGCCCGCGACTCCGTTCGCGTGAACTTTCATATAAACATTGACCCCCCGCCCTCCTATTCTTATCACCCTTTATTAAAGTAAAAAAGTAGCTTATATGTACAGATTTCATTACAATCGGTGCAGTAGTTTTGGCGTTAAAGCGTAACAGACAGAGTTACTTTCGCATTTATAATATTAGTGGGGGGTTATAAATGAAGAAACACTCAGATAAATTATATTGTGCGATTGTTTTATTTTTATATATTAAGATATGATAAGTTTAAATCTCTTGGTAAAAACCAATACATTTGTTGCGTATTTAATAGAATAAATATAATAAATATTAGCATTTATATGTAATGTATTACCTATATCAGTTTTCAAAGTACATAGAATATGTTTTAAATATTCTATGTACTTTGAAAACTGATATAGGTAATACATTACATATAAATGCTAATATTTATTATATTTATTCTATATTAAAAAGTGCGGACACAATTTTGATTTGATTCATAAAATCTCACCAGCAAATAGCGTTTATAATCGCAATTTATACTGTTCCAGGTGCATTATAACCTGCAACCTCGCACGGACGAGATGACAGCGAAGCCTCTGTTATGTCCGACTTCAGACGAAGTCCAGAAGTATGGTGTACAAGTCGCTGGCCATCAGGGGACCAACAGCGATACCAAGTATTTAGGTAACTTATTTGCTGAATCATTATTCATACTAGTGACTTTCCTTGGTTTTGCACGTATAAACACAATGTTGGTGTTATACATATACTTATTTAAATAAAATCGGTTGTCTGTACTCCATATAGTCGGTTAACTAGCGAGTTGAAGGTGACGTCAATAGAAAAAACTGATGGAATGGTTGTTTTTTTGCCGATTGTACATCTTTGTCGCTCGTTCTGCGCTCTCGCTTGCACTAAAAGCTTTATATGGAACGCTTCAGAGCGAGGTAACGCCCAATGAATCATCTTTTCCTCCCGTGCAGCCAGGCATCGAATTCTAAGACGTCACGTAAAAAAATCAAATCAGAATCCGTTGTGTAGTTTTAAAGTACTAAACATACATAATGGAAGGGTTTACGTCACGTCACGAATCTTTAGCGCTGAACGAAACCTGCGCAGAAGTCAAAAATAAGGTATTGAGGTAACGGCGCGGCGCGCGGGGCGCGTGATCGTCGGGTGCGCGAGCGTTGATTGGCTGTCCCAGTCGTGTTGTCTTTCTCGCACCAATATGTCAATTACGAGCGCGATTCTACCGATGCGCAGCTATTCTCGTCCAGCGCTAAATATAAATGACGCGACCTATACTTTCCAGTTGCTTAAATAAATATTACATACTTATAACTAGTTTATATTATAGCTAGTTCTCAATTTAATTTTATTTATTACATAGGCTTACTCCAACGAGGCGACGGCACCATCCTTAAACCAATTCTTAAAGAGTCACAAAAGCGCGAGGTGGATTTCTATGAAAAACTTGTTTCTTCCGACGAAAAGGATCTTGTGGAGTTAAGAAGATTCGTATCGAAGTATTTCGGTTGCAAGAAATTCACGTACAATGGTTTCGAACAAAATTATATTATACTGGAAGATCTTACTTTACGTATGCTGGAGCCATGTGTCATGGATGTCAAGATTGGTAAGTCTTGCAATGATTTTCTTACGGGTAAATTCTGAAATACGGGCAATTCAAATTTGAGATTCCTTTATGTCAAGTTACTTTGACAGATGTGTATTGATAAATGACAAAATTGATTGATTTTGATTTGAGGCGTACTTAACGCACTTTATATTAATTGAAATGCGAATTTCGAGTATTAACGTGTAGATACCGTAATACCCGAAAAAGACAAAACCAATGGGGTAAATCGAAACTCAATGGGGTTTTTACGGTAGAATTCTGACATAACCGATGAAGGAACATCTCTCGAAAAGGATTTCCAGAGATTTCCATACTTGGTACAAAATAAAGTCATAAATCTTGACGACTTTATTTTGATAAATGTAGTAAGGTCGCGAACGTTAGGAACGTTAGAAATTTCGTTATAATTTAAGGTCCAATATTCATAAGTGTTAATCTTCAATATATTATACGAAATAGAATGACAAGAGCTTATATATTGAAAAATACTCTTCCAGGAAGAATAACGTGGGACCCTCTAGCTTCTGAGGAGAAGATAGCGAATGAAATGAGCAAATATGCGGAATGCAAGCGAGAGTTTGGGTTCTGTATACCCGGATACCAGGTGTTTAGGACGGATAGCGGACGGCGCATGCGGTACGGCAAGGAGTGCGGAAAGAAGTTGAGGGGACACATGGTGACAGCTGGTTAGTGTCAATGTCAACGTCAATGTCAAACATACCAACGTCAACTAGGCTACATGAGAAAAACTTTTGAAATTTGAATTGCCCTAGTTTTTACAAAATAATATTGTAGCCATAGTTATTTCTTTTCAAATAAGAATGAAGTTACATAAATTCCTATCCCATATCAATCAATCAATAAAATCGATTTCGTATTTCTTCCGATGTTTTTATTATAAGCAATTTAAAAAAACTCAAACTTTTATAAGCCTTACCTTCTACATCATCACAAATACTCAAGCTTCTCTAAAACTTCGCAATAAAAGTCTCCACTTACACCTATCTAATAACTGAGAAAACTTTTTGTAAAACAATTTTTTAAGTAACCTTTAAAAAAAATACTAATTGATCTGTTTTTCGGTACAGCGATCCGCAACTACCTGAACGGCATCGGTCGGCCGCCATGCCGGTCGCTGGTGCTGCAGCTGCTGGCGGGGCTGTGGGCGCTACAGCGCTGGGCGGCCAAACAGACCAGCCTCACGCTGCGAGCCACCTCGCTGCTGCTGGCCTACGATGCCGCGCCGCTGGCCGCGTGCTGCTCGGTAGAATCGGGGTAAGAATAACAATATTTTGGCAATAGACACTAGACTTGAAATAACTTACCTTACAACCCTGCAAAGATAGAGGTATGGTTATAAATAAATATACTATAGGTAGGTAGGTTGACGATACGAAAGTTGTGACGTTTTTATATGGCAACTCTGCTTGATGTCTGATGGAGCAGGGGTGCCAAAAAACAATTTATTTCAATATAGCCATTCGCGTCGTTCATTCTTAGAGATATGGACTTAGTTAGTCCATTGAGTTATTTTAGTATTTACGAAACTTTATGTAATTTTTTTTTTCTTATTTAATTTTGTCGTGTTTCAGGTCCAAAAGCAAATGCCGACCCTCACAACCAATAGGACGTCGGAAGTCCATACACTCAATGCACAGTCCCGACACAGGATCCAACTTTAGCGGCCAGATATCTTCCAAGGGACCAGTTTATAAGAAACTAGCGTCCGTCCCACTCACTCCCATGAGCTCTCTACGAGATTCCTTCTCGCCCCCTCCTCCTGTAAATTCCCCATGGTCGGAAGCTTTAGAAAAGCTGAACCATAATCATTCCTTTGAAAATAACTACGAACACAAGGTGTGCAAGATTAAAATGAATTATCGAGCCCAATTAGATCAATTGTGCCAAGATTCTCCCAATCCTAACCCGTGGGGGACAGTAAAACTAATAGATTTCGCCCATGCTTTCTTTAATGAGGAAAAAACTGTCGATTATAATTTTAAGGATGGCTTAGACAATTTTGTTGCTATATTCGAAAGTCTGTTGAAAGAAACCGATGATCAAGTATTTTGAAAGTTTGCTTTAACTTGTATTTGTAAAAGCAAATATAATTTTCAGTCCTATTTCGATTGAAGGAAAAATGAGATGGGACTTTTACTTGATTTGTGTTGTGATTGTATGTTATAGAGATATAGCTGCACAATGTGCAGCTATATCTAGATTAAGAATTGCAGTATTTCCGACTTAAGTTTTAGTTGAAAATACGAGTAGTTAATTACATCTTGTTAAAATTAATATTTTATGGCATGTCTACTGAGTAGTACACAAATAGCCAAATACTCAAACGCAAATAAAATTTAAGCATGTGTCAAGGTTAGTTCTTTTGACAGACTTATATGGCGATCTGTCAATTTGGACCGATTTAT
>JADANM010005346.1:547485-616858 GCA_026213755.1 Eurema hecabe | reverse complement strand
AGTCTTTGAAATGTGAAAACTATATTTAAGAATATTAACTAGAAATGATAAGATTTTTTTTTGTAAATCTCATGTAATTTATACAAGTATGCTTTTTAATAGAAACTATCCTTTTAATCTATACTTTAAAATTTATTAATGAAGAACTTTCTTTTTTAAAGGTTTCAAAACAGTGTACAAGAGCAAGAAAGGTGGCTTAAGGTTTGCAGATTTACTGGACAAAGTTTCAGCGGTTGATCCAGAAATGAGGATACGGTTTACTGCGGCCCATCCGAAGGATTTCCCTGACGAGGTTATTTGTAGCTCTGTCATAAATTATTTATAAAATGCTTCTTCATTTCATTTACATGTCCTAGTTCATTGTATGTTAAAATATCAAAATAATAAAAAAATGTGTTATAAATGGTATAATACATGACATGTTTGACATGTCATGTATTATATGGACTTATGGTGCTTTCTCTCATATAACGTAAGGTTATGACATCACTGATGAGATGAGACTTTACTTGACAGTGGTTCTACAGGGTAATAAGTAATAACTAACCCCTTAAAATTTCAAATATCATTAGACCACAAACGATTTCACATAGTATAATATGACATTGCTGTAAGATTATAGGCTGAAAACAAAAGAGTATTAAATCTTCAGTAGATAACCTCACTCTCTATCCTAAATACTATGTTTCTACCTACAATTCACATTGAGTTATTATTTGCAGGTATTACAAGTGATAAACGAGCGTCCTAATATTTGCAAGCTACTGCATTTGCCAGCACAATCGGGGTCAACCACAGTTTTGGATAGGATGAGGAGAGGACATTCAAGAGAGGCTTACCTGCAGTTGGTAGAACATGTGAGGAGTACAATACCAGGAGGTGAGTTTCTTGTATACTTCGAGTGAATTCAGTAAAGTAAAGTTATTGGTCATAAGTTCTTTTTCCCGTTTAAATCTTCCAACGGTTTTAAACCATTATCAGATGTCTGCAATATCATTGTCTGCAATATCACCTAATTCCCAGCAGTACGTACCCATTGCATTGCTGTCGTTGGAAGATATAAATCGTTAGAAGAAGACATTCTAAGTCATATATGTACTATCGTTTTAGGCGTCATGTCTTCTCTGTCCAATAGATCTTGATACAATGAACTGGTCATCAATGAACTGTATCATTGGTCAAAAGTTGTGTAAAGAATGTACTGTGTAAACAAACATTAATTGCGTTTGAAATAATTATCATATATTACACAGAAAGTACTCACTATTGTTTTGGAAACAATTCTGTAGTAATAGTCAATAATTGTAAAATAATAAATAAATTAATATTATTTCTGTCTAAGGCTTTAGGTTGGGGCTTCTAAAGTAACTAAAGAGGGGATAATTGATTGAAAATGATGTTAATAATTGTGCAAATTCGTTGCGAACAAATATTTTTTTTTCATTTAAAAATGTTACATAATACCAAGTTTAATGTTACAGTGGGGCTTTCGACGGACATGATCTGTGGCTTTTGTGGTGAAACGGACGAAGAGTTCGAAGATACCCTCTCTTTGATGGCTGCCGTCAGATATCATGTGGCATTTCTTTTCCCTTACAGCATGAGAGAGGTAATCCCAAGTACCATAATTTAAAATTTTTATTGTTCCTATTATTAAACCTGATAAGATTCCGTTAAACCTCGCCTAAAGATTCATAAAATTAGGGACTATAGTTAGATTAAAAAAAAAATGTTGGAGTGCTTCAAGGATCTATACTAGGTCCCTAATTATTCAATACATACATCAATGACTTTCAGAAAACCACAGCTCACCGCCGATACAAAGACGACGTTCCTGAACACGTAAAAAAAGATCGACACAATAAAATGGTTGAATTGTACAGACGGACTTGCCAGCAATTGAACGAACAAGAAATTGGCAACACTCATTTAGTGTTGGTTGAAGGTGTCGCTCCTAAATCTGGCAAACTTATCGGTAGAAATGAATATTACCTGAAAGTTCTTTTCGATCAAGCTGTGTTACCAGCTAGTGATGGAGAAAGGGAAATAAAACCAGGTGATTATGTTAGTGTTAAAATTACTGCTGCCAGATCGTCCGTACTGAATGGTGAAGCCTTGTATCATACAAGCATTAGGGAGTTTTATAAAGATTTCGGCTGGGCCGATAGACATAAACTTGTAAGTATTTAAATTAAGTAGATAAATGATTACATAAAACAAAGGCTTTTATTTAAGATCCACTTAAAAAATGGAAGTTTTGTTGTAAAATGATATTTGAATCACGCCCTTAAAGGGTTTATTTGAATGTGCATAAAAACAATTTTAAAATTATTTTATTTAATGACCTTTTTTTTTAATATTATATTATATGATGGAGCATGGTTGCCTGAGAGAAATTGGTTTAATCTCACAAACACACTCCAATAAGAAGTTTTACAGTTGTGCAGTTTGACATTTATTGTAAAACAGACAATAAATGATTCTCGGCAGGAATGAAAAGAGGGAATGAAGGTGAAAATAAAAGATAATTATAGTTGTGTTCACTTCAAAAGTGCATTTATTGTGTTGAAATTAGTAAAAAACATCTTAAATACTACAGTACAATAAATATACGCTATACATTAGCATTACAATAATGTTACCTTAAGACTTTTTACAATTAAACAAGTCTTTAACTAGACGATTGTGATGGCAACATATTTATTATATTTGTACTTTTTTAATCTGTGCCGGTGAAGTGCAAATATGTGCACATTCTGATTATTTATATATTATAGATTTAGTTGTAAATGTATGTCGGACAGTATTTTTAAAGTTAATTTTAAATAAACTTAAGGCACACTCTTTAATATATTTTTTTATTATTTCAGAACATACTATTTGAATGCTCAATATTAAGTAATTGAACATTATTTTTTAGAATAACCAGGGTTTTTAATTTTATATTCCTTGATGGAGTTATTGTAAGGTACATACTCAATTATTTTATATTAAAAATGTTGAATTAAAAGTTACATTTATAAAAAACTTTACAATTTAAATATTTGTAAAATAATTAGAACCTGGTTCTGTTATTGTAGGTAATTTATTAACAAATCATCGAAAACAGTTGGATATGTTAATACCTGTTCAATATTTTAGACCAAGCTCGAACTACCTATTTGACCATCTTTTCCATTTAGTACGTTAACTCTTTGCCCGGAGAGATTATCTTCTACATGTCCGGAGAGACTAGGAGACGGCCCTTGAGAACTTCCGTAAACCTTTGTACTGTAACCAGAGTCGTTATGCGATTCTCTGTCAGTCTGACTTTGAGTTTCTGTCAAATGTGTATTAATAGCCAGGGACTGGAGACGGCTGTGCAGCAAATTGTGGTCTGGCTTTCTCAGTCCGTGAGGGTTTCTTCCAAAATTGGGATACATTGGCGGACGGTTATCGTAGTAGCCCCGAAAGTGATCATTTTGATTCGCAATCTCCACTTCAGTATTTTGGTCCAAATGCTCGCTGTAGCAATGAGGTATCCTCTCTATTTCTCGTATTATGTGATCTTGCATCATCGCGTTGAACACTCCAGTCTGGTGGTGATACACGATCGGGTTTCTACTTCGGCTCTGAGGCTGTGCCTGAGGTAATCCTGGTTCATTGTAATCGTATTGGTTCTGGCAGTTGTACTGAGGTATAGGAACGCCATTGTCTATCATGTCTCTATAGGGCATCTGGTGATGGACTTGCCTATTCGGTATTTCATGGAAGTAGGCGTCTTTAGGAATCATTCGCATGTCAGAGGGATAAGTTTGTACTTGAGGCGCTGGTGATTGAGATTTGGTTGACATGGTTTCATAATTTGGTAGCGGTAGAGTCTGGAGCAAATTTGTATTTCTCATTGGTCCAGGTTGGGCCGAACTTCTAATAGGGTTGTCCTCTTCGTCACTGCTTTCGGAATTATTACCGTTTTCTTTCGGTGGATTTTGAAATGTCTTTCTCGTTGGAAAGGGGATAAGATTGTGCAAGCTGAACCGCTTTGTTTTCGGTGGTTTTTCTTTAAGAACGGGCGCAGGTCTTTGTGGTTGTTGGGGCATTTTTAATATAGGTTGAACCGGTTGTTGTTTAGTTGGAATTGCTGTTTCTCGTTCAGGTACTTTTATAGACAATGGCAATCTCTCAGGAGAAGTGCATCTTTGTTGGTGTTCTACTTGAGCCACTAATTCTTGAACTGATTTTCTTGGCTCGCGTTCTATATTAGTTTCCTGTTGGTTGATTGGTTTTGTGAGCCTTACATAACCATCTTGAGAAATATCTAGTGCTTGTGAATTTCTATTTAGCACATCGGCCATTTCTCTTTCTAATATGACTCTTTTTCGTATATCATCAGCCGTTCTCTGTAACACTTGACTCTTCCAAGCAGGAACATTTTGGGAGGTATCATAGTGATTTGTATGTACTTCTTCTGAATTGTGTAAGTTGGGTTCTGTTGGCCTAATATTATTCGGTGATAATGGAGATTGTCGACTAGGCGCATGGTATCTTTCACTTACTGACGCACCTTCATTTAAAACAGGTGATTGGGATACAGGTAATTTTTTTGATTTAACATGTATTTCAGCTGTGACACTATGAGTTGGTTCTATATAAGAAGTATGAGGCGCTACACTAAGAGGTGATCTCGAACATCGACTGGAACCGGCATCTAAATGATCACTACTTTTAGAATTTTTCAGAATATGTTTTCTTCTTGGACTGCGAGGAGATCTATCTAAACCTTCTGTGCTCTGAGACGTATGTTTTACTAAATCTCTGTTATGCCAATCCTGGTGATCAGTATTTTCGTTAAAGTTTTTAATGAGGTTATTTACTGTACTCCAATCGCCAGAATTGGCATCAAGAAGCTCCAAGCTTCTTGTTCTTTTTATCGGTGGTATGTCTACAGATCCTTTTGGACTAAAGTCTAATTTCTTGACTCTTTCTGAAGCTCTGAACATCATCCCGCGCGTTAACCATTGTTCCAAGTGCTTATGCCTCTCTTTACACATGGCCCGTTCCGCAGCTACGAATCGTGTTAGTTCAGATATTTTTCCTTGAGTTTTCATCTCCAAATCGGTCACTTTCTGATCCAATCTCTCATGCGCTCTGTCTATGTGTTTCTTTAAATCGTTTTTATCTTCATTAAGCTTATCTTCCATATGTTTGAAGAATGGTGCACAATAGCAGGTGTATCCAGCTCCGATCGGTCCCTTCTTTATATTACCCGCGAGGTCTAAGTAATACTGCTCGCCTTTCTTCAACGGTTCGGTGGGTAGAGAGCTTAGCTTAGGTTTGGGAAAATACTTTGGATCGGGATAGTAGTGGCAGCCGTACGGCGACCATTGTACCGGAGGCGTTTCGAAATGGACGTTTTTCTTTTTCTTTTCTTTACTTCTGTCTCTTTTCTTTCCATCATCTGGTTCATCGATACCGCGCTCTTTACTCTTATCTCTGTGTCTCTCTTTTTTCTTAGTTTGTTTCGCCACGGGTGTGTTGAGTATTGCGATGATTTCGTCTAGCCCCTTCCTCGTGGCTATATCTCTTGCCGTCTCACCTTGGTGGTTCCGTAGTGACTTATCGCAGCCTGCTTCGAGTAGTATCCTGGTCAGTTTTCTTCGTCCCATCGCTGCAGCTATGTGTAGAGCGGTGTCACCGTTCTTGTTTTGTTCCGAGACTTTGCATTGGGCAGATATGAGTATCCGCGTGACGCCGGCGTGGCCGTAGCGAGCTGCCGTGTGGAGTGATGTGTCCCCATACTATAAAAGAAAAAAATGTAATATAACATTTATTGTAACTATCGTTTTTGTCAAATGATTTTTTATAATATTCCATTAATTAAAACATAATTTTGGGTATTACCTATACTGTGCCAAGTAAAATAAAATAGTTTCAGTGGTTGTTTGGAATGACAAAATTATATGTTAGCTAGATACAAAGACTGATAGCCCCTTAATAATTAATTAATCAGTCCGCCGTCCGTCAGAAATTTACTCCACAAATGAGGAAAAATTTTAAATCTACGAAATACACTAAACTAACAATTGTTGCAATGTATGTACTACGGCGACAACATACGCTCATATTGCGGTTTTGGGTGTTATTACTGCGTTGTACATACGTTGTTTTGCAAGTCCGGCGGAGCTCCAGCCAGCAGGATCTCCCGAGCGGACTGGTTGTGTCCGTTCTGCGTGGCGAGGTGCAGCGGCGCGAAGCCGGCCGCGTTGCGCGCGCGCAGCTCGCACGAGCGCGCTAGCAGCGCCACGCACCGCGAGTAGCCTTTCCATGCCGCTTCGTGCGCTGCTGTGTTGCCATGCTAACATAAAAAATGGAAAATAATGTGAAAAAACAAATATATGATTGGTAGTAGGTGTTGAGTTGTATTAAGCTGATAATTTAAGAAACTGAGATGTACTTATCTATTGTGTCGTTATGACATGAATAAACACCTTTTTTAAGTATTATAATATGTAACAAACATACCACATTGTCCTGCTTGTTGGGGTCAGCGCCTTGCTCGAGCAACAATTTGACGACATCCACGTGACCGTCCGCGGCACCTCTTTGAAGTGCACTGCAGCCATTCTGAAAATTATATTGTAGACTTTTAAGTTGTAAACTTTTGTTTGGTTGTCATAAGGTTTCATAGAGATTGAAAATCTTTGAGAATAATATAGTTCAGAGATCAGTAAAAACAAAATTTACACATTAACTTATGAACAAAAAAACTATTTGGTATATTAGTTTGGTAGTTCTTAAAAGCGTATACCTCTTGGCTCAAAAATATATTTTGAGAAATAAAAATTGAGCATTTTCTGAGGAAAAGATTAATATATCAGAACGTAGGATATGAAACAAAATCATCGATAATAAGCTCTCCTAAAACAGTTACGTATGAACCTGTTATGGTAGCCATAATTATTACATAACTACGCGAACGTTACGAAATGTCAACCGTTTGACGTTCCACAAAAACAAGATGGCGATTCAATATGGAGCACCTGTTTTAACGAATTGTTTTTGCAAGCCATTGGAATTGTAGAGGTGATATTCGTTTTAATTGTATATTTTTGCAATTGAAATTTTATGATTGTTTATTAGTGATGGTAATACTAGGGTGAAATGTTATTTCTATTCAGTACAGCGCGCAATTACAATGTACGTAATGTATCACATAAATTAATTCACAGATGAACAAATATATTTACATATAACCCTCCTGATGAATAGGTCTCTCACTAAACAAAATACTTAACTGTAGTATAAGAATGTTATTGTTGATAATTAAAAAGAAAGCATAGTTCAATATAAAGACGACACGTATCTTTCCTACCCGGGAAAGTGACAATTTTTTCCACGTATTCTAAACTCTAATGCGTTGAACTGTTACATACAAAAATAATAGAAACCGACTCGTAATTTTGTTATCATATTAAAATCGATCTTCTACTCTTTATACTTAATAGCGTATCTGTGTAGCTCCATCAACAGTATTACTATGCAAAGAAAACCAACATGTCTTAAATCCCACATAAACAAAGGTACACAGACGTTTTTCACCGATTACCGGCGGCCGGCGGTGGTCGTAAACTTGTGTTGCAAGAGAGCCGTGTAATTGGACGGTAAATCCGCTGTCTGTAAACAACAGTCTCATTATATTTACGACTATTGATTAAGAGCACAAAGTATGGGAAATTGGGATGTTATCTGTGCAGTGATTTATAGTCTATGGTATTACAAATTACGTGGAGATTAGCAAGGAATAGCTTGTAATCGAGACTGTAATAATTATTTGCTTTTTTTCATTCTCTAGGTCAGCTTTTGATTAAAAAAAAGTTATATTATCGTCTTAAATTTACACAAAATCAGTGAAAAGTGTAAAAGTAAAAACATGTAGATAAACGGAAATTATTTACCTATATGTAATTATAGTAAAAATCGAAATAGTAATACAGTTGTTATTAAATCTGAAATGCAAACGAACGTTTCTTAAACGCTGTAAAATCATATTCATTTCGTAGTTTTTTCCCGCCATTGGATTGAGAACATCAATGTCATCATGAGGGAAATGACATTACTTTATAGTCTATAGCGAGCAGTGTTTCTTAAAGTTTTGATTGTATTAACTTTTAAAATGCCAGAAAAGTTACGTACTTCCGCTGTAGAATTTATTACAAATCATAGTACATATAACACTTTGCGATAGTAATTGCATAAATTATCTACACTGTCTACACTAATATTATAAAGACGAAAGATTTGTATTTCTGTATGTAACAATTAAACTCAAAAAGTACTAAACCGATTTTAATAATTCTTTTTTCATTAGAAAGCCACATTATTATTGAGTAACATAGGCAGTACTTTGTCTATCTTACATAACATTATTTTATGGCAGCGACACTAGCAATTATGTACACCCATAGGTCCACGGTCCACACTTTAACAAACCCTGGGCTCTATGCCATTGTCGATTGAGTCTTACGGTACCTGATGTGTGATGACAGACATGCAGATCATTACGAGTTACTTCCTACATGTTTTTGTTTCTTATATTGGCAGAATAATGGCAAATTAAGCACACGCTAACGACAATGTTTACTGCGATCTCGTTTTACATTAATGTCTTTTTATATGGCAACATTTGTGTATAGGTTGTTTATACTCTATAACAATAACTACATATTATACGTATGTATTGAGTTTCTTAAATTTTTGATCATGATAAAAATATTTTATCAAGTTTTCCAATCACACAACTTACGGGAAGAACCTCTTGAAACTTTACATAAAATTAAAATAACAATAATTTTAATAATCATATATATAACACTAGCTGTTGTTCACGAATTCGTCCCCGTCGAATTCTTATTTAATTTTTTCTTCGCTCCTTTTAGTCGCAGCTTGATGTTATGTAGCCTAAAACCTTCCTCGATAATCATATATTTCAATATAAAAATAATTTTTCAATTCGAATCAGAAGTTCCTGAAATTAGCGCGTTCAAACAAATAAACAAACTTTTCAGCTTTATAATATTAGTATAGTATAGATTACATTATATAAACATCACAAAACCTTAAAGCAACAAAAAATATAACGCTAAATTATATAAATCTCATTATAACACGCTTGTTTGTTAAAAATTGCCAGTTATAAAGTGTTAATTTGCTCGACGAAGCAATTATAACAGGAAATAAAGACATAATCACTTTCGCTCTCTGTAACACCCAACGGAAATGTATCATAAAGTTGGTTTTTAATTAATTAGCAATTAAATTCCATTTTAACTAGAAATTTTATATAGCGTTTTATCATAAATATCTCCCGTAATTTTTATTATTATAGTACCCGTTGTTACCAGGATTTTAATCTGTATAAAACGATTTTTAGTTTTTTTTATTCTGTTATTATCTATGGTTTCTAGACGAAGAGGCTCGTAGTCATAAGACTATTTTTGTCAATCATATCCATTAAGAACACAATTTGAGCTTTGTGTAGGTATATTTTAAGATATCATCACGGCCATAAATCAAAATGACAAATTTTACGCTGTCTCGAAGAAGCTTTTATGTCATCGATCAAGTTTTAAAACAGGAGTGCCCATAGATAACGTATTCTGTATTTTTCATTATCTATGATTTCTGGGACATTTTATCCTTTTGTACTTTTTTTTATGTTTAACCTTACTTGAATTGCAGATAGTTTGATAGACACACAGAATTACCAATACCATTGAATTAAATTATTTTCAACCTACCGAAAATGTTGAAAAACTCTCGATTCGATTGTTTATACCTATGCCTTTTTATGTTTTCTGTAATATTATACAGCATAAAGTTGCATTTTTCTTTAAAAAATTACCTGATAAAAAAATTGGATGTTAACCGCGCTCCGAGTTCCTATTTGCGTTATTTTTGTGTCAAAAACGTAGTCTTAATAATCTAATAATAATAAAATCACAAATTTCATTACTTGCATGAGCATGGAGGAGAGCATGGAGGAGATCATGAAGAAGCTTATGAAAGCTTTCTCATTAATAATACTAGTTATTAACAGAATTGGTTTTATTAAAACATAAACAGACTCAAAAACCGAATATAATCCCAACAGTATCAATAAATAACTTGGTATTTTGATCTTTCCTTTTGAATAGGATTAAGAAATCGCGCTCGTTTTAGATTTTGTACCAGCTAATGGTTTGATTTCGACATCAGAATATTAAATAGGTGATAAGACAGATGGCTGTTATAAGTTTAACTGATTTTGTATTATGGCAAGATATTTTCAGCTCAGATCACCCTCATAGAAGTATAGTATAAGGAAACTTCCAAAATTATTATTATAGAAATTAAAAAAGGAGTGTCTTAGATTTTTTTGAAATAAATATCAAGAGTACTCTGTCTCTTCGTAACGTGTGTTTACACTTTTATATTGAAACTAAAAAAAATTGGATTAGAACAGCCATAAATATTTGTTTTTTAATACTATGGTGATTCAAGTGTTCTATATATTGCGTGATTGAATAAGGATATTGACGATTACAATTAAGCTAAGAGGTATATAGAAAAAAATATATTTTATTACAAAATAAAAATGTACACTACTGGCAGCTCCGTATAACATTGTAAATAAAAAAAGCTAGAAACGATTTCTTCAAGACCACAGACAAACCGTCATTATAGACTGCAGTGTTTACAAAACAAATGCAATAAAGCGCAGAATACCAGTTCGCTGAATGCATAAAATCGAATATTGTTATTTAAAATCACAAGACCGTGAACTTGTGAAATGCCATTCATTTTAACCACAGAGTTTTTTATGTTTTTACAGATTAAAATTTGCGAAATGGGCATAGACAAATGTTAATTTTTAGAGAATTCGTTTTTTTTAATTTTATTTGATAAAACGTTGTTTTGGATAATTTCTTCTTTTATTTAAAATCTTTAATAAAGCGCGCGGGAATGAATGTGATGTTTTACTATGAACATTTTGAGATCTTCTGCTTTTAAATTTAAACATTATCTAGTTACTTTTGTGTACCTTATATATATTATATATTTTAAATACTTTTAGGACCTAAAAAAAGTTTCAAATAACAAAATGTGCAGCTAATTTATTTGAAATATTTTGCCGTGCCTTCAACATAAACAACATTTCTAAGCTAAAACTATGTTATACGGAATGTTATACCTACAAAACCGTATGTTAGCACCATTTAAAAGGACAACATATCAATGTATCAGTATTGGAAACTTTTATCATCTGTCATCTAGTCGCTACAGTCGCAAGATCATTAAAAAACTAGTTCGGGAAACCGGTCCCGATCGTTCCGTGTACTTTTTCTTCAATTTCGACGTAACCGCGATATCGGTTCCAAAGACTATACGAAGTACGCACCATAGATAATAAAGTCCCGCCATTCTTGTTTACAGATAAAATAAAAGATGGAGGGAATAATTTATTGCACTGTAAAGATGCAAACGAAGTTGTTGTTTTGTTTTTAATTTATTGTCTGTTTTCTGTGTCGCTATTAAAGTGTTTTATGCTCATAAAGATTCATAATTCTATTTCTTTTCCAGTTAATATGTACTTAATGAAACCCTGCTTATGATTATTTTGTAATGAGATTTTGTCGTTTAAAATTAATAAAAAAATATTACAATTCCCTTACTTCGGAAGGAACTTCGTTCCATGCGGGTCCCTTGACGCCTCTCAAGTTTTGATTTTGGGACTCTAGCTATATAATTATAAATATTTGAAAACAGACTCGGTCCAGTAACACGGTTATAGGAAACGTTTTTTGAGATTTATCTACGAGATACTTATTTTAAAGATTTCTTTGCACTGTAAAAACCAAACATGTTGTATGATTTTGTTACTAAAAACAATTAACTCTCTATTTGGTATTTTATTGTTATGTTAAATCATAAACGAAACTCGGTCCAGAGATTCGCGCCATCAACAAACTCTTCAGTTTCATATAATTAACTTCGTTCACGCTGTATCTACTATCCTATCCCACTTGTTGTTGTATACCCTAAAGTACTGAACCTACTTATTTTTTCTTTGCAATTTTCATTATCATCGTACTTAAAGTAATATGTACCTATAATAAAAAGAAATCGAAATCGGTTCAGCTGTTATAGAGCACTAAGCAACATTTGATTCATTTTTGTCTTAAAAATATAAAAAAAATATAAATCAAAACGTTTAACATTATTATTTTTTACTTTTAAGTATTGATTTATACTTATGTCACAAAAACATATAAAAGTTATTAATGACATAATCCCATAGATAAAAGTACCGCCTTCTAACAAATTGAATAAATTCTGTTTTGATTATAATGTCACAATTGACACGAAAATTGATGGGACATAAACCAATCTTATTTCTTCTTTTAAGATTTTTTATTAAAGAATGGAAATCAATTACGAGACTAAGAGTATGACTCAATAAATCAAACATAGTAGACGTTTGGATAGATTCAATTTAGCGAGATATAATTCACATCGGCAACGATTAATCGTCACATTGATTTATCGATTATTCTATACGTATCGAGCGAAATATCGATTTTAATTATTCATACCAAATGCGGTGTGGACGAGGCTTGAATTACTGTGGTGTGTATAGTCTGTACCGGACTTACTTTTGGCCTTAAGAAGGGTTGCATTTTTTTATAATACTATGACGATTTAAACGTGTTATTACTCGTATATATAGCCTAGTTGAAAAAGAGAATATTTGACTTTGATTAATTGCTTTTATTCAACACGATTTAACTGTCAAAGCTTTAAACGTGCTATAGTTTTAAAGTAGCTCCCAAATTGGTTCATTGTTTTATGTGTAGAATGGTAATAGTAAGACAGATTAACAAAGCTTTTTACTAGCGACCTCTCCCGGCCTTATTCGGATTATGGAGTGGATTGTTTAGAAACGGACTAGGTATTTACAAATTTTATTAGATAGAGATAAAAACTAATCTATGATTTAACTAGTTCATGATCTTTTTAATAAAAAATAAATCACCGCACATATTTCCGATTTTTTTTAATTTAATCAGGCCTAAAGCAAATATAAAGTCTTAAAGCAAAAAAGCTTTTTAGCAAATATACATTCATACTGATACTAAAGGTACATATAATGAAACATTCATATCCGTAATTAACACTATCAAACAAAAATAACCATCTATATTTTACATATTTGTAAGTTGAACTTCCATTTAAAAATTAACAATGTTCTGTAACCAATCATAACTTTCAAATTTAAATTAACGTAAAAAGGGCCTCTTTCTAGCTTCAATCCGCCACTGTATACCTTTAAAATATACCTTATCTGTGTGTCAATAGATAAAGAATCTTTTACTATAAGATATAGAGTATATAATTCTCTGTGTTGTCAACAAAAGTGCATTAATTCAACACAGTAGGGTGCCGGCGAACGGGTCTTTACGAAGCTACCGTGTATGAAAATGTCTGTAGTCCGACATATATATGTAGTATATTAGATTAATTTGTTAAGTAAGAAATGCTGAAGTATAGTGACAAATTGTATTGGACATATTTTATGAGATCTTGGATAGCGTTAGATCGAGTTGGTGATAATGTGAAGATTAATTGACAAGTAATTTATTTATTAAATAGAAGAAGGTACGATTATTGTATGAAAAGATTTATTTCTTGTAATTGTACTTTATTTGTATGTTATTCTGCAACGTCATTGACAAATGAATATTTTTGCAGGCTTATAAATATATTCGTAGCTTCTTGTATCCGTTGTTAAATAATTTTTAAGTGTGTTTAATTCTTTTTTTCACTCATCACATTTGAAGCGTTGTTAAAAGAATTATTAAGAAAAACATTGTAATATGTAATTAGATAAATATGAAGGTGTAAGTTTACATATATTTTCATATTTAATTTGTTTTAGTATAATTAAAACAGGTGTCGATAGAATAGAATAAAGATAAACAAAAGTACGCAATTAGTTATTAATAAACTTGTCAAAATAAAAATGAGATTTCACTTGAATATTTAAAATCGCTTAACATTAACTCTAATACAGCTATCTACATTGAATGGAGCAAGACGTATCTGTCTGTCTGTCTGTTTAAGTACCGTCCAGTTAACTTGATATGTAAATTTAAATAATACACCGTATTTCCATAGTTGGTATATCTTTTCAACCCGGAAAAGTTTTGATGTCAAGTCATGACTGATCTCTTAATAGAATTCATACATTTATAGAATAGAATTCATTTGTGTAACGAAAATTCAACGCTATGCAAAAGGGCTATTTTTATTTTTATTTTCTTTTTATTCGTTCTTTTACATTACTAAGCAGGATTAAAACATTATTGTTTTATACCTAAAGGTCATGGTACGAATCTGAGTAATGTTATTTTAAGCTTGAAACAAAACGTTCCTGATACTATGATAGTTTTGTAAAATATGGTGGTTGGCCCCCTGGCCTCTTAAAGATCTCATGGCCTCTGACTGTGACGTGGATACAAGTGACGCCAACATCACCAATGTCAGTTTATAGTCAATAAATTCGTTTAGTCATGTTATGCGACTTAAGCAAGTACTGTTATCAGCAAGTAATGTTTTTAGCCCCTTGGAGATTCCGTGGCCTCTGAAAACTGCCTCTACCTTCATTCAAACCGGTATATCTTACGATCTAGAGCAAACAATTGGATACGAAATGTTATATCACTATACGTTATATTATTCTTAAGCTACAAATCATTAAATAGCTAAGTGTTCTCTTGTAGGAACCAGTAGCATCTAAGAGGCAAGTTGCTCTGCTCAGTTTGCAAGAGGCTTGTGGTTCTTTTGATAGGTCCAAGGAAGGTATTAACCTACCTCATCAGTGGCATCAACAGGCGCGCCAGCCCGCAAGAGGCTCGCGATGCGGCCTGCGTCGCCGCGCGCTGCCGCCTCAAGGAGCGCACCCGCCCCCTCCCCGCCCATGCGCTACACCATCACTGTAACAAACATAACCTTTTTTAAACACTATATATGAAAAATAAGCCGTTTTATCTCGTACCCACTCATATGTTGTGCATATAAACCTATTGAGTCACTCTATCTATTGATAAAAAGCCGCATGAGAATCAGTTGCATAGTTTTAGATTTAAACATACATAGGGATGTAGAGACAGAGAAAGGGACTTTATTATACTATGTAGTTATCTCATACAATATACATATACATTTTATGAGATATGTATGTTTAATTTACGTACATTAAATTAATTTAACACTTCCAAACACGTAACGATAATGAAACTTAAAAGAACAAACTACCTTTTGATTATTTTTTTTAATAATATCTACACAGATAATAATATTACTCATAAAATCTTTAAAATTTTAATCTTTATTGCATATCATACATACATATATACAAACAGTGTTTTGACTTATAGTACATATTTAATTTAAAAGCGTACCTTTCAGCACTCCAAATGTACAAAAGAATCTCAACAATAGTGCAATCGAGCAGCCATCTTGATCTGTACTGATATGTGATCTGTATTATAGAACAACTTATTGGTAATAATGTATGCAAAATAGTTTACTACAGTTCATAGGAGGTAGCGTCAGCGTATCATCATTCCATAGTATAAAACAGTCGTTTTTTTCTAACTGTCCCTATGTATGCAATGCACATCCTCCTAATCCTATCCTCCTAAATCTTTCAAACTACCGATATTCTTGCGTTTTCCAACCGACTTCAAAAAAAAGAGGTTACTCAATTCGACCGTATGTTTTTTTTTTTTTTTTATGTTTGTTCGCCGATAACTTCGTCGTTTATGAACTTCATTTTGATTCAAAAGACTTCAAAATTATAAAATAACTAAATCAATTCTATATATACTAAATGAAAATGCGTATTACTTTGTGGGAAGCAAATTTATTTTTTGCTTTTTAGTTTGAAGTCGGTTTATTTTTTGTTAAAAATTATTTTTTATATCAGAGTCGCTGACCTATGCCCACTTCATAACGCATATTGTTGATAATCCTTTTTTATTTTTGTAACTTTAATATAAAAGTTGAATATTCTTTGTATAATAAACACACAAACATTACATCTTTATATAAGTATAGATATAGATAGAGTGATTCAGAAGGCAGGTTTATGTGTATAATACTGCATATAAAAGCGCGTAACGCAGCTAGTTTTATATAAAGATAAAACATAATATGTTACTCAGTATAAATATATTAAGTTAATCTATAAAAATCGCTTCAGCGTGTAACATAGGTTATGAGGAGTATTCTTAACAATAAAGAATTTTTCACGGTTCACAAAAGACGCGCCCTTCCGACCAAATCAAACAGCTGCCATTTACTGAAATACTTGATCCGATTATATATATTGCCTAATAATATAGCATATATATACTAGGCGTGCCTTGTCGTTTCGCTTACTATCTTATAATACTTGAGTATTTGTAAAGTTATTAATAAACACCTAATATAGGTGACAGTGTAGCTTTAAAAAAAAATAATAATATCATTAACTAGCTGTTGCCCGCGACTCCGTCCGCGTGGACTTTCATATAAACTTTGACTTCCCCTTCCCCTTATAAAGTTTTCATTATTTTAAAGATGTATTCTGTTATTCGGGGCGGAACAAATACAACGAACCTAAATCCATGAAAATTGGTCCAGCGAAACCCGCCTTTGTTTTATATAAATATAGATTGTTCTTTGTTTAATATAAGTTTAGATTTAATTTAAATATCGTAATGTTTAGGATCGCATGTTCATATCAAAAGAAATTGAAATAAATTTTTAAAAACTTATATTACTGAATTATGATATTCCTATAATATCACACCCATATGACTATATATAATATTATAAGAATAAGACCAATAGTTTATTTTGAACAAATATCTTAATAAAAACTTGCCCTATCCAATAAATAAATCAAATTCAACCATAGACAAAAAAATCGATATTTTAATGGATGGTTAATTACGGTTTTTTACCGGTATTTTGGTATGCGTCTAAATACCAAACATTCAAAGTGAGCGAACCGGTTTTAGTTTGGTCTAGGCACGATAAACGCGTCCATTATTTATAATTTACTTTTATTTAAGATCCAAGCGTAGCTATAATTTTTGTGCTCGTTTTTCAACATATTTACATAAAATTAAGCGCGCGCCAACACTAATGTAGAACGTACAAATAATTATCGATACTAATATTAAAAACTAGCTGTTGCCCGCGACTCTGCCCGCGTGGATTTTCATATAAGCTTTCCTCCCCTATTTTATCCCCTTGATAGGAAGAAGATTAGGAAGAAGATCCCCAAAGAAAGAATTTTGATCAATTCTACCCGAATTGATCAAAATCCTTTCTTAGCGGATGCCTACGTAATAACATCTACCTGCATTGCAAATTTCAGCCCGATCCGTCCAGTGGTTTAGGCTGTGCGTTGATGGATCACTATGTCAGTTAGTCACCTTTTAATTATATATATTTAGATGGGAAAGTGTGTCTGTCTGTATGTTTGTCTTTCTTTCACTGCAAAACGGCTGGAATGACTGAGTTAAATTTGGTTTATGATAGATATAGATGATACCCTTGATTAAAACATATATTTTTATCCCGGTATTACCCCGGGAACTGGAATTACGCGGGTAAAACCGCGGGGAGCAGCTAGTAGGAAAATATTTTACCGACTAACCATGTAACAAAATGGGGTTTTTCGATATTCGATATCCTTAATAATACGTTTGTTTGACAAAAGAAAAACATACTAAATGCTTGTTTAAAATAGTTACCGGCCTATTGTAAGAAAAATCGTTACATAGTATAAAACAGTCGCGTTCCTCTGATTTTCTTATGTATGCAAAAATCGTTAAAAACAACGCAGCCGATTTTCATGGGGGTTTCATATTAGATAGATTGATTCAAGGGTAAAGTTTGTGTATCATTAAATTAATTATTACTGAGTTAGATGTTATTAATAAAAAAAATAATTTAGGTATGCATTATCTAGCTCTTCTTCTAATCAAAATGTGCTTGAACTTATTCTCTAAGAAATAAAAAACAATGTAATTTCAAACCACATCATTCAACATTCTTGTACAATAAAGTAATAATAAATCGTCTACAACAATGATTGCCAGCAACAAAAACGGATCTGTCACGATCGGCATACGATTACCAGCACAAAAAACCCGACAATGTGACATTAGTCAGTTCATCAAAATTCTTCAACACGGAAGGTCGGGATCGTATTAGAAAGACAATGAGTTGGGATAATGAGATCGTGATTGACGTTGACAGTTGGTCGTTAGAGCCTGGACTATTTGACATAAGTATGTATGACAGTGAGATCTTATGATTTAACTGTCATCTACATGCTTATAGCTTGAATCGAAGTACAGTAAGGTGACATTTCACGAAATAACTATGTACATCGGAATGTTAATGTGACATTGATGATCTTTTAATCGTGTCTGTTGTCTTCAAAATTTCTGTTGTTTAAACGTACAAGAACGTTAAATTTATTTTCTTTATTTAACGCAACGCTATACAAGTTTTTTTTAATGTTTAAAATATATAAAAAAAAATCAAATGCTTCAAATATAAAAACCAGGGGTTCAATTCAAAGAAACAAAGAACGAAAAAAAAAAATTTTTTTTTAAAAATTGCTGAAATTAAATTCTTAAGATTGTGGTAACACAGATTAAAATCAAATAATTATATAAAAAAATGTGTCACTGTTATGTTTGGAATGTGTATAGTAAAATAACATGAAAAATAGCTCGAGACTATAGAATTACGTTTTACGGCCTCTATTAAATAGCAAAAGTAAACTAATTAAAGCGACAGCTGCGCATTGGGGCACCCAGCGCGTGACAGACGGAAGTTACGTCATCGACTATCGTACTCATTTATGGCGCTAATTAGCATTTTTAAATATATTTAATACTAGCGGATCCTTTGTTTTATATATCCTTTAACACTTAGCAATGATGTGGCTTTCTAATGGTAAAGGAATTTTTGAAATCGGTTCACTAGATCCGAAGTTTACCCCTTACAATTTTACATTACAAACACACAAACGTTGCTTCTTTATAATATTAGTATAGATTAGACGTTAGTTCACGCTGTACCTATCCTACCCGAAAGCGTACCTTACTAAACCTACATTTTTTTAATATCCTCCAACCTCCAAGAATATTCTAATAAAAAAATACGCAAAACGGTTCAGCTGTTATCGAATTATTCCCTTCCAATTCACATATTCATTAAAACAATAAACTAAGTAAATAAGTACCCAAAAACCTAAACTTAAATGCCTTTTTTAAACAGATTTTTGAATATCCGTACACCAGTGCGATCCCAGTCTACGGCTAGTCAATATTGGCAAGTAGAATATTTCAAAGTCAAAGTCAAACATATTTTTATTCAACTAGGATACATTTAATAACACTTTTGAATCGTATGTATGTATCATGGTATTACAAAACATTTACCACCGGCTCGGGAGGCAGTTTCTACAGGGAGGTTTATTTTTGAAGTGTAATTCGAAGTTGTAATGACGTGTACACTGAAAAGTCTACAACTAGTCTTTACACTCGCAAATAAAACAAGATAGGGAGAGAAACATTCCCCTTATTTGCTTAATCCTAGGACCCGTTTCAATCTATGTTCACAATTTGTATGTATGTCCGATCGTAGGGCATAAAATACTAAACCGATTTTTATCAAAGAAAGATATTGTGATCGCGAAACACCTTATTAATATTACAATATTATAACATTTATAAATGTAAATGTTTTAACCGATTTCTTTGCGAATATTAAGATAACCTCAAATTTAAATTATAGATTTGCAATTAAACGAAAAGATGCGTAAAATCAAGCCGTGTTTAATACTGGTTATAAATCAATTACAACTGTTATAAATATAGGAAGATACCAAAACTTTAAAGCCTCAATTATTACCTCTTTTGACGTCTGCTAGTATAAGTTCTAAATCGCGCTTATGATATTTTTTCAAAACCGTTTATAAAGGGTTCATCAAATTTGAATAACTTTAGGTTTAATTGCTCATATTACTAAAGTCCAAGTTAAAGTTAATACATTATTCATTATCCAAGATAAAAAATAATAATCAATCAATAAATTAATGTAAAAATATATTAATTTACATATAAAATGTTTATCAGGATTAGCGTTTAGGCCCTGGATTAAAAAAATAAAATACTTTTATCCCAGTATTGCCAGAAATGAAAACTACGTGTAAACTGCAAAGCCGCGGGGCTATTAAGTGTATTTAAATGTATCTATATCAATACTTAATCTATTGATTCAATGATTATATTAATTTCGTCAAAAGCTACTACAACTTTCACAATATTTATACATCCAGAATTTTTATGTTGTCATCAATGTTTAATGTTTTAACTCGTAATATAGTCATTATGCAAATTTGAAACATTAAAATTTTATCATTTAATTTGTTTGGAGAAATCTTTAGCGAATGTCGTTTATTTACATTGCTTTATAAAATTTGTTTTAAAACATGCACGCTATTCCTTTTTAACAACAAAGAAACATAACATTGCAATACTCAAATATAAGAATTATATATTATATTCATAAACTTCACCACTCTTAAACAAAAAAAAAAAACGCCCGCCAAAACTATATCCTACAATTGTAGATCGATTATTATATTTGTAGACGTTCTATTTTTATAGGAAATTAAAATTTTATATAGAATAGAAAGTCTACAGTATTAGAACTGGATTGTTTTAAGATTATCACATGTAAATTTAGTGCAACAGTACATTTTATGTTGCAATCTTAGATAAAAACAAGTCAACTTTTCATTTGGCGCGACCTGCTAGACCCGCTCACTCTACCCCTTATAAGTTGAAACACACCATAAATAAGGCTAATGTAAGCCCATTACTCCATTACTGTTAAGATAAGACATTACACGATACCCAGGAAAAACAATTAGCTGTAGAATGTTTAAATAAATTTCAAGAAAACGCGCCTTCTTAGAAAAACTGTCAGATATAATCTGACAGATGTCTAAACGTCAAAGTGGATACGTTATCTGTATTTTGATTTTGGAGCGAATATCAACGGTTTGTTTATTACAATTTTTAATAATCTACATAATTTATGGTAGATAATCACTAATTAAAACTTTGTTAAATTACTAAAAAGAGGGACACATTGTTGTAAATGGAGTTTCATTTCTCGTAAAATAAATGAATAAATTTTTAAACATTGTCAAAATCAAGGGTACACCAGCGAACCAGTTTTATTGTGTAGTTAATTGGATTTATACCTTCATTCTGAAGGAGATGCTGTTTTGTTTTTGTTTTCCAATTAAAGCAGACAAATTTGCGTTACAAATTCTGATAGGATCAAAAACTTTGCCTCATTATTTTTTTGCGAATAATTATTTAAAATGGTGAATGCCGCTTGTTGATGTTTTCTATAGAATAAATTAAGTACGAAATCGAAGACAAAAATTGCAATTACTAACTATGCGAGATGTTAATAAACTGATATTAATTTTATAATAAACATAATATTAGAATTTTTATTTTACCTGTGCTGTTACCCATTTAATCAAAATCGGTTGAGCACTTTAAGGACGAAAATACACAGTTATTTTCGATATGCAAATTATATCTGTCTGTCTATCGGTAGAAGAATTTTTACAATTGCCTAAATTTGCAACTCATAAATGCTGAACCAAATTGCGTGGGTTTCATTGTTATTGTTAACGTGTAGGTGCGACACCACTAACTCCAGACAATATTTTAATGTTCTAAGTTCTTAAGATTAAATATATGGCCACAAAAGACGTAAATTTATGGCCACAAGATGTTTTGTTGTAAAGTCATAAATCTTTATTTTCCATCGTTTGTATATTTATTAGATATGTTTGTAATTTATGACTTAATACATGTTTCTTAATAATTTAGATATGCTTGTAGGTAAGTGTGAATTTTAATTAATTACATTAATGCCTAAGTGGCTCACGTTTTCGAAAAAAATGTTTTTTTAATGTAGAAAGTGCAATGAAATAAAACGGTTTTCTTAATTATTGTAAACGAAATACTTAATAATGATTAACTATAAAACGTATCGATTATGAAAAAGAAACAATAAAAAAATAATACAGACTATAATTATAATGACATTCCACATTCGAAATACAGATAAAACCATATAGAATCGCATTTTTATGGATTGAATTTATAAAATAAATAATACTAATTTAATGATCAAAGAAATAATTTAATAATCACGACTGATGGCACACATAAAACAATTATGATTTAAATCTAATCATCTTTATGACATTTTAAAAAAATATTTTTTTCATTATCTGTAAGAGCCGTCTTAACGTGAAGTCATAAAATCGACAAATTTATTGCTTCATTCCTCTCGCATTTTACGATATTTGGTTAAACACACGTTTATTCTAAAACGTCGTAGCATTTCAAACGTTACTGAGTGATTTATTTATATTGAATCATCGTGTTACTTTTTAATAATAAAGCTATTTAAAAACACGTTTAGATAAATGCCATATATATGTAAAATAAACCTAGATAATAAAGTAAAAGGGAATAATCAACAGATCAATGACGTTCTCATCACATTTTTAATTAAAAAAGCATGTTGAAGATATTTTTTATCTATATTGCGTTATAAAGGGCTTTGTCGGTATGGCAACACAGCGAAACGAATGCCGCGTGGAATTAGAATTTCGAATTTTGATATGAGACGTACCGTTTTTTTTTATTTAAGAAATTGTAAAAAATAGTTCTTTAAAGAATACTTATTTATTTAAATCAAAGGATTGTTTGGTACACACACCTTCTTCACGGCTAATATTTTTTGAAGAAAGAAAAGTAAGTACCTATGACTATATTTTCTTGATGTAAATTTCAAGGCGATAATGACGCTATCTTAGAAAATGTATAGGTAGAATATATTATTACTATCTTAACTATGACCAACTTATATCTCAGCGAGATGGGTTAGTGAGTTTTTTTATGGACTTTTGAAGATAAATAAAGTCATAAACTGTGTTTTGTCACTAACACGTAAGAAGATAAACATCTTTTACTTTTGACGAGTATCGTTAGTTTTTTATACATTTTCGATCGAAATTTAATTTAATTGAAATAGACAAGTGTGTTATTTTCATTAGAGCCGAGTTTGAGTATTGGAACCTTTAAATAGTTTCGTCACATCCATCTTTAACACTGTCTGTCGATTGACTTTCGATTTTGAAAATGAAAAAATGAAAAACATTTATTTCCAGCACAATACAAAAATAATTCTTTCTTAAACTAAAAATAAACATTGACATTAGATAACAATTTGTAATGCTGAGGGAATTTATCAGAGGCGAAACATCGTTGACTTCCTCACTAGGCTCAGCCTGTATCGAGGAACTAGTACATACTAGCTGTTGCCCGCGACTCCGTCCGCGTTTACTTTCATAAAAAAATTATTCCCCTGGAAACTGGATAAAAGTATCCTATGTCCTTCTCCTGGTTCTTAACTACATCCCCACCAATTTTCAGCCAATTCAGTTGAGCCGTTATCGAGTTATAAATGGAGTAACTAAAACGACTTTCTTTTATATATATAATATATCTATATATAGATATATTTCTCATATTTCTTTATAACAAATTTGCGTTTATAGTGTTACTTCTTCCGTTTCAGAATATGATAACGTCAAAAGCTATTTCTTCATTGTGAATTTTGATTCGGACAGTGATTTATTTTTTAATGTTACATGTTTTGGCTACTTTACTGTAAATATGTAATTTTATATGTGTGCCAATGCGTTGTGTTTTAAAGCGTAGTTTATTCATATTCGTCTTCTCGTCTGTCTGTACATTGACTTTTGGTCTTAAAGCGATAGAATGCTGGTGATTATAATTTTTTAATGGAAATAAAGTTATAATATTTTTTCTCACGTCAATCCTATAGTTTAAACGTAGCGTTAATGTTAGAATAGTAAGGAAGATTTTATAATTTATGCCATTAACGGTACTTACAGTTACAATTTGCCTAACACATATATTATAGTGACACTCAATTAAATTAAATTATTAAAAAAATTAATAACACCAGAGAAACGGGTGAATTCTAAAAAACCTTCCTGTCATTCCGGAATGCAGTTAAAAAATACATATTATATATTATATAAGCAAGGGTAATAATTTATCAATTACACCCGTATCACAGGAAAAGTCACGTAGAACACATAAATTACAATATTTAAATATTCAATATTCACCAAAATTAAAAGCTCAGTGAGTAAGCCAATTTTTTCATTTTTCTAATATTAATCTTATTCCCTATGCTTAGGGTGTATTTTATATTGCAACATCCAGCATCCTATTACAGACTATTCGTTTGTAATTAATACCTTCATTTAAACAAGATGATTGTATAATGAGGACGGTGACTTTCAAAGCTGCCTATCATCATTTTTGTCCTATTTGTATTGTAGTGTATTGTATTGATAATAGCCACTATAGATCTTCTATGCATTAGTTAGGAAAGGTTTCGTTCCAAATTAAAGTCTTACCTGTAACATTTTGTATAATTTGGTCTATGAAGTATGATATAGTCTGCAAATATGTCTGTAATATTATTACTATAAATCGATATCCCACTCTTCGTCAAAGAAGCAAAAAAGCAAAAAAATATTAATTTATATTCCCTCTGTATCTGTAGTATAGCTATCGACATTATAAATACACTGTATATTCAGGCACCATTTTGTCCATTTAGCATTTACAGCCTAAACGATTAGGTTAACGCTTACGTTTAGGCTGTATTTCGACGTCGGACAAACTTACATTACGAAACTATAAGTTCTAGTTCTACTATAAGGTTTAGGGGTAAACCGAACACTAAAAACCAGGAAATTTATACTGATTCACACGGGCCGCTCGTGGTTTAAAGATCCTTTCTTTAAATAATCCTTCCTTTGCTAATAAAATTTTCATCAGCCGACCTTGTTTTAACCTCGACATTACCACCACTGCAAAAATTATAATAAGTGTCTAATGCCCTAAATACCTAGTTCTAATTGCATTTTCAATATAATCTAAATCTTATATATTTTCGGTCGAATACTGAAACGCTAGTCAAATTTAAGAACGACTCATTTTGATTTAGAAATTTGACAGTTTGCCACACAAATCTGTCAAAATAATTGGATTAGAGACGTACTTTAATTTGATTAGCGTTTCACTATTCGGTCGTGAGACAATTAAGATCTATACATCCATACTAGACCTTTTTCGAATCCATTAAAAATGTATCTATTTATAAACATAGTTAAGTAATTCTCCAATAAAGCGAAGGTATTTACAAGCTCGTCATTAACCGTAGTTAGTTTCAATAACTTAACTGGTGGTGTTAAAAAGCTATCGGGTTAGGAAGCCAATAAAGTATTACACCTGCTTGTGAAGATCGTATCGTAAAACCTGTTTAAGCTTTGCAGTTAGTCTGATAGCTTTAGAGTTAACAAATGACGTAGATATATTTTAATCTGAACTGATAGTATTTGAGGGTACTAGAATCCATACTAATATTATAAATGCGAAAATAACTCTGTCTATCTGTCTGTTACGATTTCACACCAAAACAACTGAAGCGATTATAATGAAATTTGGTTCACATATGGTCTAAAACCTGAGATAAAATATAGGCTACTTTTTAACTGGGAAACGAGTTATAAGGGGGGGGGGGGGAGTTTGTAAGACAGTCCACGCGGACGGAGTCACGGGCAACAACTAGTATGTATATAAGTTCTATTTTAATTAGTCATACATTTGCTTAATTGGTCTAGAACCCGAATAATATTTTACGAGTTATTTTGTTACTTAAGGTTAAATAAATGTAAGAAATCTAAAACTTATTAAAATTCGTATTAAGCTGTTGATTTAGAAAGTAGTGTAACTTTGTTTCGTATAGATTATTATTATACTCCATATCGTAATGGGTGAAATCCCACGAAAAACATTAAATGTAACAAAAGTCTCTCGATGCATCCTGTCTTTCCATCGTAAAAAGTTTTGAGATCTCATAGAAGCGAAGTCCTATTCAAATTATTTTGTTATTATAAATGAACATTTAGTAATTGTACCAATAGTTTTCTTATATTTTTTATGTTATAATTATAGTGACTTGGCAATTGAAAAATCGCCTGAATTTCTTTGACAATAGGATGGTGGTCGTGCTGCTGTTAGCTCGACTTACCGTGGGACAGTACCGTGCCTTTTTTCTGCCAGTTTATCTATAGTAACCGTCAAAAATGTTTAGCGATTGACGAGAATAGCTGCGCATCGGTAGAATCGCGCTCGTTGGTGCGACAAAGACAACAACGACTGGGACAACCAATCAACGCTCGCGCACATGACGATCACGCGCCCCGCGCGCCGCACCGCTACCTCGATACCTTATTTTTGACTTCTGCGTAGGTTTCGTTCACCGCTAAAGGTAATTGACGGTTACTATACCTGTATGTCAAATATTAGCCAAATTCATTTAGTAGTTTTTGCTTTAAAAAGCAACGAACATATTTAAATACATCTTCACTTACTTTCGCGTTTATAACATTATTAGTATTGAAGTGCTGTCCATATATTTGTTTAAGAGAAACCTTAAATAGTTAAGTGTTGATAATCTTCTTAATTGTCATGTGAATGCGAAATGAAAATGCCGACTTTCTATTGTTTTAACAATTAGTTTAGGCAATTTGGTTTCAATGGTTCTTTATTTTCACTCCATAAAAGCCTTATTCATCGAGTGAGTTGTGGAAATTAGTGAGTACATAAATAGTGTAACTGAGTCGGCTTTCTTTGGAAACGAACTTACATAATTATTACTACTATTAGTAGCTGACTAAAATACTTTAATGAATAAGAAGAAACCTTAAGATCAGTTTTATTCAGTTTTTTTAAGAGAGAGAGAGAGAGAGAGTTTGTTACAAAACATACAATCAAATAAATGAAATCGTTTGTACTAGGCGACCAGGAGAGGCGAAGAGGTTAATTGCCCGTCGGACGTATCAAATGGCTCCTTAGGGCTTGGAACAAGATAAACAAATACGTCTGAGCCAACCCGGGTGAGTGACCAGGACTCCAGGAAAGGTGAAGAGGTTAATAGTTTGTTTCAGATATCAGATTGCACTTTATAGGGCTGTCGCTCTTGAGAAAACTGAGTTATTGTTGAATTATAACAATTGATTATTGCATGTCATAAAATTGTATAGAAAAAATATCGGAAAAATCATACTAGATTTAAGGTAAGTCATAAAAGTTATTAATTAAAGCTATAACATTTTTATTAACAAAACAAAAATCATAAAAAAATATATAATATCAACTTTGCTCTTTCGCGTTTTTTCTTACTTCAAGTAAAAATAATAACTTAAATAAGCTAAAATTGAGCGCTTAATTTATTTAAACTTGGATTATTTTTTTCCTAGTTAGGGTCCTAAGAATAGAATGTATGTTCATGTAAAAATATAATTTTAAAATAATAAGGAATAAAAGAAATTAATTAATTAATATATTAAGTATAGAGGTTGGTTGAGTAACTGTATTTAACGAATACAAATTTATCTCATTAGCACGTCTATGATAAATAACAGTATTTTAAGTATCACGGTAGAAACACCACCATTTTATGTTTAGTATCTATAAATCAATCAAGAATATATAAAACATTCACCGCTTAAATTATTGGTATGTCAAACATTATTAGGTACACTTTTTCTTAAACTTATAGAGGACTAAAGTTTTTCGGGTTGTGCCATGTAGTAGTTTTCTTGTACTAAAAAGTAGGCACAATTTTCGTGAATATCAAAAATAATGTCACTATACACACTGTTGAAATGAAAGATTCTTATAGTTAGGTATAACTATCGAATCTTTATGAGTTTAAAAAAATATTATTTGTATTGTTCTCTTGATAGAACTGCATTTTTATTTTAAGAAACAAAACACTTGACTAGTTCCTCAAAATAAACTAACTATTATTTTATTAAGGATCAAAATTTCCTAAAAAGTAATAAATTACCCATAAAATATCTAAAAACGGTTTTCTGGCAACCCTAAGTCTATGCTATTCATTGTTGTTTATGGTACATTTAACAAGCCGAATAAAGCGTAAATTGTGCCATTGTTTCATTTTATTCTCCCTCGTTTATATAATATATGGCTGGGTTTCAATTATTGTCCGACATTGCAATGCAATGCTGTGATGGGATAAAAAACTTTTATTATTTTTGTTCCCGGGGCAATACCGAGATAAAAAGAGTATTACCTAGGTCTTACCTGGATGCTAAACTAGCTAAGTTCATTTCAAAGTCCAAGTCAAAGTCAAAAGCATTTGGGACTCATTTCGTAATAGACTAACAAATATCCTAATGTTTTCAATTTTCGCATTTTTATTATTAGTAAGGATTTTTAATTAACGTACTTAAAAAAGAATATAATGACAAACAGACTTCTATAACCTAAAAGAAGTAATTTTGCTTGACTCAATTACTTTCAACAGAATAAACTTCTAATTCTATTCTAAAATAATTGTTTTCGTCTACTTTGTTGTAAGTAACATACAACAAAGTAGACAAAAACAATTATTCCTCAATTTCCTTAAATTAATAACAATACCTTCATTAAAACCCAACTATAAAACAATTAATAAAGCTTTTATTAACAATCTTTTTTTTTGTTTACCTTTTATCTTGTTAAGTTAAGACACCGGTTTGCTGATTGTCTTTATCGCTGACAAAATAAAGCATTTTGAATGAGTACTAAATCCTATAAGCAAAGATCATAAATAGACGGTTCACCCCTTACACGCCCACAAGATATCCTCCATACATACGCTACCATTCAAAAGCTTCAAAACGCAGCGTTAATCACGCTCGCTTTAATTAGGGCTAAGAGCTCTAAATGGGACTATACAAGTACCTACCAATTAATCTTTGAATCGTCTCCGCGGGCGGGCCCTTTGCCCATAAAATGATTCCCCCATACGAAGCAATTAATCAGAGCCTGGTCTACGAATTGCGATTAGATATTAAAGGACGTGATTTACGAACAATATTTGAATGAGATTTGGCTTCCAGGTAACTTCGTTCGTTTAATTAAAATTTTTTGGATGGTCAAAACGATTGGGAACGTTTTGTTTTAAATAAAAGTTTTGTAGTAGATGTAGATATTTAAAGGCTAATCTTAGTTTTGTATGAACAGGAGTTGTGCCTCAAAGTGAGCAACCATCAAGCCTTGAACAGCACATTTCAAAATTTGTACGCATATGATGTTTCTCTGATATTCCACTCTTGGCAGCGGTCGTGGTACATTTTTAACCGACTTCAAAAAAGGTGGAGGTTCTCAATTCTTCTGTAAGTATAATACATATATAGGCTCAGGGTCCGACATTATTTTAAAAGAAACACAGAAATCACTTCAGAACACACTTCTTTATTTTAACTAATTAATTAGTTAAATTACAATTAACAATTTACTAATTATATCGCAAGCACGGCCGTTGGTACAACTTGTGCACCGGGCGACAGTCGGCTAGCCAATGTGCCTACTGACTGACAAGCGCTGTCTTTTATACTGTTTTAGTAGTGGGGTGATCGATGACGTCACGCCCGCTGCACAAGTTGTTTACAAAACCAGATTGCGGCGCCGACACATATATATTTTTTTTTATGAAACGTGTTACTTGGTGATAGAAACAGATATTGATCTCTTCTCAATCTCCTACCATCTGGATCCATTAGCAAGTTCCATATTATGTGTATACTTCAGTTTATTTAAGTAAGCTTTTCGCCTAGTTAAAGTTCAAAGCAAACAGCAGCACGAGTGCGTTGAATACGATAACGGGCGAACGCCGAGCCCTTTTAAGGTACGAATAAGATCGGTGAATGGCAATCCAATTATTGAACAATTGTGATTCTACCACCCACTAGACAGTCTTGACAATGGGAAAAACAAAACCCCCGCCGTGCCTGTTTTTCATCGGTCTACTGCCGATGATATCAAAAAATTTACGTGTCTTACCAGATAGAAAAGCATAAATTTTGGAAGAGATTTATGGTGAGGAGGTATTTCTTTATGTATAATTTAAAAATGAATCACAAAATGTGTTGGTAAGCGTATAACTCGATAACGGCTGAACTTGATTTACATATTTTTTTTTAAATTTTCCTTGATGTACGTGGATAGTTCTTAAGTTAAAAAATGGTAGAAAAAATGGTAGGGTATAAGGTTTCGTGTAGGTACAGCGTGCTGCGTGAGCGAAGTCGCATCTCCAGCTAGTTATGGTATAGAAATATCAAGAATCGGCATTATATTACGATAAATTGAAAATAGTAGAATGTTTGGTTCCACACTATCACACAAAGTTCGAAACACTTCTTATCAACAAAGGAAGTCATACCGTCACTTTCGTCGTCACAAGGAAAGTAGGGCGATATTCCAACCTACTCTGCTTTATCGCATCCTGGTACCCCATCATTGCTCTAAAAGCTAGTAACAGATATAGTACGCGTCATTTATGTTTAGCGCTGGACGAGAATAGCTGCGCATCGGTAGAATCGCGGTCGTAATTGACGTATTGGTGCGAGAAAGACAACACGACTGGGACAACCAATCAACGCTCACGCACCCGACGATCACGCGCCCCGCGCGCCGCGCCGTTACCTCGACACCTTATTTTTGACTTCTGCGCAGGTTTCGTTCAGCGCTAAAGATTCGTGGCGCGTACTATACGATACTATTTACCATTTACCGATCGTCCTGCTCCGTTACACGATATAACATAATTAAACAATTAAAAAATTGTTTGTCTGTGAAGTCGGTTAAATGACGATTGTTGAAACGTCATAAGAAGGAGCTGATAGAATGGTGGATTTTTTTCCAGATTGTTCAACATAGCTGCGGTATCGCCTGCACTTCGAGCCTTAAATGGAACACCTCAGAACGAGGTAACGTTAAAGTCATGTTTTTTCGTGCGTGCAGCAGGGTTGATCAAAAATACTGAAACCTCAGAAAACATTTCCTAAGCGAGCGACGTTCTTACTTCGTAACAATATTCGGCATGGCGAAATACCTCCACATATAATGTGAAATCGTTGGTTATGAAATGTGACCTTGCAGTGACCTATAGTAGCCCGGCTACCGGTGATGGAGCGCTAATAAGATAGTTATTACATTCGTTTTTGCGCGGTCATTCTCTCACATATAAATTATACTTTGTTATGTAGTTGATGGGATCTTTTACTCAATGGGTAAAAAAGGTTACTTTTACTCAATGGGTAAAAATGGGTATAAAAGGTTGAACTAGATTTAATTCTGTTCTTTTATTTTGTACAAGCTGACCCGCGCCCACTTCGTTGGGCATAATGTTAATTATCCTTTTCGGTTTTTTAAATAGCCTATGACACTCAGCAATAATGTGGCTTTCCATTGGTGAAAGAATTTTTATAATCCGTTCAGTAGATCTCGAGATTACCCCTTACAATTTAACAAACACACAAACTTTACTTCTTTATAATATTAGTATTGACTAGCTGTTGCTCGCGACTTCGTCCCCGTCGGATCTATTTCTATTATTATGTTATAGTGAGTCAATCTTAGAAGATAGACATATACTGTCGCGGACTTTTTTTTAGATCACTTGAAGAGGAATAATTCTTTCATACATATTATTTTTGTATCTTGAACCGTTTTCGCAGCGCACGCAAAGGAAGCCCTCAAAGATGAATAATTTTCCCCGTTTTTTCCATATTTTCCATTATATCTTCGCTCCTATTAGTCGCAGCGTGATGTTATGTAGCCTAAAGCCTTCCTCGATAAATGGTCAATTCAATAAAAAAGAATTTTTCAATTCGAACCAGTAGATCCCGAGATAAGCGCGTTCAAACAAACAAACAAACAAACTCTTCAGCTTTATTTATTAGTATAGATATAGATTAATGGGTTCCTTAAAGGTGAGGATCATGAGGGAAATATACAATTTTTCTAGTTCCACATCTTTTGCGAAATAAGGTGATAAAATCTAATAAATACTTTATTCCAAAATTATCATGTTAAAAAATATAATGTAAACAAAAACCATTGGAATAGTTGCTTATCTCTTCGCAGCCCTTTTTTCCATTTTCATCTATGTTTTTCTTTTTAAATTTTTAAATTTTTATTTTAAAACAGTCTTTTCTGTAAAAACTGTTATACGAACCGGACTACCGGTATGTTTATTATGTGCTAACATAATTGTTTTGTAATACCATGACGATTCAATAGTGTTACTTTATGTGTCAAGTTAAATGATATTTGACATATATGAAAACACTTGAAATTCGGTAACTTTCTAGCATGAGTATGCAAAATAGAAATCGAAGTCTCTTGTTTGCTTTAGAGAGAGCATTTAACTAATCGGGTTTTTCGGAACACAAGCTTATTTGCATAGACGAGTTAATACCACGTTCTTTTAACTAATTATATGTTTGAATTAACATAATTCATTAAATATTACGTCTTACTTGATACAGTTTAGGGTACTTTGGTAGTCTGTTGGTTTATTACTACATTGTTCTTAGAAGAATAATATGAATTTTAATGTTTAATAGTCAAAATTAGTAATGACGTAAATAACTATCACGAAAGTCTTCCAACTGTTTGACAAAAATTGTACCTACTATAAAGATCCGTTGTAATCTTAAAGAAGAACAAACAGATTGATCAAATTATATATTCAATTCAAGTTATGTACTGGAAGTGTCCCTCAGTTTTATGTATTCTTCAACATCTGAATCATCAGAAGTTTCTACATATAGGTATTTTTTATAGTGGGGAAATCCTCATAGGATACCTATGGACCTCGGAGAAGGACCACGGGTTATGTCGGACTTCTACCGACCAAAACCCCACTGTTAATCGTTTTGCCGCAGTGAGTGGGGATCACGGGTACCTTTGCAGACTCTTCCGCGAACCACATATATGTAGGTATTACGGCGATGCAATATTCTCTTTATTCAAAAAAATCTCTTTATTAGATAAGATAATACAATAAAAGATTAGTAGATATTATGCTACAGGATACTGACATGCTTTGATTAAGATAAATCACAATTTAAAGTACGTTAATCCAACGTTCGCCAAACACCATACAAAATTACTTTCTCCCATACAGTACAATTATTTACGATGCACTATTTCCCACGCTACATTGTAAACGGATGTACATACATACATACACGTGTGAGAATGCTCTAAATCCGATGTTCACTGAAAACGTATCAACATCAAGATTATTCCTATACAAACGGTTATCACTTCACGACCAACAGTTGACCGGTGTAAATCAAAATGGCGTCTTAATCGAGTTTTAATAATGTGTCTGTTAGTAGTTAAATTCATTTTATTGCACGGTAAGTTAGACTAATATAATAGCAATTATTTTATAGTTAAGTATGAGTTATATAAATAAGTAATTAGTTTTTTTTTATCATTCGTTTTACGGACTTTTGACAATTATGTCAAATATTTGCCGCTTATTTTTGATGTCAACTAATAAATTACCGTGACAGTTCAAAGCGCGCGAAAATTCCGCCAAGATGTTACAGTGGATACGATATTTATTATACATATCAGGACTTTGTTGAACTTGTTTTATAATAAAGTATTCATTTCTGTTCTTTGAATAAAAAAAATAATTGTTCATATTATATTAGCTTATAATTGTTTTAAGCATTATTTTATGAAATTTATTTCGATGTTCTTATATAAATATAAAAACAAATAAAAAAAGTAACGGGTTGCCTAGTCTTTAGCATTCTACACGTTATTAACAACGGTATTTCGACAATTATTTCAGTGCTAGCATGCAATGGAATAAGATGGGACAAAATAAGTTGTTCCAGCGATACCGATCAGTCGGTGCCGGAGGGTATCGCACCAGATATCGGCCGCTTTCCCTGGCTCGGAATAGTGCAGCACAGCTTTTGTAAGATCTTATATCTACCTCATTATACTATAGAGCAGTGATTTTCAACCTATTTTTGTTTCAAATCACTGCTATAGAGTATAGTAAAAATGCCATAAAATTTTTGTTTGAATTCCGTTTAAATTTGGCATACAAGTAAATTCAAACTGGCTACAAGGAATACCTTTTATCTCAATATAACCTAACCTAAACGTGTATGTATAGCAAACAAAATTACGAACTATGACTTCCTGAGTCTTGTTATAAGTATTGATACTAGTATACTAATAGACATTGGTGATGCGACTATAATAATGTTATTATAAAGTAGCTTTTGCCCGCGGCTTCGGTCGCGTCAAATTCGGGGTGGCACGGTTCCAAATAAAGGGCGGGATTGTTTTGGTAGTCATAAATAAGCAGCATACCAATTTTTAGCTTCCTACCTTGAAAATTTCAGAATGTTCCACACAAGCTTCCACCCCCTTTAAGAAAGTGGGAGGTTAAGAAGGAGCAAAAAGTAGCCTATGTTACGCTCCATCCCTTCAACTATCTCCACTTAAAACATCACGTTTATTCGCCGCTCCGTTTTGCCGTGAAAGATAGACAAACATACAGAAAGACACACTTTCCTATGTATAATATTAAGTATCGATGTGGATACTCATAACATTACTTCTAGATATTGGTGGCGCTGTTAGATTTGCCATCACTGGAGGAGTGCTCATCCATCCGTCATATGCCATCGCCCCCGCTGAAGACATAGCCAGGATATCACCGGAAGCTTTAGTGTAAGTTGCAGGAAAACAAAACGTAAGAAAACTCATGATACCCGGAACCTAAGAGCATAAGAACCATGGGTCCTGGACCACCTCTTTGTAAGTACGTATGAATTTTATGTATTCACCATTTCTAAAGGTTTGAATGTAAGTTAAATTAAGTTAAAAAGCTTTTGGAAAGAGCTATTTAGCTAATATAAAGTTCAGCAATAGTTCCTTCACAGAAAACATAATCACTACGAAGAGTTTGCCTTAACAGGGCAAGAAGACAAAAGTATTTATATAAAAAAGTTATATTAGGAAAAATTTGGAAGCATAATTAATTATGCTTCCAAATTTTTCTTATGATTGTTTTTAAAAACAGTCACAGGTTCTCAGTTAATTTTAGCACGTATTAAAAATATATGTATGGGTTTTTTTCTCATATGATTGACACGCAAGTGTGTTACGGTTCTGAGGATCTGGTTTCAGTAGACCAGAGAGCGATCAGAGTAATTCCTTGTTTCTCACATCCTGTATATCAATGATATCTTAAGATAACGTAATAAATATGGATTCATTTTAATTTGTATTGATTATATAATTTACTTAGATGCTCGTATGCATGCATTTATTCATTATAATATTTAATGGTGTAATAAATGGTGGATATTAAAGATTTTACCCCAAATTTTTTTAAGCTGCATTCAGACATTGTAAACACTTTTTTAAAATTTTTCAAATCCGGTCAGTCTTCTTTAATAGTGTCATGCAGTAATTTATTATCTATTTAGTTATTTATTATAAAATGTACATACATGTGTATTTATTTCATATTTTAAACAAACCGTGGGCACGCGCCTTCCTACGACGTTTAGGCATCCATTGTTAGTCATTTAAATACATTACGCGCAACGCACTACGCTATGATCGTGGGGAATACTCCTAGTTTTCCAGTTACAGAGCATAATGCCGAGCACAATGCCGAATTAGTTTCAGTATGAGATTGGGAGGCGTATGCAGTTTCACAATGCGAGGCGTTACAGTAGTTGGATAATACAACGTTAAGCATTATGCCACATAATGTGCTTTAGTATTGGAAAACTAGAACTATCTACAATTTCAGTTTTCTCTCTCTCAAGTCTTTTAGACCTTGAACGCAGATTCCTTAAATAATTATAAATCTCGTAGGAACAACACGAAGTTCGTAGCATGGCGGTCAGCTTCGGACAAAGTGACGATGGAAGTGGTGGACTACTACATGCACCCGGAGTACGACAACGTGACCTTCGCGACCATCGCGCTGCTGGAGTTGTTGCACATCAGGGACATGAATGTTGGTGAGTTTCAGCATGTCAAAGTGAAAGTCAAAGTCAAAGTCAATGTCAAAGGTAAAGTGAAAGTGAAAGTCAAATTATTAATAAAATAACAAACAAAACGTTTTTCAGTCATTGAAACAAGACACAAGACAATTTTTAATTAAACATTGAAATAACAAAATTAAGACGTTGTTTTATTAAGACTTGTTATTTGTTTAACGTTTTATAAAGTCAATAAAATAAGTCTTTATGAGATTATTTTGAATGTTTTCAGCGCCCCTTCTACCTATATGTCTGCCGATCAGCGGCGGCGGCGCCTTCATGGATATGTATGTCGTGAAAATGACTGATGGTGAGTATTAATGTTAATTGAAGTTACGCCAAATTGGGCCACTTTACGTCGAAGTGGTACCACGTTTAACAAACAAGAAACGTAATTGCCGATGTGATTGCAATCATATATTTGTTTCAACTTTAACATGCATACAATTTCGTATCTACCATATAATTATTAAGTGCTTGATGTTATTTTTTCGAAAAAAATCTTGACATTTTGTTATGTATCGTTGTACAGAAAAAGTGGATCTAGCGAAAGAGGTGTTCAAAGTAGACTTTGTCGACAATCAAGATTGTGAAGAGTTTTATTACAATGCTAAGGTAAATTATCCCTTTAGATTTTGTCTCTATTTCTAGTAACTAATCATCATTACATAGTATAAAACAAAATCTCTTTATTTGTCCCTATAACCCTATGTATGCTTCAATCTTTGAAATTACGCAACCGATTTTCATGCGGTTTTTATCAGATAGAGTGATTTAAGAGAAAGGTTTATGTGTACTTAAAACGTGTATAAATGCGGATAAACCGCACGGCGCGGCTAGTAAAATATAAAAAAAAAAACTAATTTTAACTTAATAGTGAACCGCTCTTTTAGTCTTTTATTTTTACAAATACATAGTGTAAAATTTTACATTCTTGTAAATATAGCTTGTTAGAATTGTATGTCAAAACAGTTGAATTACAAGAAAATGGGTCCAATGTCGCCACTTTGCGCAAAGTCCTCTGTGAGGAGTGACGCCTGCATCTGGGACGGAGGGTACGTCCTCATCACCAAGCAAGACTGGGGGTTTTGGAAACTGGTATGGAACCAAAAATGTATCTTATTCTAGGTCTTTTAATTTTACAAAAATACTTTTAAAAATTGATTGAAATTCAAATATTGAATCGTATATGTATAGAGGTTAGCTTACTAACAAAAAGTGTTTTATTCCGACCAGCATATACCGATGAAAGGATGTTATAAAATAAATAAATCCTTACTAATATGATAAATGTGAAAGTAAGAATGTTTGTTACACTTTCACTTAAAGCTATTCACCCTATCATCATAAAACTTTGCACACATATTATTAAACCTATCACAATCAACTACATATTTCCGATATTTATTCAATTGATTCAATACGAGCGAAGCCGTGGGTAAAAGCTAGTAAAGATGCATTTGACTTTTACTTCAACTTTGCCTTTGACTTCGACTTTCACCTTCACTTTGACTTTGGCTTCCATTTTGTATTTTACGTTGACTTTCACTTTGACTTTGGCTTCCACTTTGTCTTTTACGTTTACTTTCACTTTGACTTTGACTAACACCGTCAGCTCGGCTTCGGTCTGCGCGGCCCGGGGTGCGGCGCGCCGGCGCGCTTCGTCAGCATCCACAAGTACCTGATGTGGATCGATGACGTCATCTCGCGCGTGCCCCTGCACGAGCGCGTGTTCGACGAGGAGAAGCTCGTGTTCCGCAGGGTCTCGCCGTTCAAGCTGCTCATGTACAAGGGTACGGAATGATGTAGGACCTAGTGGGTCTTTTGAATGGTTATAGAGTTATTTATAACACTATTTAGACGATTTCATTTTGTTCTTGAGAGGCACGAATATTACGTAAAACCGCGGGGATGGCTTACATCTTAAGAAGAAATCTCTTTTATCCACACTAATATTATAATTACGAAACTGACTCTGTACGTTTGTCTGTTACACTTTCACGCCAAAGCTACTGAACCGATAGTAATGAAATTTGTTACACATATGGTGTCGCGGGCAACAGCTAGTTTTTTTTTTTTTTTTTTTATAATATTAAGAGAGGAGACGAGCCGAACGCACTCCTGATGGTAAGAGTAACGCCAGCCCATAGCCAATGCAGTGCTACCCGGAACTTTGCTATAAAGCCCAACACCGGGCAGGGGTGCACCACATCGACGCTCCCCACTTTGAGTCGTCAGATGTTAAGACTCATTAGCCCAGTAATTTCGCTGGCTACAGTGCCCTTCAGACCGGAGCAAAGTGACATTTTCACATCACTGTTCAGGCGGTAGAATGCCTGGCACTGTGGGGGTACCCACCCAGTCGGTCTCCTGCGAAAGAGACCTACCCCCAGTAAATACAGTTCTGGATATATAATAAAGTTCTGGATATGCACCAAATTGTTATACATTTAAAAGTTACAATGACTCGTACTTATACGGATGTGCGATTGTACGGTCGTATGGTTGTACAGTTTTACAGTTATATGGTTATACGGAAGTACAGTATTTACGATTGTACGGTTATACGGTTGTACAGTTTGTACGTACGGTTGTGCGATGGTACGGTTGTGCGCAGGCAAGGTGCGCTTGCCGCGCGACTACGGGCAGTGCGCGCGGCGCACGCGCGGCAGCGTGCTGTACAAGGACACCACCGAGATACTCACCACCAAGAACTTCGCGCAGGGGTTCTTCTTTGTGAGTCTTTGTATTTGATATTGATTTTCATTTTTTTGTTGCCGACTATAAGTATAACGAGATATAGCCCAAAAAAAAACCATAACCATAAATTTGTATAGCCTGTCTCGGAAGTACTGTTATTACGAACAGGTCGGGAATATAAATAACTGACGGTATATCACATCATCGGCTTTCGTTTCTTGATAGTCTATGTTCTATTGTGTATGTTCTATGGTCTATGTTTTATGGTCTATGGTCTATGGTCTATGTTCTATGGTCTATGGTCTATTGTCTATGGTCTATGGTCTATGGTCTATGGTCTATGGTCTCTGGTCTATGGTCTATGGTGCGGGCAGATGGCCATGGCGCAGGCGGCGGAGGTGTCGTGCGCGACCGTGCTGCTGGAGGTGACGGCGCGCTCCAACGCCGCCATCTGGATCGAGCACCACTGCCAGCAGGACCTCGCCGGCGACAAGGCCGGCTACGGCAAGCGACGCGACGACCGCCCGTGAGACGCGCGCACATACACACACACAAAGCTTACGAGAATAACTGTGAGATACACACACAGACATATAGAACGAAGACTTACGAAAATAACCGTGAGATACATACACAGACACAGAGCTTACGAGAGTAATCGTGAGATATATACACAAACACACAGACACAGAGCTTACTAGAATAACCGTGAGATACATACACACACACACACATACACAGAGCTTACGAGAATAAATTATGAGAGTTTTTTACAACATACAAGATCTAGCCAGAAATAATTATAGGAAAATGGAGGGAAGAATGACTAAATGATACATCGTAATAAAACTCAATAACATTGTCGACGATCAACTTGATTTCTCTGTCAAAGTATAGTCCTTCCCGATATAAACCTAACGACATGGCTTTACCATCCTAAAGAGTTACTCTTTTTGAGTAAAAACAATAACATCAACACTATCAAAACAATAACAATAATTCATAGTAAAGGATTAATTATGTAACACAGTCAATATATTAATCGTTAACTTAAACAACTGGTTACGGTACTGGCAGTTTACACTTGCCATATCTGAAGAAACAACGGATTGACATTGACGTTGACGTTGACACTGACAGGAGCGAGTGCTACCTGTACTTCCAATCGGTGGCGTACATCGAGTTCCGGTTCTTCTTCTCGTTCAAAGCGTCGCTCGAGGTAGCCCTATACGGTCGCGCTGAGACCGAGAAGATCCTCCCCAACCCGCACTACATGACGGAGTCCACGTACGCGTGGTGGCCCACCAACAAGCCGCTCGGACACTACAACTTCGTGCCCGTCTACAGCTGGTACTGGTTCTTGTGATCACTCCCAACACATCGATATATATTATACAGGTGTTTAAGTCGTATGTATTGAATGCGGATAAGTAAAAAACCGCCTAAATGTATTCGTCGCCATATGTTAGTTTTTTAATATATTAGGTTAGGTTAGGTTAGTTATTTATTATTATAAAAAAAAACTCATTTACTCATCTTTAATAAAAATTAAGCTGAGTATTCAAGTTTTTTTATAATGATACAAAACTAACCTAACTTAACTTAATTTAATAAAAATAAAGCTGAGTAAAGAAGTTCTTTTTATAACGATACAAAAACTATGACAATGATACAAAAATAATAAGAATATAAGAATTTATAATGATACAAAAACTACGCAAGACAATACGGCTAAACGTTGAACCGCCGCTTTGTAAAACGAGTAGCCGTAATGTAATACAGCGGATTATACAATCCGCCTGCGACAGATATACAGGGTGTGTAAGTCGCGTCACGAAACTTTAGCGCTGAACGAAACCTGCGCGGAAGTCAAAAATAAGGTATGGTTGTCCTAGTCGTGTTGTCTTTCTCGCACAGATACGTCAATTACGAGCGCGATTGTACCGATGCGCAGCTATTCTCGTCCAGCGCTAAACATCCGTGACGCGACCTATAGACGTCTTTACTTCGACAAAATATACAGATGTAGAAGAATTAAGTTCGAAAGTTTAAAGGCGGCTTCAGACAAATATTCTAAACATATACATATTTATGTATAGATATAATCTAAAGATATATATAGATCCCAATGAAAATTGAACTTTTTGTCCAAATTTGTATTTTTTTTACGTTTTCAGAACCCTTAAGTGTGTAATAGTACTGTAGTATTGTAATTTGCTATGGATGTCGTAATTAAATCATGAAACAATAAAATTAAAAGAGCAATTAATGTACTTTAAGCTCCTCGCACGCGGTTAACACAGCCTCGCGATGTAGACCATGGTCCATGCGTAAGCATTCATTGGTTGACAGGAAGTAGGAATTAAATTTAAAACATCCTTTGAAAAATTCTCTGTTAAGATCCAATAAAATGAACTAAGCCATGGTTGGGATGGACTTAAGTCTTTTACATCCTGTATATATTATGGATGGTATGCTATATGTAAATTTAGATATATACATACAGTCAAATGGAGTATCCTCCTCCATTTTTTGAAGTCGGTTTTACAATAGTAGTATTTGTATTATAAATTTAGATACAATTTGGTGTAAAAATGTATACAGGCAAATGGAGTAACCTCCTCCATTTTTTGAAGTCGGTTATAAAACAATCCGTAGTAATCTACTAGTCAATTCTGCGTATTATGGGACTATATATAAAGTATTGTAATTACTGTCTATTACTAAAAGGTTTTTCAGGACGCCAAGTATGTTTGTTCTTACACGTATTTACGTATATAGGTTTAACCTAGTTTAGAAGTCAGGGTCTTTATGTTCTGGCCCTTATAGCCATGATACTGAAATTTGTTATCATTGTGTCATTTTTAGTATTAATAAAGATATATTATTATTATTATTCGACACACAAACTACTGAATTAATTTAGCTGAAATTTGGCATACAGGGAAAAAAGCCTTTAATTGACCCTTAAGATACTTTTAGCCCTGAATCAACGACAAAACAAAAACTACGAAGGTATAACCGTGGGTAGGAATTAGTATATAAAGAAATGTTGATTTTAAATGCATAAGAATAATATTAATTTAAATAATGAATTTTGTAATAAACATTATAATAATTAATTCCCTTGTTTCATTTTTCGTTTACTTATTAAGGAAAACCTTTTTTGTTTATCAAAAATTTTGAAGAATTTAAATTAATGGATCCATTTTTTCATATATTACCTATAGCTAAGTAAAATCATACTAATATTAAAAATGCGAAAAAACTATAACTAAATAGACTACTTATTAATGGTAAGAAAGAGTTAAAAGGGGGAAGGGGGGGTCAAAGTTTATATGAAAGTCCACGCGGATGGAGTCGCGGACAGCAGCTAGTTAAAAATAAAATGACTCTTGTAAAATCGAGGGGCGGCTACATTCTAATAGAAAAGATGTTATATAAATTCCTTTCAAAACCCAGTAGCCGTAACCGCAAGGAATAAGCCAGATTGTTCGAGATAGTTCTATTTCGCACCATTTTTGCGGTTTCATTCTTATTATTTACAAAATGAAAAGTATATGTTATTGTTAATAAGAACATTTGTTGTATGGATACTATGTTTTATTGTTTAATTTATAAAAATATTAAATCTATAGTTTAATACTATAATTGCGAAAGTAATTCTGTCTGTCTGTCTTTCAATCATGCTAAAACTACTAAACCAATTAGAACGAAATTTGGTATATTTTAACTTCAAAAAAGCTACCTATAGCTAAGTAAAATCATACTAATATTAAAAATGCGAAATAACTCTGTCTGTCTGACTACTTATTAAAGGTAAAAAAGAGTTAAAAGGGGGGAAGGGGGGGTCAAAGTTTATATGAATGTCCACGCAGACGGAGTCGCGGTACAGCGAGGTACCTATAAACAGTTTTATAATGAAGAATAATAATCTTTACTTTTTTGAATTTAAGTCTTGTTTTGCAAATGTTAAATTTATTTACATAAATCTAACATATAAGCATTTTTCAATTCTTAATTTATTTTAAAACTTTGTGGAAGTTTAATTTCGACAATTGATATTGAAATACGTAATGTGGCGTCATACAACTCTTCTCATCATACTCTGTCTGGGTCCTATTTTCAATAAATTAAATACAACGTCATATTAATATAACATGTCGTATCTTTTTATTAGTCACTCAGTAACAATTTTAAATGCAAAACATATGAAAAAACTAGTTTCTCTGGTAGTATAGTAGCTTTTCATTATAATACATATTACGATAATTATGATAATCTCGCTCAAATTCCATCGAGCCAAAACCATGAATTCGTAAGCGAAATTGAATTCCTCATAAATTTATCGAGTCGTTATCTGACGTTTTTATTCCAAGGTTAACCTTATGAAACGGTTTTACTTGCCGCGGCTTGCATACTTAATAGTTAATATAAATAATAATATTTCTTTAGTAAAATTTCATAATGTGGTAAATTTAATTGGCATAGATAATTACCGCTGGCACAATCATTAGGTAAGACTATGAGGTAACAAAAATAACTTTTAAGATATGAATTCATCTTTTTTATTTTTGGCTAAAATTTCATTATTAAGCTGTCAAAACTAATTCCTGTTTTAAGGAATGGCGACACATTCGCCACTGTCTTTTAGCCGGTAACACATTCTTGACTTTGTTGGTCGACGTTTCTACCAAAAGGGCATGCTTATACTCATTACCATTATAAAATAACTAAATAGTTAGGTCAACATATATTCAACCAAATGAGATATCATTCCAAATATACATAATTACAAGTAGCCTTCTTCTATCTGTCTTTATTATATAATATTCTTAAATGTTTAAAACTAGGCAACCGATTTTCATTCAGTTTTTGAAATAGATAGAGTAATTCAAGAGGGTGGTTTATATATATAATACATGCATAATATGCGTTCGAATGCGGGGCTGTTCGCTAGTTTTAAATAAAAAACATTTTTACTAATTTTAAAGTTTTTCACGACATACAACTATGTAGACAGCGTGTATAGTACGCGTCATTTATGTTTAGCGATTGACGAGAATAGCTGCGCATCGGTAGGATCGCACTCGTAATTGACGTATTGGTGCGAGAAAGACAACACGACTGGGACAACCAATCAAGGCTCGCGCACCCGACGATCACGCGCCCCGCGCGCCGCGCCGCTACCTCGATACCTTATTTTTGACTTCTGCGCAGGTTTCGTTCAGCGCTAAAGATTCTATACGTATAAATTGTTTATCCTACCTTAGTTGAAAGCCTCGATACCATGACATTTAGCGGGCTATTTGTTATTCGACTAATAGAAGCAACGGGTTTTACTCCCGGTACATGTCGCGCATACTAAATAGCACTTGCTCCAAATTCCCTGATTAATTCGACCACTTCTTGAGAGATTTATCGTGTCGCTTTACATTTGTTGCGTATGTTCAAAGGTAGTAAGAACTACAACTATATTTTTTTTATAATAAAGCGGACAAACGAGGGTCTCACGAACGTGTTGCCTGCTTTAAATGGTATGAAATGAAATGAAAATGTTTTATTTCTGAATAAATTTGAAAACAAAGTCTACATGGCCTACCATTTTATTTTAGCATGGAGTTTTAAAGAGGAATTTTAAAAGGAGAAGAGAGTATTCTCGTCTTAAATATATAATTGTAGATCTAAATGAGTCAGAAAGACAAGCAGAAATTTAGGTAGAAAATTACAAGAAAACTGCCTAGTGCTAGATCGCCAAGTATCCAGGTGGTGAGGATGGTATTTGGTTGAAAATATGTGCATTTTTGTTATTAGGACGAATATTAAAGATTAAGATTTAAAACTATATTCTGCTTTTTTGAATTTTTGTGTGACTCTTACAGAAGAATCGATGTTTTTCAGTATACGTATTGTGGATTAATTTTATTATAGTACCTAGTGGTTTTATCCGTGTAGTTTTCGTTTCCGTATAATAAATAGGTATGAATGTTCTAACTGATCTGTTATGTGACTTATAAAAACAAAACGTAACACTATCAAGCTGTGTATGTTAAAGATCACTTGCTCCAAATCGTCTTATTAATTCAACCGTTTATCGAAATATTTGCTACTATAACTTTCCAATTAGCCTCAGAGGAATTTAGGCCTTATCCTTTTGGGATACGGACGTAAATCGCGTGTTGATTGACACATTGGTAAGTAGAAATTCTATAGGCTGGAAATCGACGGACAGAAAAAGTTGTCGAGGTGAAAGACCGCGGTGTAGGGGTGTCGACGAGAAGCTTTATAAGTTATAAAGACAAGTTTGGGTTTTTTGTCGAGATTCTTATGTAAAGTCAGTTTGGGTTTAAATTAACAAGTACTTTATATGTTGAAGATACCTTAAATATGCTTAAATTGAATTATTCTCTTAAATATTTAAGATTAAGTTTTGTTAATAAAAGTTGTGAAGTGCAAATATAAAAATGTATATTTCGATTTAATAAGATTGCATTCTTACCTACATAAGTTTGTAATACAGGATTTATTACTTTCATAAAATCATAAAACTTAATATAATGCCTTAATACTGTAGCTTCAAAAACCTCTCTAATTAACATTACTTACGATTTAATAGCAAAGGATTATTTTCAACAATATACTAGTAAAAACGCAGAGCTTAGTATACCTACTAATATTTTTGTTATAACAAGTATACAAACACAATACTATAGTAAATTTAATATAAATAAAAAGGCTTTTAAAGTACAACCAGCCCTAGTCAAGAGATGCGAGATTAATTGCGTCCTATTATATCAAGTTGTTTCGCAAATCGACTGCTTTGTAGAGATTTGTTCAATTCGAAAGCCTCCGAGTACGTTTTGTTCACTGATCATATATTAAATAAGTATAATTAGTGAATAATTGTGACTTCGATGCGATGAGAGTTAATCCATTTGGCGTAGCGTGATGTTATGCTTATAGAAAATAATTTAATAGAAATTGATTTTAAATTCACGGATATAATTTTAACTATTTTTGATATTTTTCAGGTAAATATCACAATGTTATGTGGTATTATGGTGGAGAAAGAATTTTAAGAATCAGTTAGTTGGATCCAGAAATTGTTCAATTGACATAAGTATACGCGTTATATGACGTTATTTCCCAGTACGATGCGGGTCTAAACTTGGGGAATTGTTTTGCCTTGAATTATCTTTGGTCTTTCATTTAAATAATATTTATTTAATGTTTGGCTTCGATCCATATTTAATTTTTTTATGGACTTGATTTAAAAATATGTTCTAAAAACTATCTTTAACACAGATGTCATATCAAACATATACGAGTCTATAAGAACATAATCCCATCATAAACCAAGTAACGTCAAGTAAAAAACTTGAAAGCAATAAGTATCAGATTACAAAAAGCAAAGTGAAGGCTGTATATTTGTTTGTTAATGTGTTTTACGGTTTCTCGGGACGGTTTTAAGGCTTTATCTCGTTGGCTTAAGCTTTGACGTAATTTTAAAGTCGATAAATAATGAAGTTATGTCTTATTTGCTTAAGACATTTTTAATAACTTTATTAAGTTTTATGTAGCATAGATACGGATGTAAAAATAACAGCCATTTAAATTATCTTTAAAGTATCAAGTTTTAAATTTATGCCTCAAGTAACAAGTTGTTTTTAAGGTTGTCTGTTAAATACTTCTTGAGTATAAAGTCTAAGCTTTAAAAATATTTCAATGAAAAACTAAATATAAAATATTATAAAAAATGTTGTCATTGTAGTCTTAAATGTCATTCAACGATTAAGTTAGCGGTTTAAATCCCTTAAATAGAAATATAAATAACGCAAGGTTCCCGTGCACTTGCATTAATATTCCTATATTATGCGAATCGTCTCACGCGTAATATTCAACGAAGCCTCCATAAAAACGATAAGAAACCGCTTACAATCAGCATTTCTGTAATAAATGTTTATGCAGAGTATTTTCCTATAACGTGTCTGGTTAGTTAAAATTATAGTTGTTATTTATCAATCGGAACAATTGTTTTACCTCACCTTAGAAGAGCTACAAGTCTTTAAAATATTAGAAGGAGTTGTGAGCACGTTGAAGTCTTTTCTATCATGACACCTTGCGAATAACATGTGTTTGAGCATTACTTAAACTTGAGATATTGCTTAAACACGTATTAGTTTATATATAAGCATTGTTTATTATAATTTGCTTAATGAAGTAATGTTTGTAGCATATGCATTCAGTCAAATGATTTTAAACTAATTGGACTTCGTATTTCCAAACATTTTTAAACTTTATTTCAAATTTAACATGTATGTTTATGTAACCTCTTTATGCTTAAGATAACACTTAAAAAAAAGACAGCGAGATTAAGTTTTAGTTTTGATTATTCGTATTAAAAATATATAATAATAGGCATGAAACGTTTCACAAAATTTCGATACTTTGCAATATTACGCGATATATTATAAACCTTCAGTATTTAAAATCTTGCATCAACAATCATTATTATAATAACACTGCTGTTTTCAAATCGGTCCTGGTTCTGCTAAATCACTTGTAATCGTCATACTTAAAATATTTTAAACGTCGTTAAAACTAAAAAAGGCTTTAATCAATTTAACACGTGTATTTAAAATTATGATTAGGCTTTGTGTGGGATTGTATCGATTAGAGTAATTTATAGCAATATTTACCTGGAATCGAGCCATTAAATTTTTAAAATAATTTATTTAACAATGAGGAAATATTTATTTGTTTATTTATATCACGCATATCTCTCGAAAAATGGCACGATAAGAAATTAATATAAATAGCCTTATTAAGATATATATTTAAAAACGAAATCTTAATTTTGGTAATTTAGGCTATTTTTTATTTGAAAACGGGTCGAATAGAAAATATTTCTTTACAGCCTTTTTAAGAACGAAACCTACCCATTAATTTTGAGAGTAAGTAGTAGTTATTAAGTATAATTACCTCAAAATAACAAACGCTTGACACTGTATTACAATCATATTAATGTCAAGGTCACCGTAATTTTGCGCATTTAAAGCCTTAAAGCAAGTTCTTAAATTTATGAAATAAGGATATTTTATAAATATGCTATAATTGTGCTAATTATATATTCTTGTATTTAAAGGTTGCCTGTACGAAATTTTAATGATTACATTTCATTTACTTTTAGTTTAAACGTTAAAACGTGTTTTTCGTTTGTAAAAATAATACTATTAAGTACATTTTTCTATTTATATAACCTGTTACTATCATTATTACGATTCACGCTTGACCAGCAGTTCATGTTAAATAAGTATTCTCGTGTCATGATTAATGATGATTTTTCCAGCACCGCCTTAATGATTTAATGATTCCCAGCGATTTATTGAGACTTAGGGTCATTTATACAGCTTGTAATTAGCTTTTGTCATTAATGGACTTGGGATATTTCTTTTTGAACTCATTTTTTATAAACCTGCATTTATGCATGTATACATAAATCTTCGTTTTGAATTACTCTATCTGATATAAAAACCACATGAAATCGGGTGCAAAGTTTTAAAGGATTTAAGCACTAAGTTTTATACTACGTAATGTAGAGATAGACGACCAGATATTGTAGAGCCTATTTCCACTATTTTAAATACTTTTATTAATAGCATTGTGATTGTTTATGGTTGGAGATCACACACCACCTAAAGAACCGTTTCTGAGTTACCTATCATTAGATAAAAGCCCTTACATAAGAACACATGTTTCTATGATCACAGAAATGACTTACATATTAACATGGAAAGTTAAAATTAATTAGGAACTAAAAAGAAAACAATTACAACATTGTATATTTATAGGTAGTAAACAAAGTAATTATACCTATTGTGAACACGTTTATCCGAAGTGCGTGGGCAGGAGGCTTTATTAACTAATCGGAAGTTTACAATAGCATGTAAAAAGAAAAAATAAAAGTTTAGATTCATTAGTAGAGCCTTTTAAACCTTTTTGTGAATACTCTCTTGCTGTAATTAAAACTAAAAAAATAGTCGATGCACTAGTGGTATCTATATTCAACATTCATATAAAACAACGAATAGTTTTTACATCACTTATAACTCGGGGTCGGCTAGACCAATTTTCATGGTTTTAGGTTCGTTGGATTTGTCCCCGCCCCGAATAGCAGAATACATCTAAAAATAATGAAAACTAATTTATATAGAGAGGTTAGAGGGGGATCAAAGTTAATATGAAGGTCCACGCGGACAGAGTCGCGGGCAACAGCTAGTATGGTAATAAACGAAGACGCTGTATGTCTGTTACGTGTGTATGTATGTTGAAAACTTGACAACGGATTTTGTTGCATATTTTTGTATAAAGGAACTTAAGCGGAAGGTTTATATGAGTGCATGCACAATATAGTATGATTGTAACACCAGGGTTCCTACGTTAGTGTAACTGACGAGTAACTTTATAGTTCAATCTCTATTTAGATACACATACAAAACGTTTTAAATTAAAAAAAAGTTTAGTTAAAAAAATCATTATTTAAACTAAGAGTAATAAGTACAGGTCACATTACAATAAGTAATAATATAGTCTTGAGATGCTATCATCATGTTAAACTTAACATCAGTAACTTAATATTATATTATAACTTAATCGTAACTTTAGTTTCCCATGGGATGACTTGATAACTTAAACTTATTTGCTTCGACTCGAATGAACTCACGCGCCAACAATACTAAATTTAACACAAACATTTTTATAGGCACGTATTTCCATCGGAATGTGTTAACTCGTTGTGTATTTAGTGATACATACAAACAAAAAGCCTTACCTTGAGCGCATCCAATAAGAATCATCCATGCACAATCCACAACACACATACACTACACTTGTGCACTTTTAACGATTTTACACTTTTCTGACACTTTCGTACACTAACACAACCTCGCTCGCAGAAAGGCTTCGCTGCACTGTCGCGTCGGGTTTACTAGACTCCATTTGTCTCTTTTACTCCCTTCTAAGTGAAAGAGAGGGGACGATGACCTAAAGCTTTTTACGCTAAAAAGTTGTGTGCCAAATTCGTGTGTGTGTATGTTCCGTCCGTTATGTAATTGTTGAGTCGTAATTCGATTTTTGATGCTTTGTGATAGGAATAAAGCTCTGTTACAGCTTTGGGTGATAAAGATTGATTGGTTTAAGAGTTATGGCAATACAAACAGATACAATATTCGTTAAACCAGTAACAAATCATCTTAGAATAAGAAATTGAGTAGGAAATTTAAATATGTTTGTATTCTATATAATATATAAAGTAATGAATAAGATTTTTATATATTTTCATTTATTTTCGTTTTTACTGCTATCTTTTTAGCAATTTCCTTTATCTTATCTTTTTTCTCTTTCTTGACCTTCTTACCTTTATAAGCATGCACTTATATTAATTATTATATTTATATATAAATGTTATATAAATATATAATGAGTCATATAAATGTAGAGTTGTTTTTTGTCAATAGAATGTTTTCATTTGTTTGTTTAAAAATATTTAAGGTAATTAAAAACTTATTGTTAGGTACATCGTGCTTTTACTCTATGCCATTATTTTTAATATTTAACAACTTTTTTATAAACATTTTTTTTACGAAATCCTGTGCGGGGACGAATCTAAAGAAGGTGAATCATTAAAATCGGTCTAATAGTTTTCGAATCATACGTAGAGTTATTAAAAAACTACAATATAATTATTACGAATAAAAATTCATGACTCTACCAGCTAGTTTTCAATACAAGTATAATGTAATATTAAATGACCATAAAATTTTTTGTCAACGAATTAATTATCAAAGGCGCCGATGTCACGCGCGAGGGCTCATGACTATTTAATATACTACTGGCCGTGACCCTCTCACTCCCCGGTAGTAGGCCAAAAGTAGGGGGGGGGGGGGATGAACGTGACTAAGTAGGGGAAATTTTAAAGAACGGAATAACACTCTATTATTGACAGGATATTGGTACGTACATGGTGAGTGATAAGTTTAATTATTTAAAAAAAAAGTACATATAGGAATAATTCAAAAATTACAGTAAATTCACTCCCGTTAAACGATAAAGTTGTATGTTGATTAAAGTTGTATACAATATAAGTAGTTTAATGTAATTTTACCTGTATACAAATATCTATTGTGTAAGCTTCCAGTGTATCTACATAAATAAATAAATAATTTTTTTTTGGGTTTTCAATAGAATTAAGGATTCAGTAATAATTGATCAATTGTGTTATAAATAATTAAGATAAAAACATAAGTCCCTTTCTTCTTCAGATTTGAAATTCCATTTCTAATATTATACCGAAGTACCTAGCCGCCGTAGTAGAACTCGCGAAATTTCTGTTCCCGGGCCAATACCGGGATAAATCCCGTAAGTATAAGACAGGTAGTATAAATACTACCTTATGACGCTTATCCATTTCCATGCCAAATATCAGCCAAATTCTTTCAGTAGTTTTTACGTAAAATAATACCAAACATCCAAACACACTTACAAACGTGCAAAATTTATAATTTAAGTATAATAAAGACTGTAAGACGGACTAATATCATAAAAATATTATATCTATACTAATATTATAAAGAAGTAAAGTTTGTGTGTTTGTTAAATTGTAACGGGTGATCTCGGGATCTACTCAACCGATTTTTAAAATTCTTTCACCAATAGAGAGCCACATTATTGCTGAGTGTCATAGGCTATATAAAAAAGTCAAAAGTCAAAAGTATATTTTTTCATTTAGGCTACATTTAGTAACACTTTTGAATCTTCATGGTATTAATGGTATTACAAAACATTTACCACCGGTTCGGAAGGCAGTTTCTACTGAGAAGAACCGGCAAGAAACTGATAGTCGCTCTTTTTAAAATAAGAACATACAATTGTAAATATAAACAACGACTATTGTGATATTTATACATGAAAAAGGTCACCATCCTACGAGCGTTAAGAAATATTATTCCAAGGGTTTTTATCTTCAATATTTTTTTTTTTAAACCGAAAGAGCCAAAAGGATAATTAACATTAAGCCTAACGAAGTGGGCACGGGTCAGCTAGTATATTATATATGTATTTCTTTTATGTTTCTGATAATTTATAATTGAAACGGCGGTAAACTAAAGAGCTTATTGATATTCCGTTGGCGGGGCTCGAACGTGACCGAGTGGATGTCGTTTGAAGTGATAGCACGAAGTGGTACTCCAATATTGATGGGATTTTGGTAAGGTGTAGGGGATTTTTTTATGAAAGATAAGACACACTCAGCCTTTTTATTAAATTAAAAATTAATTAAATTTCGATTTCCGAAGCTACTAATTTTTTAGAAGAAAATCAAATTAAAAAATATACACATCGGTCTAGCAGTAACGGGATTTAACCAAAGTCAAATACAGTAACGCTATAGAATAAACATAATATTACAAAACAAAAATGTATACACAATTAAGAGCAGCACATGTTAATATAAGTACTTTAATATAATTTTACCTGTATATATCTATTGTGTAAGCTTCTGTGTATCTAAATAAATAAATAAATAAATGTACCACAGGAAGCAGCTTCTATTTAGAAGAACCGAACTAACAAGAAACTGTCTTAATACCTCCTTTTCGATGTCAAAGAGACCTCTTCCAATAAAATAAGTTAATAAAAAAACCAGTGAATTTAAAAAATAGCTTTTTCTTGATTGCTTAATTAATAAACGCCAATAAAACATGAACTTTACAACTTACTAATTTAATTAACACTTAAATTAAAATTGCATAACATCACCATAAAGTTCTTGACTTAGTAAGCACTTACTTATCCTAACTTTATCGCTTAAGTAAAGTTCGTTCGGTGATTTCAAAGATATGTTATTGCACTTTATGCGTTTTTCTGTACGTAATGTATGAAGAGGAAAAGTTTGTGAGTCCGTGAATATTTTTTTTATATCTATTAAAACCATATAATATGTTGAGTGTCATAAGCTTGTACATATAAATAAACAAGCATTAAAGTGGTAAATGGTTAGTAAGCTATAAGTAAAGAAAATTTTACTTAGCGAATAAAGATTATAAAAAATTTAAATAATTAATACGAGTACTTGACTGGTATTGGTGGCTGCAATATGACGTCACAATAACGTAACATTCACAATCTTGTATCTGATATAAAGAATCTTGTAATTTAATAAAACATTAACGACAATAGTGTTTACATACTACATATATAGACTGCCGAAATCTTTGCCAAAATGTTTAGTCCTAATCGAGGTAAAAATACTTTATGTATTATATTCATAAAATAATTACAAAGAAAAAACGAAGTTTCATTCATACATATATAGATATAGATGAATTGGTTCCATCAGAATAACACAGCTCTTGTACTATCTAGAATATCTCAACGCAGCTCATTGCGAAAAAAGAAAAAGTATAACTATAAAATTGCCTACATTATGGTTAACGCACTTTGATATTAAGTCATTTCCAGTGATCGCGACATTTTACAAAATACATCTTTGATTACACGTCTCGTTATTCTTGAAATAAAGTGTTCGAACCACTTTACTTTAATAACATAATTATCATAGAGATATTAATTGCAGATAGTCGATAGTACTTGAAGATCTGACGCCATTTAATTTGATCTGAAGCAATGTAGATATGTAATTCCTCTTCTTTGCTGATGATTATTCTGGCATCTATGTGTACCCGTCTCAAGATGTGTGAAATAACATCGGGGGCTTTTTGTTGGTAGTGACAAGACGCCAAATGTGAGACCAATACAACCGGTTCAACTTCAGCCGACGTGGAGTAAGTAGATTTCCTCCCGACAAGAAAGACAGGCTGTCTTTTTGGACCCTTGAATAGCCTATGACACTTATCAATAATGTTTCTTCCTATTGGAGTAATATATGTAACTAAATGAAAACATAGAAAAACAATTGTAGCAAAATAAATTATTATGTACCAGGTGTTAGAAATCCAAGCAGGCGGAATTGCGCAAGCGATCCCCCGTCCCAACTCAAGGGCTAAGAGTGGCAGAGGGTTTTAGTGGATATTCCTGGCCGTAGGGCACGCATAGCCCAGGCGAGTCCCACATAACCCGTCGCATTTTACCATCAGCCACGCGGCGGGTATGCCTAAAAGCATGTCCCTCTATTAAAAAAAAGGTGTTAGAAATCCAGTACCTTTTATGACCTATCATTTTTCCGCCGGCTCTTTCTAACATACGATTTTATTATGACTATATAGAATGACTCACATCAGCTGAGTGAAAAATGGGTCTTCAGTGCGAGTGCCATAATATATTGTCATTATACCAGTTCTTAACGCAGGTTTTCATTGGTAATACCCAAGGCTAGTCAGCCTAACAGTATAGCTCTACCACCTCAACATCTAAACAAAGATAATAATACCTTAGATTACCTACAGAACAGCTGAACCACAAACCATGCTATTGTAATCAGTAGTATAACAATTTCCTTGCTGTCCGTCTGTCAACTGCGGTAATTTGACTGTCACGCTCATTACGTTTCAATCCACGGAACGAAATGACCGATAATGGTCGGATTCTTCGAGCGTTACGGTAAAGTATTTAGGTTTTTGGAACATTTATATGTCTTTTTAATAAACTATATTTGAAAGCATTTTTTTTATTTATCTACAAACAGGCTTATACATTTATTTTACTTCAACTAATATTTTACCGAATGTGGTAGCCTATAATTTGGAAATAGAATAGTAAAATAGGTACATCAATATTTGATGTTAAGCTGTAAAAATTATAAAATGTTAAATGCAAATGTAAAATCATAGAAATAGCGTATTAAGTTATAATAATAATAAATTATAAAATAAGAGGGTCTTTCTTTTAAGACCATTTAAAACTCCTTCGTTTATTAATTACTACTTTTTTCTGGCACATGACTACCCATCCCCTCCTTTTTACTTCCTCGAATTTGCAAATCCTCTAGTTCAATATCTTGCTTTAAGAAACAAATGAAACATCAATGAATAATATCCTCATATTAAAACAATTAATATTAAACTCCAGAGCAAAATAATTTCTAATGCAATTTATAAACTGCTACCCGAGCTGTACCTATCATAACATCGTTTATCTGTTTCCAATTAGCATATCGGTACTGGTTTAGCCGCACTCACAATAACCATTGAATCAATTATCAATTATTAATTCATTACTCCCACTTATAGTGCGTGTGAAACATTTATTATTCAACAACTTTTGTTTATACATACTTATGTAGGGTCGATTATTTTTTACCAAAACCTTTCTTTCTCCTTTCTTTCTTGCGAGAATAATTAATAATAATAGTAATAAATTTGCTTACAAAATTTTCGCTCGGAAAAAAGACAAAATTATGTTTATAAATTTTGCACATAAATCTTTAGAAAGAGATAGTTAATAGTCTAACCTTCCCAGAAAACAGGCGTCAGATAATGGCATGAGTCATAGCAATGCAAGTCAGGTGATGCCATCATAGATGTCATTGCGTGTCAACCCCATGTTTCCCTTCCACCCTTTCTTTCGTTTATCCTATTCTTAGTCTTTTGTCATAAATCCTTCCCATTTTCCCTATTTTAACACGGAAACACGGTTTTGACGGCTTTTTATGGGTGAAGGTGGTCGAATACCATCGATTGAACGTCTTTCTGGCTCAGTTGCCCACTATTGTACAAAGAATCAGCTTTATAGATCACTAGCTGTTGCCCGCGACTCCGCACGCGTGGATTTTCATTCAAACTTTCATCCCCTATTTTATCCCCTTGAGGGTAGAATTGATCAAAATCCTTTCTTAGCGGATGCCTACGTCATAACATCTACCTGCACTGCAAATTTCAGCCCGATCCGTCCAGTGGTTTGGGCTGTGCGTTGATAGATCACTATGTCAGTCAGTCACCTTTGAATATATTTAGATTATTTCTATTGTACGCTACACAAACTATCCAGCTGTGAGTGTGTGAAAGAGATAGAGCCCTGGATATCCAAAATTAGCTGGTGGTCTCTTTCAGATGCTCTATTGCGTTCTTTCTACCCGCTGCGTACTGTAATAACATTAAATATTTATTCTTTAAGGTTGGCGTTGTTTATGAAGCTTACTGGCATGCACGCAAAATTACGCAAAAACGCAACTTTATTTATCGTTCTAATATTATAAATATGTTATTATATAGTGTGTGTTTCTTTTTTTTTCTTTACTTCCGACTTTTTTTTACTTTCGTGTATTTCTTCATTAAAGGTTGCTTGGAAGAGATTGCTACCAAGCGATAAATCCGCCGTTTGTATCTATATTTTTGTTGTTGTATACAATAAAGTGTTTAACAAATAAATAAGTAAAAATGGAAATTTGTGAATATGTATGTTTAGAAGTTTGTTACTCTTTCACGGAAAAACTACTGAGTCGATTTCGCTATTATTTGGCATGCAAGTAGATTAAACAATGAATTATCACACAGGATACTTTTTATTCGAGTATTGCCACGCAAGCGGAAATTACGCGAGAACAACCGGGGAGCAACGCGAGTATGATCATAATTCTGTAATTCCGTGTTGAGATGTAATAATTAAAACGTTTTAATATAACATAAACCTGTATGGAATGGTTTAATTAGCGATATTAATGGTTTGTTTGCCTATTACAAGTAGCTTTAAACGTATTAAATATTTTTATTACTTTAATGCAGCAGATTTATAAATTTTACCGTCAAGTAAAGGTGTTATAACGCATTCTTTTAAAAATTGAACATTTGCAAAAGTGGAGTGTATCCGGGATCCCTGGTCAATTTTTGCAATTAATTACTATCAAGCTAATTTTTCGTGTGTAGCTTTATTTTGATGAGACGCCCAATAATTTCCTATACCAAACTCTCGATTGTGGTAGCTAACAGAGGTAGCGAGGATAAAATATGTCGGTTTGGTGATTCTTAAATATTTATTACTAACAGATTTTTCTTGCAAAATATCTCAAGATAATTATCTAAATTACTTGAAAAAATATTTGTCCTACAAAAACTATGGTTTGATCAAAGAATCCCCTCTTTCCAACATGTATCGATAACGAGGTCATCGTAAATAATAATAAAAAAAACTTTAATCAGAAAAAGCAAGAAATTTGACTGATTTTCAAAACAATAGATACTATTTTATAATAAAACAACCGTTGACAATATTTCTGTTTGCTTTTTAATTTAACGGATATTTATAAAATATGTATAAAAACATTTAAAAATGCACCCATGTAGCAGTGAAGATCGTCAAAGCTTAGAAAGCCACGTAATTCGATCTCACAGCCAATGGTCATGTCACAATGATTAAACCGCGGTCATGGACAGCGGTTACTGAGGTAGCCGCTGACAGCCCAACAAATTGCTTTCGATGTGGAAAATTAGTTATCAACGGATAAATTAGTTTGTTTGATAAGGATTTGGTCGGTCGTATTTAATTGTTTTAAATGCTTCGTTGGATTGTATTAGGGTTTTAAGAAATAAAGTCTAAGATATACGTGTTTAATGTAGCTAAAAATACGACAAATGGAATATAGAACATGTAATAAAGAATTATTAAATCTAAAATTTAATGAACTAAATTAAAGTAAGTAGGTCTAACTGGCTTTCTCTTATATACAATCTAATGTACAATTGGCTACAAAAGTTAACACCATTTTAACCTAAAAATCATCGTAGCACTAAAATATTATAATATAAAAATAATCATATCGTCAATCATTAAAAAAATTGAAACCGTTATGAAATATTTAAATATTAAGATGTGGTTTTAAGAATAAAAAATGTGTTAGTTAATCATATTTTGTAGTCTAATGTACAATCATTTTCAAACTCATAAAATAAAAAGCGCATATTAGAAATATCTCAACAATACTATACCATTAAATAAATATGAATTAAATGATCATATTATTAACAGTAAGTTTAGTAATCGACCGAAACTGGTTTTTCCGCCGAAACCGAAACCGAAACCGAATGTTCGGCAGTGGCTTCAGTTTCGGCCGAAGCCGAAACCGAAACCGAAACTTACGTGGTCAAGTATACAATTTCTTAAAATACAGATATTTGGAGCATTTTACGTATTATTTTGCATTAATAAGGGCATGAAATCGAAACACACTATATTAAATTTGTTGTAATCATTTATTTAACATCTATACTAATATATAAAGCTGAAGAGTTTGTTTGTTTGTTTGAACGCGCTAATCTCAGGATCTACTGGTTCGAAATTATTTTTGAAATAAAAATTATTTTTTTATTGAATTGACCATTTATCGAGGAAGGCTTTAGGCTATATAACATCACGCTGCGACTAATAGGAGCGAAGATATAATGGAAAATATGGAAAAAACGGGGAAAATTATTCATCTTTGAGGGCTTCCTTTGCGTGCGCTGCGAAAAAGGTTCAAGATACAAAAATAATATGTATGAAAGGATTATTCCTCTTTAAATGATCTAAAAAAAGGTCGGCGACAGTATATGTCTATAGCTAGTAATATATAAAAATATACATCACACTTTTATTATTTTTTCAAATTAAGTTTCATAGCATAATGTTTATCAGTTAACACTGATCAATTCAGTAATTGTTACTGTTTCATTGAATTCTAAGTATTGGTATTTTCAGATCTTTCTCTTTAATACTTTGGATTGTATTTGTACTTAGAAGAATCATCAGACTCTTTTAGGTACCTCTTAAATAAAAATAATAATTACTAAAATTACTATTACACTCACTTTCAGTCTCAACAAAAATAATCAAGTCACATATTTCAAATTAACAAAGATACCTAGATCACAATTAGTAGGACAGTTATACTTACATTTAGAATTAAGTAACTCACTATTAAACTACAGTAAACATTTCAATTAAAAACAGATATAAAATCAAATAAAAAAAACTTCTAAATATCTCATATTAAGGGCTTAAGGCTGACTTTTTTGGATATTCGTATTATTAATATTCATAATCAAAAAGTCTTATATTGTTCGCTAAGAAAAGCAGTTTTTCTACATTTTCGCCACGTAAATTATTGCGACGATCCGAGTATATTTGGCCAGCAGCAATTTCGGTTTCGGCAAAAGTTTCGGCCGATTTTGGCCGAAAACGAAACTGCCGCCGAAACTTGATTTTTGGCCGAAACTCAGCCGAAACCGAAACCGAAACCGAACTTTCGGTCGGACATTAAGTAAGTTTATTCTGTTTCACTGAACGTAAGATGTGTAAAAAATTGAAATCTGTTCACCGACTTCTGCAGTTAACAGTATACAAATAATCTCTATTTTCAAAACAGTGAAGAAATTCAATCCCCACATTGTCTCGACTACACTAGTGACTAGACACAACGCCGGGTGGTCGGTAAATCTTTTAAAATGCGCCCGCGCAGAACGGAAGCCTAATTCGACCATTTTATATCTGTCACGATATATAATTGCTATGGTTAAAGTGGTTTTGATAAACTGTCGTTTATGGAGTGTCGTGTTTATTATCTGTGGTTTTATTTATATGAAAAGGGATTCAGTTTTTGTAAACATTTCGTTGCTTTAATCGTTACTAGCGACCCGCGCCAGCCGCGCCCACATATATTATGCGTGTATTATACATGTCCTTTTGAATCACTGTATCTAATATAATAAACCGCATGAGAATCAGTTGCGTAGTTTTAAAGATTTAAGCTATAGGGATTGATTTCTAAACTACTGAACCGATTTTAAATTAAATTTGCACGCTGCGTGCAGTTTGATCCCCCTTAAAAGATAGGATAACTTACATTACAATATATGCGAGCAAAGCCGGGGTGGGTCGCTAGTAGATCTATAGGAATAACTTTACGGATTCTAATATAATATCCAAAAAATTGTAGTTTTGCGTAAAACATATGTTAACATATTTTTTTACATTTTTTGTTATTAAAAAGCTGCATTGAATAAAGCGTTTAAACTATAGAAAACTATATAATGTTTCAATTAATTTCTCGTCCTAACTCTTCGAAGCAATATGCGTCACACAAAAAAGTATTGCTAAGAACTAGTCTTGTAGAAGTCTGAGCTGTTAATCGAGCTCGTTCGACTGGAAACAATTTCTAGGAATCCAGACCCAGCCTAGACCGAGCCTTGATCGCCGCCATATTGGATCGATTACCGTTGACAGTTCATCTTGAAGTCTATGGATCTGGTTGAGATTTTTCCAGAGATAATTATGATAAATTTATCGTGGTAATTCATCGTAGGATACACTTATTGTAAATTTAGTAGTGTTTGACTACTATTACAATAATTTATGTTGTGGGTACCTAAATAATTTCGACTAATATAGAACTTTACATATACCTTGAATATATGTAACCTTAGAGGGAGTTTTTTTTTTATAATATGCGAAACTTCAACCAAAGACATTCTATGTTGACTAGCGTAAAATAACTATTAAAATATCGAAATCATTATCTCAAGGCTTACGTGAACATAACTATCATACAAATTCATAATTGACTGGAAAATTGTTGTTTTTACAACACCTACAACTTTTTAACAATCTATTATTTTCGTTAGTTTATTTGTTATCACGATTCGCGTCGAACAATTGTTAAAAATATTTTTTTTTCTAGTGACCGTAACGCTATGTAGTTTTTCGTGATTATTATAGCTATTTATTTGTTTATTGTAAAAGAAATTTAAAACTTCAGATACAGATAGAAAATGTATTTCGTATCTATGTAGCAAAAAATCAGTCATTTATAGTCTATGTCAATTTTATATTATCTTACTTCTTAATTTACAAGTAATTCGCGCAATTTTGGGTACTTATGTGTGTTAAATCTCAAATTCTTTAAAAGATATCTCGAAATAAAAAAAGGTTTCTAATATGCAAGATGTACCTTAGTGATTTTACATGCTTACGTTACATATACAGTCTTATCTATGTTTTTGTATAGGTTTAATTTTATTTAATAAATTATTTATAGAACCTTTTATCGGTAGTTTTGATTGATTTGTAATGTTTATTATATTAATTAACTATTGTAATTCAATGCACAAGGCAAATGTATCTAATGGTTATATTTTGATTTATAATAGATCTGCTATGTTAAGTGCCCCTCACAGTATATTTTTTCTTAGCAAAACACGATCAAGCCATAAACAAACCGAGGTGTTTCATATATTTATCGCAATATAAAACAAAAGTACCGAGTAAGTCACGAATGATATCATTGAACATACGATGAAATTTAAACCTTATTCTTAAGACAATAAAATGTAGAATGAATTGCCAATTCACGTGCGACCGAGCGTCGTGACATCTCTATGGAGTCTTGAATACAGGTTTGCTAACTCTGCCCAGTTTATGTTATCCTGGTACTATTGTCCTTATTTCCTATTCATTTAATATGGGAATTATTTTCGCATAAGAGAGATTTCTTTACAACTAAGCGTGCCCTGCGGATTTCCATATATTTATGGATGTTCATATAATATACACCTAAAAATATTTCAATAACTTTATCTGATAAAAAACCGCATGAAAATCGATCGAGTACTTTTAAAGTTTTATCATACATAATGATAATAATCTAATGTAGGCTTTTCATTGTGCGAGCAAAGTATTGCTCAATTTAAGCAGTACTTAAATTGGATTTCCTAAATGTTTTTAGACTTTTTATTCGTATCGTATTATAAGGACTGAAGAGCCACTTACTGAACCGATTTTAAAAATTCTTTCACCAATAGAAAGCCACATTATTGGTGAGTGTCATAGGCCATACAAAAAAAGGATTGGTAACATTATACCCAACGAAGTGGGTACGGGTCAGCTAGTAATATAATAATTGTAGTCACATGCAAACTAAAAACTAGCCAAATTTTATACAAAGAGCGACGTCTGCATAATCAATTAACATTTTTAGCATGACATTCTCAAAAAAAATATTTTCGTAACTTTAAAAATCGCTTCTTGAAACATTTCTTAGAAAACTTCAAAGCTTCGTCAGTTGACTTAAATACCATTATATTTCTAAGAATATAAGAAATACCGTTATACATTTAACAATTTACGTTACTACATGTAACATTCGTTTTTAATTTATTTGTTTATATGTTATTTTTCAAGGTTGTTATTTAGTTTGAGAATTTAATTACAATAGGCATAACGAGGTATGAAAATAAAAAGAAAAATAATTAGTCCGTCTCTTAGATAATAAAAAAATAGTATTTTTGTTTTGAGGAAATAGCAAAGGACCACTTAGATATAGGTACGGCTTTAAAAGTACGGAGCGGGGCAAATAACGTCACACCTAAGTTGAGAACGCGCTTAAAAGTGACGTCATTCCAATTTTCAAATCATTAAATCATCTCATTAAGTTTTGATTCAGAAAATAATTCATTCATTAATCCCACGGGCATTAAAACCGTTATTTCAAAAAGAATTTAATGAAAAAAAATCAATGTAATTCAAACTTTACCAGCTGCATAGGAAACAGATGTTAAAACCTTTCTGGAGTTCAAACAAAAGCCTTCCTTGCCTCGCATGGAGGTTGTAAACAGCCATAGAATTAATGAATGGAGCTGCGAAGTAAATAGGCTTTGTTCTACTTACATTAGACTATTTGCTGTGTTAAATAACTTGAACTTAATACAAAAAAACATAGTATTATTGAACTGTTATTTATTCTAATATGTAACATTTTATACGTTAACACTTAGATTAAGTATTCATGTAACGGTATAAGTTAACTGATTAAGTTTAAGGTTTTATTTATTAATATTCATAATTTGAAGGATTGTGAAATAAACATACTTATAATATTCGTCATTCGATGGTGTCATCAGGGGATCTTATTTATTGGTAATGTTTATTTTGGAACACAATTTCGCGTTATTGAAGAACAAAACTTCTTCAAATACTATATTACTTTTAAAATAGATTCAATATTTTTTCTAGTACTCATCGACGGAATGGGAACTTCATTATTATTTTTCAGTCGAAAAAAACAGAATGCTCCTTGCAAAAGGTAGGATACAAGATCAGAACTTGTAAAAAAAGTAAAGTGCCTGTCGGGTCACGCATAGTTCTTAATTCATCCATAATAAATGACGTTTTTTTTCTTTTATGTAACATACACGATATAAAATTTAATATACAGTTTGTAAAGAAAAATAATTTTAAATGATCAACCAAGTAAACGGAAGACATTAAAGAGCCAAGAACAAATTCAATAGTTGCTATTTGGACGGCGTATCGTATTTCGCGCAGTCGTGACCGCGGGCCGCCACAAAAAGCTGCGCCGGCGCACCGTTACCGATCGAAATTCGAAAGTGAACCTGTCACACGACATCGTTTGTCTTGATCGTGTGACCGCCATTTTATTTTTTAATAAATCTATTTTTTTAATCACGATGCCAAAAGAGTGTCCTTAAGTTAATGAGTATAAAATGAAATGAAACATATATAAAGTATATATTATGTGTGATACATTCCTAGCAGCCAATGAGGTGTTAAAATATTCGTAATAAAAAAAGTTAATCATTATCACGTAGGCAGCTAATAATTTTCATTAGGCTTAAATGGCTTTCTATTTATTTTAAATTTGATACTAAATTATAAAAGCATTCAAACTTGAATTTTAATTCTTATGTAACTTACTTTTCATAAGTTTTTAAAATGAAGGATAATTTTAAGCCTTTCACACAACTACAAATGTGTGTATTTTGCTAAAAATCCTTTAAGATTAAAAGACGTCCTATTTTATTATAGTGCCACGGGAAGAAAAGCTACGCAGTCAAAAACTCAGGTGAAAGTTATACTGCAAAAAATAGTAGTCAAAAGAGTAGTGACCAGTAACCATCTCAGCAACTTAATCTATTATATAAAAATGAATCGTAAAATGTGTTGGTACGCGCATAACTCAATAACAGCTGAACCTAAATCGGTTCAGTTCATAATTAATTCTTTTTTTAGAATATTCGTGGATGAACAAGGATGGTTTTTAATAAAAAATCGAAGTTACAGGGTATAAAATTTCGGGAAAGGATAGATACAGCGTGAACGAAGTCGCGGTGGGCCGGCTAGTATCTTATAAAAAAAATAGTAAAAAACCGTATTAAAAATATAACAATGATTGTCTCCCTACTTCTGACTTGCCTTAGTGTTGCTAATGGCGTCGATATCGATACCGATGCATCGATACGAGCGATCGATAACACCTCGCTCTACACGTAAGGAAATGAGACTGCTATTTAATAGAGCCTTTTAGCAGGTGGCAGCTTTTAATTGAATTAGTTAAGCTATGATCTAGATTTATATAAAGTCAAAGTAAAACATATCAGGCTAACATTTTGACACTTTTGAATCGTCATGACACTACAAAAAAATACCACCGGTTCGGAAGGCAGTTTCTACAGAGAATAACCGGCAAGTTTAAATGTTGCTCTTTTTAAAAATAAGAATATTAACCTATACAAGAAAAGGGTCACCGTACTGCGAGCTTTAAGACATTGCAAGGGTTTTTGTCTTCAAAAGTTTATGTGCTTATTTGTAAGTGAGTATATAAGTACAATCGGGCTACTCTCTGATATAACACCTTAAAAACTTTTTTATATATAGAAATGTAAATAAGTAAGTGATCAGCACCGCCCAAGAACACTCGCGTTGTCACGAGTGTGTTGCCGGCATTTTAAAGAAAGGTATAAGTAGCGTCACGAAACTTTTGCGCTGAACGAAACCTGCGCAGAAGTCGCGGCACGGCGCGCGGGGCGCGTAATCGTTAGAACACACATAAATCTTAGGTTTAGGTTTAAAGATCTTTATTTTTCTCATAAATCATCTTAGACCCTTCATTTTCAATATTAACTACACAGAAATATTCAGAAAACTGTATAAATTAATATACATTGATTACTTATTCTTAAATCGTTAAAATTTTTATCTCGATTATAAATTATACGATTTCCATAACTCAAGGGAGTTTCCGAAGGCGGAAGGTGCTCGGCGCCTTTAATCAAGAATTCAACGCTAACACAATATTTGAGCGTTCATCGTAGATCAGATTTATAGCATGCAAATGTGATTTTAAATTGAGTGATAATGTAATTCGAGTTTCCGATTAATTAGTTGCCTATAAATGTAGCTATTGGTTTACTTTTCTGTGTGAAATAGGAGGGATGTAAAACTATTTCAAAACTTTTTTAGGTGATTTTAAAGTTAAGAAATCACCTCTTTCCATAAGCACTTCTTTCAAGAGATCTTCCGAATGTGGTATATCATATATATAAAATTTCATGAGAATCGGTTGCATAGTTTTAAAGATTGAAGAATAAATCGGGATTTTAGAACAGAGAAATTGACTTAATTTTATACTATGTAAGGATATTTACGCGTATGGATTAACTATATAAATGACTTTGGAAAATCATACAAACACTAACTACTCGACACTTTAATCTTATTATCTTATTAGATCAAGATAAAACGAGACACAATACACAGTGATCTATGCGTCTGTCAAAGCTTGTCACGTTGTTGAAATTGTGAAACCTCAAATTATTAAAGTACTGTATAAATTTACAAGTATTAGGTCAGGCATTAAATACACAGTTATATTTCTATCGAGGTACTATATTTTGTTTCTTAAGCTTTTTTGGGGGGCTTTTTTTACGCTTTTTTCATAGAAGGTAGAAATAACTTAGAATTACTAACTTAAGCCATGCTTTCTGATCTTTGTCTTTTTAAGATTAAAATAAATATATCAATGTGAACCTCGAAAAATATGCAAATAAAATCGATATTACACGAATAATATTCCGTGTAACTTTCATAATAGCTGAGTTAACAGATACTCAATAGCTTCTTATATAATAATTATATTGTGTTATTTTTTTAATTTTATAGAAAAGAACTTTTGAAACATTGAATCATTTGTAGCCGACACGTTGTTACAATTCACGATTTTAAACTTTATACGACTTGAAATGTATACCTAAAACGTATATTTATAATTCGTTTATTAAAACAGTACAGCATTTTATCTCGCCTTACTTCATCGGAATCCGTTTCAATCTCAAGTTATGACAGCTTGTTAGCAGTTGGATAATTTGCTAGCTCTGTATAATGCCTGGACTCCATTGACGAAGATTTAATAGCACTTCATATAACCATGGTTGGTTGGAAGATGACACTTTATAAGGATAAATTAAATTAATTATTCATTAAATGTTACATGTTAATTTTTTTATCTGACAATTTATTGATTAGTTAAATCGGCAAAAACATATTAGGTATGTTTGTTGTTTGGAAGTCCCCGTAAAAAATTTTTACACTGTTTATAAGAACAAATACTATTATTGTTATAGCAGCAACAGGATCGACCATCACAGTTGAAATACAGCCTTGTATCAGACGGACAGATAGATATCTAAGTCTTATTAATAGGGTTTCGCTTTTTAAAGGCTTTTCTTTAACTTGCAATGTATGTAAGGATATTCGGGTGGAATCCTGCGACCCGATTTTGAAGCAGATACTCCCAACCGATAAAGCTTTTATGTTTTAATGAATTGTGTATATCTATACTAATATTATAAAGAAGTTAATTTTTTGTGTTTGTTAAATTGTAAAGGGTAATCTCGGGATCTACTGAAGCAATTTTAAAAATTATTTCACCACATTATTGGTGAGTGTCATAGGCTATATAAAACAAGGATTGTTAACATTATGCCCAACGAAGTGGGCACGGGTCAGCAAGACGGCTATAAGAAGACAGTTAAAATTTGTGAGCAAAAATTTAATTATTGCGTATTAGGGCATTTAAATAAAAGCTTTATTAAAATGTTTTTTTTATTAATTTTTTTACTATTGGTTTTTTTTACCATAGGCTTAAAATATAAATGGTACAATCTTAACATTTATTATGGTATCACAAGAAATAATCTCAAGACATAGCTTTTCAACGGGTGTTATCAATCTTAGCGTCTGCTAATCAAAGCTAACATATATGGTGTCTAAATGGAAAGCCAGTCATCTTCTAGTTCTAGGTTCTATAGGTCTTATAGTTCTTTTTAGGTACATATTAGGGCCCCAAACTTATGGGGCTTCAGATAACTAACAAAATTTTTCAATTCAAATCGGCTAGGAGTGAATGTTTCATACCTAACTATAAATCCGATTTCTATTATTTTGATACAAGTTTTAAAGTCAATATGAAGTCTATACCAACGAATCGTATAGTTTTGTACAATTTTAAAATCGATTCTATAGATTTATAGATGATTAAAACATCTACAATCTCGCCAAAAAATTATAAACTAGTAAGTTCGTTTAATTATTATTGGTAAATACATAGTATATGTAGCAGGGCTCCAAATGCTTTACTGGGGCCCCACAGTACACTAAGACGCACTGGATACGTTACTTCTAATCATTTGAGTTACCGTTTCCGTGGTCTGATTGCGTGAGATAATAATGATAAGCTTAGTAGGGAAACGCCATTTGACTTTGTGTTAAAGTTTTTATTGAATAAAGAATTAAGTTGTAAGAATAAACATGGCCATAATAATTTTGCCTCGGATTTACATATACCTATACTTATAATAGTATTATTACTTTAAATGTAATAAAATAAATGAAATAAATGATTTCCGGTATAGATATAGACGAGAGCTTAAAAAAATACGTGAATGAATGAAAATTTTGAATTGTTTTATTATTTTTCGATATTAGCTTTAGTTTAAGCTGTTGCAGTACATACTTAAACCTGTTTTATTCTTTAAGAAACTTTTTAAACATAATTATAAAATACTACAGGGAGAGAGTCACGAGGAACTAGTAGTCATTATATAAAACACACTTTTTTTAATATGGGGGAGCGTCGGTGTGGTGCACCCCTGCCTGGAGTTGGGCTTTATAGCAATGTTCCGGGTAGCACTGCATTGGCTATGGACTGGCGTTACTCTTACCATCAGGAGTGCGTCCAGCTCGTCTCCCCTCTTCATATTATAAAAAAAATATATAAATATTTGCTATCAATAAATTATTTTCAAAGTATTTCAAGTAAATTTACGGCTACAGCTAGCAATGATCATTTGATGAGATTCTCCAGGCATTTGTTCGTAGTATCAGTAAATATTTAGTAATAACACGATCCGTGTAGCCGTGAGTATGAATGCATTCCCCGAGTGCGTCGACTGAGCTTCGGGAAATATCTCTACAATGTCCCCGGGCGGTGCGGCCTGTGTTACAGGATGGAGATTTGTAGCGTAATGAATCAAGTTTCTGAATCGCGATTTAGATATTTTTTCAAGCCTCAGCATATATACCTACAAGACATTCATTTCTAGACTTGGAACGAATCGAAAATCCTCCCTTTGACCCAACGTACCCGATATATCAAATCACATTGCTTGCTATCTTCCTCAAATTATTTAATTAAGCAGAAGTCTTTAAAAAGAGACGGTTGCAATATTTTATCTTTATAGAGCGTTATCTCTTTCACACACACACGTACATACCAGCCAGCGCTCAAAGATAAAGTATACATCTGATTGCTTTGCTGTTTTAAAAGTGATACACATTTATCTAATCGGGTTTTTCTAGTAGATTTTGTCAGAACCATGCTATTACAAAACAATCGTTTAATCGGTTCGGAAGGCAGTTTTTACAGAAAAAATCGAAAAGAAACTTGGATAGTTGCTCTTTTTAAATATAAAGTTACAATTGTTATTTATTTATTTATTTATTTATTTGAAAAAATCCAGCCATAATTATGACAATAATACAATGTGATTTATAAATGTAACAAGGAAATTCACAAAACATAATTGTACAATTTTTGTTGGCGGATATAACTAGTCTAGAGGAACAAAACATACATTAATAAATATTAAAAAAAAAAAAAACTAAATATACATATACTTTGGGGGTGTTAAAAAGAATTGATAAGTTAGTTACGAGACACTGCATCCACCACGCACTTCTTGAATTGATTTAAACTCATAGAATGAATATCAAAATGATTGCTGTGATTATTGTGTAATTTATTTATTAATATACCTAAATAACTCAACTATTACAATATTCACAAAACACACAACCATCTTGCGTGCGCTATGCAATAATATATAAAATAAAGAGATCATTTTCTTCTTAGACTATACATAGCTACAAAATATGTTGAAAATTACTTGAATAGTTATCTTAAGACTTAAACCACACCAAAGTCTGACCAGCCGACATAGCCTCAAGGGGTATTCTACTACGACACTCACCGTTTCAACAAAATCTCATTTTCGCCGTACAATGCTGATTATACACTACAATACCCAATAGCAACCCATACACGACGAGTAATGGACATCACTTAAGGGATACTGATTTAAGAACGTCGCGTATTGTGATACAGTGAAAACAATGGAGGGAAAACCGGTTCTTATAGAATCACTTTTTTTT
>JADANM010005346.1:495202-537281 GCA_026213755.1 Eurema hecabe | reverse complement strand
GGAAAAGAGACAGATGCTACTTTATAGACTGAAAGTATTGCACGTAACGAAAAACTGAAAGATATTGGAAAAAGTATAGTTAGAGTAATCATTTTACAAATTTTGTTATGAGAAATAATCAGTTCTTTAAAAATGTTTTCGATAATTTCGTGTTATCCATTATAAATAAGTGAGTATTTAATTTTTAAATTGTTTGTCTGTGTGTATACTCGGTTTAATGATTAATTTTAAAAAGAATTGAATTCTATAGTCAAATATATTGGTTTGAATAAGAATAAGGACTATCGTCTTAGCAATAGTGTAAATTCTAAAAATTTTAAGTAAAAAACGTAATTTACCAAGCAACTCATATTTATACTTGGGGCCTGATCTTTTGACCAATTTCTCTTCGTTTTAAGTTTAAGATGTACAAATAACTACGAATATTGATTAACACATTCATCGTTACAAAACAGCTTAATTCATAGTTTAATACCTACCGAAAATTATAATTGGTGACATATATGTTGTTTTTTAATATACTTATGGAAAGGTCCTTTTGTCCTCTTGTCGCGTCGCTTACACATAGTGAAAATTATTAATTGTAAGTATTTGTGTTTATTTACTTTTGCAGTTAACTGTACAATTTCTTCACAATATTACACAGTATTGTAATTATTATATTACAAATTATTATTACGCAGTGCTGAGGTAATATTTACTTTTTATTTATTTATTTATTTACAAAAGAAAGGCACATTCACTTACACTTTTGATTAAAAGTGGCATTTTTAAAATGTACTATCCTACTATGTATCTATAAATAAGACATATATATAGATATAATATATATATACTACATTCAATTTCTCAAAATATTTCTTAAACATAATATCACTTGCTTTACTGCGTAGGATTGCGACATTTTTAAAACCCGTCTAATAATTATGCGTATGAGTTTATAATCGCTTTAAAGTGTCTCATGTCAAATTGTCACACGGAATGATTTAATTCGGTTAATCCTTCCTTCTTTAGCTGTTAAAGTTATTAAAAAGAAAATCTATGCAGTTATTTATAGATGGCTAAATTTGTTGTTTGTCTGCAAGGAACATTATTTATATAACCTAAATAGATGAATGATATCATTATATGCGGACAAACCAAAAGTTTATTTAAAAGTATAATTATTTTACAAGTTTAATATAACAATGATAAATTACAAAATGTACATATTTAGAATAATTTTGTTTATCAATGAAAAATGAAAGTACACATCGATGTGATAATATTGAATCTTTAAAACCACACAACCAATTTACATACGATTTTTTATCAGATAGAGCGATTAAGCGCTAAAAACTGCGTGGCGCAGCTAGTATTAGAAAAGAACATCTGCGGGACAAACCTATATCTATATATATAAAAGAAAGTCGTGTTAGTTACTTCACTTATAACTCGATAACGGCTCAACTGATTTAGCTGAAAATTTGTGGGGATGTAGTTTAGAACCTGGAGAAGGACATATGATACTTTTTATCCAGTTTCCAGGAGAATAATTTTTTTATGAAAGTAAACGCGGACGGAGTCGCGGGCAACAGCTAGTTAAAAATAAAATCTACTTTAGAACAAGTGAACTAACTCAGTGTCCCATCGCATCACATATTTTCCCACCACGAAAGCCTATAGATGACCATTAATTCCCTTGATCAGCTATAAATAGCTGAAGCAACCATCAATATAAATAAAGCGCCACTTATAGACGCGGTCCGACCGATCCTGATTGCGATGCAGACAGGCAAATTACACGATGTCATCTTTATTTATGTATTGTTAGCTTTTGATAATAAATAATATCTAAGACTTAGGGTCGTTATTTCTGCTCGAGGTAATGTTGAAATGAAAAGTATGTTAACCTATTTGCTATAATGCCAAAATTCCGGCACGTCGATTAAAAAGTCTGCTTTAAAAAGTAACAAACAAACATGAATACCTTTAAAACTTTTGTATTTATAGATAATATGTATTTATTAAGATTAGCGATTTGATTATCTATAAGGAGCCTTTAAAATATTAAGTTTTCTAGAAAAATCACAATTTCAGAACTCATTTGAAAACGTCAAGTCACAAGTGTGAGAAATTGATTTTGTGATGTCAGTTTTGCGCGGCAAAAACGTCCTTCAAAATAATAACAAATAATAAATATCTTCAGGATATTTATACACAGCGCCATCTAGTTCCAAGCCTAGAAGAAGCTTTTGTTATGACAACTAGATAACGGAATAAATAACATATACATACTTTTCTTTTGTAAATACATACATACATACAATACATAGCAACACAGACCCGAATTTTATTGTAATAAAAAAATATATTACAAATATATTTTTCTGGTGTGGGGAACCAAATGAATATATTTAATATAAATTTCTATTCATCTTGTCCATTGTTGACCTTATGAAAATTCGATTATTATTTTTGATTAAGTTTAAATCGGGTACTTATAACCTACTAATTAAAGAATTGCACATAATGTAATTGTATTCTCTTTATCTCAGATTGGACACATCCGCTCAGATAACATTATATAAAGTTACAGGCAACATTACGTTTGAATCTGATTACATTTACATGTTGCGAAACGATCATGTTAAACAGTATGCTTCTCTTAGAGCACTTATGTATATTGTGTAGGTATAGTAGAGATATACTTAAAGGAAATGTCATTTTACAATATTCGCATTGGCAATCAAGGCGAATCAAGGGGGAGGACTAGCACGGGAAGTAAATAATGAACTTTATATACTAATGCTATTTGTATTGTATTTATTACATTTGGTAAATGTTTTGTTCAGCAATAACATGGCGTTAGATAAGTGTTACTATATGTGGATTAGTAGAATATGTTTGACTTTGTCTAACAAAAGCTTCGGCTTCGGCACTAATATGAAGGAAATTTCAGTCTATATAATATTAAAATTAAACAAAGTAAAAATATGTGAAGTTGCAAGGGACTATATCTAAATTTTCTAAATTGATTTAAAACGAAAAGAGAATCAAGCTAAGTAGAATGAATAATAAAATCCAATCTATTATTTCATAGTTTTATTAACCGTAGTCTTAAAATATAACACAATTATACAACATAAGTATCGACTAACAAATTTAATTGTTTCACTAAACTACTATCATCAGTATTAATAATCTTACTTCTTAACATGGTCGGATTATTTGCCGTTAAAGCTTGGCTAATAATTTTAACGCTCTCCTTACTTTTAATCTTCTGGCAACATTTATTTAGAACATTAATAATTTGTTTTTTAGTTAAAAACTTAATAGTCCTTTTAGATATTGTATTATACAAAGATATGTACGTTATAACATCGTCTAGGTCATTTGTATCTACGTGACTCAAAAGTTCATATATAAAGCTCAAAATTTCATACTCAACATCGCCTTTGAGTTTAACATCATGAACATTCAATTTTATTTGTTTTACAAACGTGTTTATATTCAGACTGTCTAACATACTTTTTATTAGAACGAATATTTCTTGGACAACAACTTTATCATCTCTGCGTAGGTACCAAATGATTGAATGTAGCCATGACATTAGACCATGGCCTTCTAGAAGAATATCGCAAGCTTTCGGTATCCCAACTAGAGAGTTCAAAACCCTAATAATTTTAACTTTCGTCCGTCTATCACATAGCACTGACGTATAAAAATCCATGAGCATTTTGACGCACATACTCTTAAAGGTCACATTGACATCCGTCATAGTTTTCACTCCATACGTCATAATATCCAATAACCACAATCTCCGTTCTGTGCTCTCTACTTCGTTATCGTGAAAGAGGGTTAGAAAATCTGGAACTATGCTTAGATCTACAAACTGCTTGGCTATAAGGAAATTGTTAACTGGTTTGTATAATGGGTCTGATGGTGCAGTGCAAACGGATAGCGCCTTTGCAAGGTATAGAACCCCTATAGCTGGTAGCTTTGGATTTTTCAAATCGTCAAAAAGATTTTCATCTTTACTTGCATCTTTCATCGCTTTGCTTAAGCTGGACCGAAGGGTTGTAATGAAATCTGTTAGTAGAAGTTTGTCGTTCTTATGTCTCCTGGAACAGAGAATTATTGTGTTGATATAGGATTATATAACAATAAAACGTAAGTTTCTCAATTTATATCTAAAACGAGGAACTTAACGAAATACTAACATTAATACAGAACAATTAACAGATAAAAAATATATTCTCTACATAAAGCATTGTTATCCATTAATTATAAAATGCAAATTACAAAAACAAACTTACGTTTCCAACTCCAATAGCATGCAAAATCTATGCAGGACGTGATAAGCAGCGGCCCTCATCATCGGGCACTGTGACCCTAAAGCCACCACCGTCACTGACAGGAGACCAGTCCTCATCAACTTAAAGCACGAAGCCATTGACCCCGGTGCCAACAAATGACTCAAAAGCGGAAAGAGAAACGCTGGATCATATATATCCTCATCATTTTCTAAATGCGAAATAGATAATATATCCAACTCCTTATATTTCTTAACAGCCAAACTGTATTCTTCCTTCTTTATCAAATTATTCCAACCCGTTTCGTTATCCCGAACTGTTTCCTGCTTTAACTTTGCTTTTTGCTCGTGGTCCTTATCTAGAAATGATTTGACCGAACCTTCTTTCAGCGACTCGCAACTGCCCGGTAGTTCGAAATAATAATCTAACTTCTGATTAATGGGGAAAAAGCGGACTGTTCTCTCAATGATTTCTCTGTCAAATAGATTGAGAACCTGATTCGGTGTTGGATGACTCCATAAAGACGCGGTTCGCTTTTTGCGTACAGCGTAATAGTTAGCAGCTGAATCACCCCATACATAAGGTTTATACTCGTTAACCGGTAGTCCGTTGCTTTCGTAGAATTGCAGTATTGATAATATAAGTCTATCACAAGGACTTCTCGTCGCGTGGTATGAGCTTAAGTAAATCGGTATTTGTTGAGGCTTCATTATAGACTTGTTTAAAGATATTAGACAAAATAGAAGTTGCAGCAGTCTGGACTTGATATCTAGACTATGGTGACTCAGCATCACGTTTAAGAATTCTGAATGCGATGTCACCATATCAAATATTATAACAATATCCTCATGATCATTCGGATACATAAGCTTCACTAAAGATGTAAATAGACCAAGCAATTTAGGTCCTAATGTGTTCTCTTCTTCTGCTGTTTTAATTCTCAAAGCACTTTTTAATACACTTTTGCAAAAATTCTTCCAAGTGGCGCTATCTACAACTTGCTTGAAGCTATCCTTATTCTCAGACAATTGCACGATTTTACTCAATTGAGTAGAACTATACACAGTGCATATCGTTTCTTCTAAACTATTTAATTTGTCATCTTTAAGACAGACTAATACTAAATTAAGTATAGACGATAAATAGTTAATGAAACAATCTGGTTTAGCATTATCACTGTAAGTATATACTTTCAGGAACATAACTTGAATCAATTGTATATGATTCAAATCCAAAACTTCAAATTTGTGGATCTTGGAGAATAACTTCTGACAATCCTGCACCGTCGTACATTCCGTCACGAGTTTCCTTATGAATTTCCAGTTTTGTACATAAACTTGTCCAGCTTTGTGAGGCTTTTCCAAGTATTTAACGATGTTAGACTTATATTCACTATATAACTTTTCAACAAAATCTTTATTATTAGCAAGGAATTGGTTATGATATATCAGACCATTTCCAAGCGGTAAAGTGAGTTCTCTATGCCCCAAAATCTCTGGTCTATTTATTTCGTCTTTGAATATATTGCAAAATTTATTATTAAATTTCAATAACGTAGAAGCTAAGATTGCCGTAGTTTTTCGCATCGCATTTGCGTTGAAAAATTTTCTAAAATCATCCCCCTTTACATGAGCCACTTGATGTGGTTTATTTTCAAAATAGTTGGATAATGCTGCTTCTAAATTCGTTAGATTTATTGTGAATTCTTTATTTGTTATCAAGTCTGTATATAATTTCACGCATTTCGTTATTACTTCTGCTGATAATTCCAACTCAACTGAATTTGAATATTTCTCTATTAATGCTCTCAGTACTTCCAATACTAAGCTAGGTTCTTTATCATCCTTGACACATGATTCTACTTCAGTATTAAATATTCGCTCTAAAATATCACTATCATTATCCTTTGTAATACCAACAATTTCTAATACTTTAATTGTATGATCACTACATATGTTTCTTTTTTTGTTTATTTTGATAAATGCCTTTACAATTTCTGAATACGTCTTCTGTTGCAACGACCTTAAAACATAGTGCTTTCTGTCCAGGTAATCTACATTATCTTTATTTTCTACTATAATTTGCAATAAGAAATCAGTTGCTAAAATATACGACTCTTTGCCCGTATTTAAGGCTTTGAAGATTTTTAGATAATGCGTATTTTTAAATAGGTTTAAAAGAATGTTTCTGATAGTGTGTATTAAGTGTTGCTTCTTTCCCATAGCAATTATTATCCTAAAATAACTTAGGACTTTGTTTTGTTTTTCTGGTGTTAATTGATCTATTGTCGCTAATCTCACTGTGGAGAACACTAAATATTTTGCCCAGATTAATAATTCTGAGCTATCCGAATTATGATTTGCTATTTTGTAGAACACATTATTAATTTCAACGTCATATTCGTCATCGGAAGTTTCTAGGGGAAATATATCAGTTGCATCGACAGCTTCATCATCTATTATGGATTTTGATATGTTTAATAAAACATTGTCTTTCACAATTGTGTCTGGTAAAGATACAGGTTTGACTGTCCATTCAGTGACGTAATTTCTAACAGATAATTTAGAATCTCCAATTAATACTTCTGATAGTTCTGGCGAAAAATTGCTATGTAACAAATTTGCTATGTACAAAGACAGAAATTCTTTTAAGTTCTTCTTTGCTTCTTTATTACTTTGAATATATTGTATGCAACCAATTATAAATGGTGACGGCAATTTGTTTTCCAAAAACATACTATCCTCTGTACTCCTGTTATTCATGAGATCAGTAAATAGTTTGTCTAGGTTAGATTCGGAATTCTCATCGGATATTTCAAAATTGACCATTTGGTTTCTGATATATTCTGTTAATTCTTTCTTGTTTTGTAGAACATATTCTATAACATTAGCAACGATCGTAATTGGATTTACTTTAGCATTTCTCAATGTATACAGCAGTAAATCTATCTCGTTTTCATCTGTTTCAAAAATTTCAGTGTTCTTCAAGAAATTGTGTAATGTGTCTTTACTTTCTTTCCACGTTTCTTCATCGTCACTCGTAAAAACTTCTAACATAATAGGAAAGAGGTCTTTAAACATTTCATTATTAAGAGAAATTGCAGTCTCATCTAAAATTAGCCATAACGAGACAACTTTGAACTTCAAAAGGGAAGTTGGACCTGATGATAGTGTTTGAGTAAAATTTAAGACTTTTTTCAAATCGATGACGCTTTCGAGTGATTCAAAGAATGCTGGATGTATATAATTATACAAGAGCAATAAATCTATGAGCGCTAATAGTGAATCGGCTGTGTCTAATTTTGGTAGCTTGTATTCTTGTGATTCTTCGACTTTGTCATCTCCGTTTATAACATCGTTGATCAATGCTACAACATTGTTGGGCGCGGGTACATGTTTTGGTATAAAATGTTCTAACTTGCTTCTCAACTCACTTAAGTTAGTCGATTCTTCCAATTCCAATAATGACATATACCTTTTTAGCATTTGCAACATTTTAACGAGCACTTTAATGCAGTATAAAGATATATTTTTGTCTGTCCCAGTGTTTGTTTGAATGAGTTTTAATAATGGAACAGGCAATGTTACAAATCTGATGAAGTTTACAACTTGTATTGTGTTTAAGCTCTGCATTCGCGGCAGCATATCTTCTGGTTTCATACTATTCAAAAGTTTGATTGTAAAGTCTGTTGCCCTTTCCCAGATTGCAGAATGTTGTGGTTGAAAACTCTGTTCTAGAACATGGACGAGAGCTCGATGTAAATCTGGACATTTATAAACAATTTCAAGAACGGTTTCACATTCATAACTATTCTCCCAAGGTCTTTTTAAACTTAGTATTGCTTTGTATAAATTTTGATTTTTATTTGTTTCGCTCGTTCCAAGGTACGGATCAATAAAATATAATCCCAACTTGTTTGATGTAAACAGTGTTTTTATTATATTTGACAATAAAGTCAGTATTTCAGGTTGCATTTCTTTTCTGACTTCATTGCTTAATTCTGGAGGACCTTTCCAGTTGAATATCTTAAAAAGATTGTGTAGCACTTGGTGACTAAATGTCTTTAGTTTAAGTGTTTTTGATATCAATGTGTTATTTATGACATTTTTTTCTAAAATATTAAGAAACATTAACACAGCTTCAGCCTCATCTTGTATCAAGCCCGGTATAACAAGCGGCAATAACCCTTGTTTTTCTAGTAACGCCTTTATAAGTGGGAGGTGACCATCAACAAGGAATGAAGTCATGAAGTGAACAAATGCCGTTCTTACATTATCCTTCTCCTTATAATTAGGTTTTTCAACAATATATTGCAAATGTTTTGGAGTCAATGGCACTTGATTTAATACTTCAACACCAAGATCTGAACTCAGGGTTACCATAGACGTGAGTAGGTTAAGAATAATCTTTCTATGCCTCGGTCCGGAGTTTTCACTAATCATAATCTCTACAGTAGGTATAAAAGTGTTAAGAAAGTAACGGCAGGCTTCCTCAGTTATCAAAATCATATGTGGCATCGATGACTGTACTTTAAGAATGATTAAATGGAATATGTGAAATGTAGGAGTAGCGAGGGACAGATTTTTTTTGTTATCTGTTGAGATCTGTCTAAGGATCTCATGTGAATTGCCCCCAACTCTAAGGTATTCGGCCAAGTAGTCCGCATCACTATCTGGGTTCAGGCACACTTGAAGAAATTGAGTTAAAGCTGGAAAGTAAAACCATTTATTAAATAACCAAGTAGTTTAAAATACTATATCTATTAAGATTAAGGGTTTATACATATTTTAACTTTACTTAGTTAGTATAGAAAACAATATAACACGTACTGTGGATTGCTTAAAAGACTTTACTAAACATAATAAAAACAATTTTATTTATTTCACTATAGCTATAATAAGAAGTAATATAAGTTTTCTCACCCATTGTCTGCCCTTGCTTTTCCGCTAACTCTTTTCGGAAATGTTTAATGTCGAAATTGAGTTTGTGTTTTCTTGGGTTTATGTATTTTTCATTACTATTTATTTCAGTTTGAGGTTGTTGACTATCATTTTGTTTGTCGTCTTCTTCCGACAAGCTTGGTTGCTTTGCCTTTTTTGCTGACTCCTCGGAATCATCAGCATATTTTCGTTTTCCCATTTTTCATATGATTATAACTTTATTTTATAAACAGACTGAATTCCTTTCTTTGCTTTAAAACGGCACGAGTTATTATATACTTATTCTACATGTGGATTTGTTATGACATTTAATGTCAAAATTATAAGGTATATGTCATTTATATAGTCATATTTTTTTTCTTGACCATGGACCAAACTTGTGTTTGAGTTGCCATACACGAAATTTCAATTTTATATACGCACTCTTTGGTTATCAGTAAGAGACGCGATTGGTAGTTGTAATTGCTTTTATTAATTTAAATATAAATTTTAATAAGTTTTTGGACAGTCTGTTAATTATTTTACCAGAACTTCCAGATAAATTTGGTTGTAATTTCAGATGTAAATTAAAATTAAAATTTCATTCAACATTAACAGTCACACATTGGCTTTCTTTTTACCTGGGTATTATCACAGAAAACTACGCGGATAAACCCACTTGCCCTGACTAGAACTAAGGATAAATATTTTAATATGTGGAAATTTCAATACCTTGGTATACTTAGCTCTTTTAATTTGACCATGTTTTGTACATTTTAATAAGTGGTACGCAATGGTATTATAAAACAGATATGTTATACAAATATAATACAAATCAACCGAAAGTGTTCCGCCCAGCATGCGGCAGCACACATACATACAAGTCAAAACGATAGAAAAGAGATAAATGATAAAACCAACAAGAAAAAAAGAGATAGTTTTGTCTGTTACGTTGTCAACCAAATCTAAAGATAAGACGTCCTAACTAAGATGTTATTGCGTCTTCAAAAATTTGCGCTTAAAACATATCTATCATATCTATTATAACCGCATTAGTGGTACGTTATTGTTTTATAAAACAAATTAAGTGTTACTTTATATGCCTTGTTAGGAGATTATATTATATTTGACTGACGGATTATACTAAGTTATTTTTAATAATTATCAGGCAAGTAATCCAAATACCACTACTTATTTGTAATAATGAAGAACATTTTTCTGTTGCATCAGACTGTAAAGGATTGTGTAATAAAAGATTTAATTTTTTATATTCTTTATTGAATGCCCAACAGTTTGTATTCTAGTATATATTCAAATCTATAACGTAAATGGTATCCAAAATTCTGTGTGTGTTAATATTAATAAATATCTACTCCACAAATAAGCTTTAACATAATAAAAAATAATAACATAAATTTTTATATGTATGTCTAACAAGATTCATGTACAGGAGTAGCTAGTAAGAAATACACACATAAAAAATAGTATAAAAATACACAGAATATTTTAAAGTATACTTAACATTATTTTTTTAACAGACCACTCTACACTTGGTGCCAACGTCAAGTCAGTTAAAAAACATTTCAGAAAACTCTTATCGCTAGTAACTGGCATAGATAAGAAATTATCAACATTGGCCTCTAGATTAGACAGAGTGAATTCCAAAATTCAGTTTTATAGTGTTTTATCTGTTTCACACTCTAGCTACCTATTTAAAGTCTGTCTTTAGCAAGCAGACGTTTAGTGAATCGTGTGACAGGGACAACGCCCTATAAATCCGAACTTGGCGAAGCTCTCTTTCTAGAAGGCGAAGCAATATCAATCGACCTACCTATACCTATCGTACATTGTACAATAATAATAAAAAACAATAAATTAATCTTAATGCTTAGAGTATACGTAGTAATATAAAAAATAAAAATACTTTTCTTAGTAAAGTATTGCTTAATTTAATTTGTACTTATTTATAAGGACAAATACTATCTACGCAACGCAATCATTCAATATTTTAGAGCCCATAGTGATCCAATGTGATGTTTTTTCTGAACCTTTCTCCTCGTCTTAAAACCTCACGTTATATTTAAGTGATCATTAATGTCACAATTAAATTAAATATAGCATAAAAACTAGGAACATTTTTTAATATTAACAATAAAAAATATTACCAAACAAATTTTAAATATATAATAACACACCGTACCTACGTCATTAAAATACGTATGTAATACTTCGTATGTAATAATGTTCCCGAAAATAACGAATGACTCCAATCGATATGATCGAGACAAAAGACAGTTCGTATTAAAAACACTTGCATAAGCTATCTTTGTTAAATATTAGAGATCTGATCATTATAGCACCTACATTTAGCATTCAGTCATTAACCTTAAAAAATAATAATTATCAAATCTATTGTCTATTACAGGCGAAATAGACAAAACATATTTAATGAGAGACGCAGGTTATATTTATAATAACAAAAGTTTTTTTAACCTGTGGTAAAACAGACTAAAAAATTTCAAATTTACAATTTCAATAGATTTTTAATTTCTAGTACCACTATTAAGTTAAACGAATAAATGTCATGTTTACAATCAGATTTAATTAGTTAGAAAGTTAATTTTTAATTATGTTTATTAGCGCGTCTTATAAAAGTATTAAAAAGTTAAAGTAATAGTAAATTAAAGTTTTTTTAAACAGATTAATTTAAACCTAAAAAAATCTAATAACCCAACTGTTTGTCATAATTGACTAGAAAAAATAAGAAATTGTATTATGTCACCGGAAAACAACGAGAACCGGCAAGTTACATATTTTCTTCAACATTTATAAACTTGAGTATCTAGTTATCTTACGGTGACATACATGCCTTATAAATAATCCAAATTCTATCATCTGTCCGGGAGTTTATAAATACAAGTAACAGACAAACACACACAATATGTACGGTTTATAAAACTACGTCGCAATTGCTTCAGAGGTTAAATTTTTTGATAACTTTTTTTTAAACAAGGTGTATAGGTCACGTCACGGATGTTTAGCGCTGGACGAGAATAGCTGCGCATCGGTAGAATCGCCCTCGTAATTGACGTATTGGTGCGAGAAAGACAACACGACTGGGACAACCAATCAACGCTCGCGCACATGACGATCACGCGCCCCGCGCGCTGCGCAGTTACCTCGATACCTTATTTTTGACTTCTGCGCAGGTTTCGTTCAGCGCTAAAGATTCGTAACGCTACTTATAAAAGACTTTAGTTTGAGAACTGGAACCGTAGATAAATTCCCACACGATCATAGCTTAGAGCCTATGACTTGATATTGACGTAGATTGTTGAAAAGTTGTTTCATGTTTTAAATTCAAATCCGACTAGCAATGGATGATGCATTGACACCATGTGCGATTTACTTAAAGTACATTGCTGTATTCTTTTTATTCAACAACAACTGGCTTTAATAACATAAAAAATACTGCACATTATTAAAGTAAACTTATCGGATCTGAAAAAGTAAAAAAATATAATGTGAACAAAATGGAAAAATTTTCCACATTTTTTTTAGAAGTAAATCTTTTATACCTGTTTATATTAACGTCTTGTAGAATTCATTTTTTTATCATTAATTATCTCTTCAAATTTAGGCTCTATCTCACTTATCTTTGCGAGAAGAACTTCAGCCAAATTTTGATTGGGATCCGTATCTTAAAAAAGGAAAAAAAAAAATTAGCATTTTAAATTTATCCATAGATTATAGTAGCGGCTAATAGGTTTATCTTCAACAATAACCCCCTTAACTTTTTACGCTTTACTATATGCTATGCTATGCTGTTGTAATAGTCAAATAGTAGACATTTTCATCAATATCAGTCAAGTGATTTTAGGTACCAGACTCCCACAGAAAACTGGAGTCTCTTCAGAAATCGTTTCGTTCGGTAAATGCGATCTCCCGCCCTCTTTATTCCCTTTTTATCAAAAATCTTTGCCTTTTTCCTTTTCCCTACCTTGGCGACTGTTAACAAGTAGGGTCGCTACCATCAGGTGAATTGCCTGCTCAGTGCTCAGTTGCCCTCCATCTCATAAAATACATAAAATTATACATATAATTGTTTCCTTTCACATAAACATTAAAAAAAAACACGTCAAATTCCATTGCGTATTATTGAAGGTAAAGCAAACAGACTGCATAAATCAAATTTATGTCTATTTATAATTTTTTTACTAGCTGTGTTTTATACCCGTTCCTGGGGCAATACAGGGATGTAAGCTTATCCTATATAAATATAAGTTGGATCAAACTGCACACGGTAAGCAAATTTAATTTTAAAATCGACTCAGTAGTTTAGGGGTCAATCACAGACAAACAACGTGATTTATATATAATAAGACTAACTGTTGCCCGCGACTCTGTCCGCGTGGACTTTCATATAAACTTTGCCCCCCCTTATAACCCTTTTTTTCCAATTAAAAAGTAGCCTATGTTCTATCTCAGGGTCTTGAGTCTAGACCATCAACACCAAATTTCGTTCTAATCGGTTCAGTAGTTTTAGCGTGATGGAAAGACAGACAGACAGAGTTACTTTCGCATTTATAATATTAGTATGGATTAAGTAGCAATTTTTCTTAGAACGTATAATATAAATTCTTACCATCAAAGTATACAAGTTCACATTTCCCGCGACAATCTGGACTCTTTTCAATCAACATCTCCAAAGTCGTACTGAATTCTTTTACTATTTCACTCGCATCTACGTTTCCTAACACTGAAATAATTATTTATTTAATTATTTATAATGAGCACCAACAAGTAGGACAACAATTTATGATAGATTATTACAATTTCGCACCAGTAATTTAACAATTTCCCACTTAATTATAGGTGTCATAAAAACTCGAAGCAGTCAATACACGTATATGGAATTAAAATAACATAAATAGTAATTACACTCTTATGATTAACTATTAATTTCAATGTCAAAGTGTTGTTTATATTTAAACGTCATTTTTATTTAAGAAATTACTCAAAATAATTTTCTTAAAACTAACTAAATTATAAAACATTTGACTGCACTAAGTAATAATAAGAATAATAGTGGTCTTCTGTATAGGTTTTTTTAACTTTATTTTTTGTATTTACGATATCTATGTTATAAAAATCGAAGTATAATAACATAAAATATATAGCAAATAATAATAGTCTCAGACAAAACGGACATCTCATGACAACTAGATAATGGATAAATACCATACACATACGTTTCTTTTGTTAATACATGCATATATAACATAGCAACACCGAGACCCCAGGAAAATACAAATATATTTTTCCAGTGTGGGGATCGAATCCACGACCCGTCGCGCAGAAAACATATATTACAAGTTACAAGTATGTCATGGTATTACAAAACAACCATTTACCACCGGTTTGAAAGGCAGAAGTACCGCCAAGAGACTTTGATGATAGCTATTTAAAATAAAAAGGTACAATAGCCTTTTATTATTATTATTATTTTATAAATAAATATAATAAATATTTTCAGGACATTTATACACAGCGCCATCTAGTTCCAAGCTAAGCCGAAGCTTGTGTTATGGCAACTAGATAACGGAATAAATTACATATACATACTTTTCTTTTGTAAATACATACATACAATACATAGCAACACCCAGATCCAGAATACCTCAACTTATTTTTTTTATTATCAAGAATTACAATCTTTATTCAGACAATGGTCTCCATTCTGTAAGAGTTAAGCGACAATATTCCTGGAATACTTCTAACTAACTGACTGTTGTGTATAATGTTAGCTAAAAAATGCTTTCTCACAGTTTGTAACTTGCTACCTAGCAATAAACATGAACTCTTACAATATTTAATACTTGTTTTATGAAACATCATACTGACCTTCGCACATAAATTTCTTTTCCAACACCCGGTGCAATGTATGCAAGGGTGTAGCGCACTCCGCTGCTATATACACTGGCCATAGACCATTTCTATGTATCTTGTACGCACTGTTCCTGTATATTCGGTTCTTTACGCCTGCCACGTCTTTTTCCAGGTCTTCGAACGACTGAAAACAAGAAAGGCCATTTAAATCCAATTTATGTTTGTTATTGCTGAATTCCACCACAGGTTGCTAAATTATGTGTACGCTCTTGACAGCTGACAGCACACCAAGTTTTTCAATTACAGAGCATAGTGCGACATTTCAATCAATGTTAAGTTAAAGAAAAACGTAGTTAAAATGCGGAGTAATGCTATAATGGAAAAACTAGGAGTAAACAGTGCGCGTTTAATGTGGAATAATCATTTCACGCGATTTACCTTACATAATAGAAGTTAAGGTATATAATAGAAATTGAATGAATGAAAAAATTTACTTTAATAAGCCAGCAATTCATTCCACATTAAGCTCCACAACTGTTAATGGCTCACCTGATCGCTTACTTATTAAATTATGTGACTTCAATTTAGGTATTCTCTGAATTAAAATATATACTCTAAAATTTAAATTAATATAAGCATTTTACCATGTTTAATAGGTAATTTGTCCAAAAGTAAATAAAGGGAACAATTATTGCATGAAGCAATAACAACCCAAGAAAAATTATTTAATTAATTCAACTTACGCTACAAGCTTCCAAATGTGGGCGATCTCTGTTATTCTTGTTAAATTGTTTCAAGTCCGGTGGACAGTACAAAGACTTGGTCATTATTATAAATAACTTTTTCACAGGAAACACAACATTCTCCCTCGCCTCATATATATTTATATTCTCTTCAAATCCCACAAATTTGGCTCCATCGTTAGGTATGATATGAGCAAGGTACCCTTCAAAGAAACTACAGGCCATACCAACTCCATAATTGATTGGCTGATTTTTCTTTTCCTGGAATTACATCAATATATGGGAATCAATATTACTTTTATTAAAACACCTCTCTTATTTTAACTTGTAAAGCAAACCAAAAATTGCGTACTTCATGAAGGAATGAAGGTGTCAAGAAATATATTAACGCATACACGCAGGTAGGTAAATCAAGGGCACAGACAACATGACAGAAGTACAAGAATTCTGTAAACTTGAAATTCTAATCCAATCTATTTTAAACATTTTAACTATAATAAAATATATTTACCTTTTGTGAATAATCTGTGATCAAATATGCAACAAAAATATGTATAAAATCTTGTATGGATAATGGTGCATTATAGTATATCAATACTGCAATAGTTGCAACAAATAAAACTGTAAATTTTTGGCTTTTTTCTCTAAAATTTTGGGTATTCTTGTATATTTGTTCTTGTATTCCTTTGAACCCCAGTAAATACATTTCGAGAACTGCCTTGATTATCAAAAAATATGCAATATAACATCCTGAAACAAACAATTTTACTTACATTAAAAATTTAAGTACAATTATTAACAGTAGTTTAAAGATTATCTTATGTTAAAAGTATGAAAATGTTTTATATAAAAAATATATATGCCTATACCAACATTTACTTATAAAAAACCTAAACACACCTATTGAAGTCACCATTATTTTCATATTCTCCCCTTTCAAATTTTGCCAACCTGTACATATATAAAACAGTATCAGTAGTTTTAAGCATAGGATGCTTAAATTGCTTAAATTTATAGGATAAAGCAGGGACAATGGTACAAAGCCATATAAGATTTATACAATACATGGCTTTTTTATGTCTCTACATTTTAAAATTCTATTAATTCTTTAACTTTATAAATGTAATAAAGATATGAACATAGAAAAAGAACACCAAGAAACACGCAATATAAACACAAAAACTTCTTATAGAAGCAACATTATCGGTAGACTTCTGTGTGAGTCATGAGTAAAAGAACATGTTTAACAATTAAACTTCCTATTCTATGAAACTATAAACAAACATTTCTTTAATTATACTGACTTGGAATTTGATAACAATTAACAATGTATAGCTTGTTCTGTTCTTAGAATTCTTACAACATTGTATTAAATAAACAAATCAACTTTGCAATTCGTTCTGATTATAAAAATTACATTTAATATAAGCAATATTAATTTTACTTTGCAACTTAACTTAACTTTAATTCAACTTTGCAACCGTAACATAATGATAATTTGGATTTAGTTTTATTTTCTGTGATAGATTTTATATATTAATGTTCTATATATATATATTAAATATTTGGAGGTATTTCGGAATATAAAATCACTCGGAAACTTCAAATTAGGCCACAAGAGTGAAAAATCATAATGTAGAGAATAGAATAGTAGGCTGTAGGAACACTAGAGGATCTACTATTCTTTTGGAGGTTGGCAACTCATTTGTTCAAATATATATTTTAATATATGAATATCCCTGTTGTAACATAGTAATAATAAAGTCATGAGACATCGGGTTAGAATTATAAAGATATTAAAAAAAATTTAAAGTTTTTTTACAACAAAGTATATAAATTAAACTTACCAACAAACAAACCGCATGCAACTATTTTTGCTATGTAAGAAAACTCGTCCTCTTTACTAGACATATTTTTAAAAAAAATTTCAACCCATTAGACGTTTGTTGGGGGGCTTTACTTGTTCATTTTTATTTACAATACAATTAAACTTTTAATTCAATTTTTTACATATAATCTTGAACTAAGATAATATAACTAATAAACTCGCTATTTTTATTTTATCTCCAATTGTTACTTTTTTACCAACTCTTAGGTAAAAACAAATTTTAACTCAAAACCTAAAGATGTAATTTGTAATTTTGTAAACAATCAAGCCAAGCCATACAGGCTACCCGCTACAGCCAAAGAGAATGTAATCACTACGTCTACAGCGTATGCACTTCATTAATCATTTTTGGTATTGGTACTTTTTTTTTTAGTATAATTCTCCCATTTAGTGCGAAGGCAAAGGGACAAAGCCCATACAGCCACGTCTTTAGTTATATTTTTCTTTGCCTTTTGTAAAGTGATAGTGAGCTTTACAAAAAACCTCGACGAATCTTGGAGCAATCGGAACGGCGCTATTATACGATCTCAAATGAATTGTTCATTTCTTGGACACTTATTAGCTAGTTTACTGCATGATTCACTATCACAATCAAACAAAATTACAAATAGACGCCGCTTTATCCCCGCCAAAAAACTCAACTGGCAAGTGACAACTGACAACTAACAAGTGACAATTGACATTTTAGCTATCGCATTTCTGGTGTACACTGTACATGCTATATTGCTTAATGCTTATTTCAAGTTGAAACTTATCGAAATTATATGTTTTTAAAAAAGGATAACACAAACAAACAATGCCGGAATTAGAAATAAAGAGAAAAGCTGATGAATATTCCGTGGTACCAGCAAAGAAGACTCGCCATGAAATATCAGTTGCCGGTACTAGAGAAAAGGCTGTTGTTACAGCTACAGTAAGTTGAATTTTATTTCTTATTAACTCTTAACTTTATATGGTGGATACAACATTAATTGTATAATTATTATGAATATAGTGTCATACTTTCATGAGTACCGTCCTGAAACCTTTTTTTATAATGTCAATACAATAAAAAAAACGATGTATGAAATTCTTATAAAAAAATCTGTTACAATTTGTAAGTCCACTGGTGTGTTATAGGTTCCACGAACATCCAATCTATATGCACCAATCATGTTATTAGAAGGCCATCAGGGTGAGATATTCACGGCAAGATTTCACCCAGAAGGAAAACATTTGGCTTCCGCTGGGTTTGATAGACAGATCTGTAAGTATCATAGCTTTGTAAGTTATTACTTGTATATAATCACAACATAGTATAAAATAGTCACTTTCTATTGTCTGTCCCTATGTATGTTTAGATCTTTAAAAATAGGCAATAGATTTTTATGCAGTTTTTCTTAAATAGCTAAGAGTGATTCAAGAGGAACATTTATATATATAAAACATGCATTCTATATGAGTGCGAAGCTAGATTAAAAATATTATTAACTTTAGTATAAGAATTTACAAAAAATCACAACTCAATATATTTTCTTTTAAACATTTTTAATCAACTTCATATAAAGGAGAATGTTTCTCACATCCACTGTATATATATGCTTTTTTTATATGCAGAAAAAATATTTGTTTGCCATTGTCTTTATTATATGCTTTGCATGCTTCATTGATTGTCTTAAAAAGAATGCATAAAAATTCTTAATATTTCAATTCAAATAGATCTATGGAATGTCTACGGCCAGTGTGAGAATGTGATGGTGATGAAGGGTCACACCGGAGCTGTCATGGAACTGTGCTTCTCTCCCGATGGTTCGCACATGTACACATGTGCAACGGACAATACTGTAGCTGTTTGGGATGTACCAACTGGCACGCGGATAAAGAAACTCAAAGGGCATGCCAATTTCGTCAATTCTGTTTCAGGTAGAATTAAATAAGCATTGCAATTGTATCAGATGCATATACATAATACAATTTGCTAACTTCATATAGAAGAGAGTTTTGTAAAGTATTAATCTGAACATTGTAAAATATATTGTAATAGGTGATTAGTAGATTTTCAATAATAATTTTAGAACTATAAATATCAAAATCTTTATATTTCTAAAATTATTACTGAAGGACATTTATATGTATAACATTTTGTTTCAAATAATCCAGGAATGGGCATCATACATCCTTCCTATTGAAGTTTCCAAATTAAAATGAAATACATTCGCTTAATATCCTATATCCCCAAGTCCACAATGCGTCACCTTCCCTATCTGTTTTCAATGTTTTCGTTTAATCTGGGTTCTGCCCATTACAGGAGCTAGACGAGGACCTGAGCTTCTAGTTTCTTCCTCTGATGATAATACAATAAAACTATGGGATGCAAGAAAGAGAAATCCGATACTCTCATTGGACAGTACTTTTCCGGTGACATCAGTTCTGTTTAACGATACAGCTGAGAAAATTATATCCGGAGGCTTAGATAATGTCATTAAAGTGTGGGATATCAGAAATAAACAGATTTCTTATAAGATTAAAGGACATACAGACACAATTACAGGTAATGTGTATATCAATAAAAATTGGTCAACTTAACATTACTACTTACCTTAATACAACCTCAAAAAATGTTATAAAAAGCTGACTATTATTTTATGAGAGTATGATGAAAAGTATATTTTGTGTAATAATTAATATATTTTCTTACTTATCTTAGAAATATTAATCCACATCTTTCTAAATCTCGAGTTCACTAGTCTTTATGGCGATAGAAAGTTTGTTTTTCTGTCCCTATATTTCTATAAATCTTAAAAATTGCAAGTTTTTGATATGATTTATTAAATACATAGATGTAGTAGACAAGATGTTTATATATTATGGTTTGGATTCAACCATTTTATAACCAAATATATACACAGATAGTAAAAAAATATCAAAAACCATAATTTGAAAATTCTTTTCAGGAATGGCTCTGTCCTACGATGGTTCGTACTTGCTATCTAACTCAATGGACAACACACTCAGGATATGGGATGTGAGGCCATTTGCTCCCTCAGAGAGATGTGTCAAACTCATGTCTGGTCATCAGCATAACTTCGAGAAGAACCTGCTGAGGTGTGCCTGGTCTCCTGATGGTTCTAAGGTATTTTAATCACTATTACATAGTATAAAACAGAGTTGCTTTCTTGTCTGTCCCTTTGCATGCTTAAAATTTTAAAACTATTGAACTGATTTTCCTGTAGTCTTTATCACATAGAGTGACTCAAGACGAAAAATGTGTAATATATGCATAGACGCGGGTAAAATCCTGGGTGTAGCTAGATATAAATAAACAATTGTAATTGCACAAATGTAGGCAGTTATGAATTTACACCCAGTTAGACCAAACATCCTTTGACCACATTCTATAGTTAAGGTCGTATTACCAGGCCATGGGGCAGGTAGCCTGCTCAGCAGATATGTAACTCCCATAGCAAATAAGTTCGTTTTAAATTAGCTATATTCAGACACTCATTGCATTAGTTTCCTTACTCTTTAAATAAACTATAATAAAATAGTTTCCCTTTTTTAAATTCACATTACAATCCTGGCGTTTTAACTAGGTTCTCAACAACAAATTATTTAAGCATAAGAACATTTTTTTTTAATAATTTGCAAAGGTAATTGAAACAAAATTGGGTTTCTTTTTTAAGAGGGTTTTAACTTTTCAGGTGGCAGCAGGGTCAGCAGACAGATACCTCTATATATGGGACACAACATCCCGAAGAGTTCTATACAAGCTCCCTGGACACAATGGTTCAGTTAATGATGTCAACTTCCATAAGAATGAACCTATTGTGCTATCAGCATCTAGTGATAAGCAAATATATTTGGGGGAAATTGATAATTAATAAAATATATTATGTAGATTTAATGTATTTTGTGTTTTTATTTTTGTTAACCCTTCATTGAACAATGAACAGTAATTGATGGACATGGCTTCCGCTAATTTCTCTAAAACTTAACACCAAGAACTACTGCCTTGTATTGAAAAATTGTTTGTGTTGAATAGTTAATATATCGAGTAAAAATTTAGGCTATATAACGCAGCGACCAATAGGAGCGAAGCATCAATAAAAAGTCTGCAAAAATGATGGATATATTCTTCATCTTTGCGTGCCTGTTTCTTCTTCTATCTTTAAGATTGATTTAATACATCTTTTTTATGTTAATCAATAAAATAAAGCTAAGCAAATTATTTACACACAAGTATCTAAAATATTATTTCAAATAGAAATCTATGGTGAAGTCCCTAGCAATAGCTAGTATTAAATACATCTCATAATCACTCACAATGCCTATTTATACAAATAAAACAAAATAAGTGTAAGGTTTTAAATAATATTTAATAGGTATTTTATGTTTTTATTAGAGCTATTTTTACATGCATAGACTATAGGGTGGAGGCAACATTGGAACAAAACCTAATTTGAACTCTGAACTGTTAAAAGCTTCTAAGTCACTTGCAGATAAATCTTCTATTTTACTATATACATTTACATCATCAGTTGGTTTATCTTTAGAAGCATTTTTATTTATACCAAAAACATCTGTATTACTAGAGCTTGTCATTTGAAATGGGTCATTTTGTTGAAACACATTTGTTGTTTGACTTTGTTGTATTCCAAAGGGATTTTGTTGTTGGCTTGGTGCAAATACATTTTGTTGTTGGTTTGTAGCAAAAACATTTTGCTGATTTGTTGCAAACACATCTTGTTTTTGGTTTGTTGCAAATACACTTTGTTGTTGATTTGTTGCAAACACACTTGGTTGTTGTTGTCCAAATGAACTCTGATTGGCTTGTGCGAAAATTGATTTTGCAGCTGTATTTGCGGGCTGCGTTTGAAAAACATTGCTAGGTTGAGATGGTCCAAATATATTCTGGCTAGCTTGAGAAAATATTGATTGGGGATTGTTTCCCACAGAATTAGAAATTGCAGCATTTGCTTGCCCAAAAATACTGTTTGCAGTTGGTTGTTGGCCAAAGACACTGTTGTTTATGTCTTGACAAAAAGGAGTTTGCACTGCACTCCGGAATAGAGATGATGCACTTGATGCAGAACTTGCTTGTTGATTCCCCGGATGAAATGGTGAAGAAACTGCTTCCCCTTTATAAAGACTTCTTAATACTTTAATGATTTGAGGAGATGGTTGCAAGAGCTGTTCATATTTCTGTCGTGTTTCTTGGAATAAGTTATTCATATATGTTACCTAAAAAAGGGGGAAATATTGTTTTGATTATTATTGTGTACATGAAAATTGCAAGCAAAGTTTGCATGAACATTTTATAGAATAAAGATGTATATTTATTACACTATTATAGAGAAATTATTCATGCTCACAGCTTGATCCAAAGTATTGTTTGATTTTGCCTCATATATAATTAACCTAGCTTCTTCTTGAGACAAATCTGCTATGCCCGGAAAGCAAGCTTTCTCTTTATAAGGGGAGTAACAACTTAGGATCCATTGACCACCCTTTATAGCAGCTTGAATGTCTGATTGTACTTGATTCATTAATTGCTCATCTGTTAATGTACTTGTGCTTGTTGGTTGAGTCTGTTGGGCAGATGCTGTTGGAGCTGTAAATATCAGATTTCTATTAAAAGCCTTAAATCACTTATTTGAAACTAAGTACGCAATTAATTGTTAAAAAAAATATACTTTTCAAATTTAAAAATTATTTTTATTGCTATAATTTTACGACTTGCACAATATATAATCTTTTAATTGAGTATAATTTAATATTAAAGCTATGATATAAAGTGAGAATCTAACTTGTCAGTATATTACTTACCGTGATAAGAGTATTTCGAGGGATATACATGTTCGAATCGACAGTTCTGTCCAAAACGACACCATCCTTGTTGAAAGTATTTGCAAATAGTCATGATTGTATCAATACGTTAGAGTTTTCAATACATACTTAAGACATTAATTATATCTTATAATTATTGATCAATTTATAATAAAGTAGAACAGCGTTTGATATATTCTTTTTACTAATACTTAATTTGTGTACAAAAATAGGTGTAGTTGCAGGTAATTACAATTAGAACGATTTGTCTTTTATTATTTACAAATTACAACAATTGCGGTGGAATAAAATTTTAAAAACAAAACCTCGAGTCAACTCACAACTGTCAAGACTCAAGAGTTAACAGTGACAGTTCGCTAGACGAAACTGTCAATCCAATTTTTAATGTACCTACCGTAAATTGTGGCACTGCACCAAGAATAGAAAAGGTACTAAACAATACAAAATAATAATAATTAATACCTAATATCAAAGTTGCATACCAGTTAACGCAGAAAATTTTAAGTCATTAAAATTTTGTATAATAATTTAATTATTGTCTTTACAAGGATTCTCTATATTTTTTTGTCCATAGTCTAGTGTCTACACTCTACACTCACTGTTTAACTTTAAAGTCACTGTCACATCGTGAAGATCGAAATGGCTCTAAATTTCAAAACAATTTGTAATTTATATTATAAAAATGGCAATTAGAAACTGATTTTACTTATTACATTATGTCGAAGTTGCAGTTATCCTTAGCGATAATAAAACCTCATGCAGTAAAAAACCCAGTGGCACTGTCTTACATAAGAAATGTAATAAAGCACAAATTTGTAGTGATAGAAACCAAAAGAGTATTTCTTGACCGAGAATTAGCCGGTAACTTCTACATAGAACATGCAAATAAATTTTTCTTTAATCGTCTAGTCACATTCATGTCTAGGTAATTTATGTTACTAATGATTAATGCTCATTAAGTAGTATTATAGGTTAGTAATTTAGAAGTCTCTACATTCAATCTTAAGTAACTTTTCTATTTTGCTGAATACATTTTAATGGAAGTACCTATAGATAAAGATCATTTTATAACTTCCTTTATTCATATCTATGCCAGTATTATATTTGAGGACTGTAAAACTAATTACTTTGATGTCTGTATTACAGTGGATATATAGATCTACATATAATAGGGCACACAAATGCTATTGAACTATGGAGGAAGATGTTAGGGCCCACCAAAGTTTACAAAGCACAATTTGAAGACCCCTACTCATTGCGAGGCATGTTTGGGATCTCCGACACTAGAAATGTAGCTCATGGTTCTGGTAATTTATCTTTTTACTTAAAAGTATTAAATTAACAGAAGTAGCTAAATCCTAGCTACGTTTATTAAGCATACAACTGCTCTCTGCTGCTCACTTAAGTCAAAGTATAAGGCATGATTTAGTTTTTCAGTGAAAACTAATCTGAAATTCAGCTATGATTCAGAGAGATTCTAGAGTCCAAAAATTGAAAACCATTTTTGAGTATGTTCAAAAAGATTAGTTTTGTTTTGATAACTCTTCAATGTTGTCTATATTACAAAACATAAATTACATTTTTTTCATTAATAATTTGAGTTCTATTTTTGAAATTTCAGATTCACCATCATCAGCTGAAAGAGAAATAAAATTTTTCTTTCCAGATTTCTCCTTTTATGAATGGCACACCAGCAAAGAAGAGCTATATAGAAAAGGTCCTATTATATTTAATCAGCATTTGTTTAGACATGTTAGAAAATTATGAAGCTTTAGAAAATTTTGTTTACTACCAATTCTAAATTGAGTATTGTGATTATTTCTAAGTTAAATTTTATAGAAATATATTATGATAATTTGTTATAAATATCTTTTCATTTATTAGCAAGAGCCTAAACTCAACATTTATGTTTTAATAACATTTAATGTTAAGGCCATGTTTAAACCAAAAAATGCTTATTCATGAAATTTATTAAAGTCATTATAACATAATGTCAGTGATAATTTTATTGTTATCGACTCTTAGATTATTTTAAGAAGGATTTTGATCAAAAATCATCTTGGAAACAAATATATATTAAATTTCCAAAAGTTATATACACTGTAAATCATACAAACATTAATTCACGTCATTATATTAACAGGAACATAACATACACTAACAATTATAACTAAAATACAATAATTACGATAAATGCATAGCAATATGCAACTAACAATTTGCTTTTTGCTGCTAAACAAATAATTTAGTTTTTGGTCTGGACGGTTTTTTTATAATTGCATTCTGGTGTTTGCTGTCGGTAAAATAATAAAGCTGTTATTTTTATAGGTGTAAAATTTTCAGTTAGTTTTCAACTATTAATAAATCGTCAAAAATTTTTTGAGTGTGTCAAGAAAAATATATAGCAAATTAATAAGTGACATTGTATGATGACTATAATGTTAAAAATATTGTTTTACCATCAGCAAATACCACAATTGTTCATACAAGCAGAGTCGAAATGTGTTTAACCAATTTTTATTGTGCAAATTTTTATCTTCTGGCTATGTCCAACATTTGGGAAAAAGGAGAAGGCAATGTAGACATGCTATCTTAATATGGACATGGGATTATTTTTAGGAAATTTTTGATTACAAATACAACATGAACTTTTAGAACTTTTAGAGGAAAATTGGTGTATCACAATAGCGACTCTGCTCAACGATACTACTCTCCAATTTTAACAAAGACTTTAGGTCTTGAGAATACTTTAATGCCTTCTTCTAGTTTTGCAAGTTGCTTTTCCAGTTCCATTTTCCTATTCCTCATCCGCAGTGTGTCCGTTTTGACTGGCATTTTGTTGAGCTCACTAACCAGTTCAGCAAAACCTAGAAATGAAAAATGTATAACTCAGTAGATGATTTAATAAGGAATTTGAGTGGCCAAGCTTTATAACAACCTGCAAATTCATCTTGCATGTGTTTTAAGCGCAATATTTAAGTTAGTCTTTATATTTGGATTTAGTGTTTTATTTAGATTGAGTGATTGAAATGTATGTGCATGGCAACAATGAATATCTCATCACAGTACTAAATTTTTGTTATGTGCTTTTTCTTTTAATTTCTTAACAGTATAAGTTAAGTAATTTTAACCTTTTTCTTCATCCTAAATAATACTATTAGTTTTGCCTTTTAACCTGCCTTGGTAGCAGCCTAGGAGGGGATAACTTATAAGCCTTCTGGGTTAACTTACAAACTTGGAAAAAAAATACTAGAATTTATTATTATACATACTGTTTCTCAGCATACGCAGCGTCTCTCTTCTCTCATTGTCAGGTAGAGTGACGTGTCCCGGAGGACACACAACATTGTCGTCTTCAGCTTTAACACCCTCTAACTCCTTGTGAGCCTCCTGCTCTTTGCGCTCCCGGAGATACTTGGGCAGAACACCCTTCTGGTAACCTGTAATGTAAATAATTATTAAACTTTAATCAATGTTGTTTAACTAGATATGTGCATTTTGTATCATTTATTTTGCTAAATTTTATGCTGAAATGTTATAATTTGATATGACACAAATTAATCTTTTATAACTCTTTAAAAACCTAGCTTACCTGATGGCAGATATGGGTCTTTGTCTTTTTTTTCCAGTATAGAGTTTATTCTACTACGATTCCTCTCTTCCATTAAATCGTCACCAGCTAGTTGAGGAGTGCGCGATATGGGTGATGGACTTTTGTGGCGGCCAGAGTCTCCACTTGCCTTCATTTTAGCATCACTGTCGTCTTCCTTAGGGTATAATACTGTTAACTTGGCACTCTCCAGTCTTTGAGATAGATTTGTCTCAATTGTCTGACATCCTATGTCTCGTAATCGTCCTGATGAATCAGTAGACTTATTCTCATCATCAGTTTGTTCTTCTTGAACTTGCGCCTGTCTTTGCTCTTTCCGTTTCAGAAATTCGGCCATGTCACCTTTTTTTATCCTTACATCTTGAAGCTTTCTTCGGCTCCCTAGTCCACTAGATTTACCAATGTTGAGTGTCACCTTCCCGCTCTTACTAGATGGTGAGGATTTTACTTGACCTAATGTGTTCGAAGCTCCCAGCGAGCTCGTGTATCGTGGTGGATGGCCAGCCTTGATTGTATACTTTGGTTCCTTCGGTGACTTGCCCTGTATAAACTTTAACTGTTTCATGTTTTCCCTAATGAAGTTCTTTTTTTGTTCCTTTTCTGAAAAGTAGTGTTAATTTCTATTAGATTAAAAATATAGTTTGAATATAAGTCAGGTAAGTACACGATTTTCTGTTTTATGCGTCATATATGTTCATTGAACTGAGATATACATGTGTGTAATACATAAGTTTATATTGCCAAATTAGATAATGCTAGAAAATCTATGTACTTACTAGGTTCAGGAAAAATGCCCTTCAATGTATACATTATTCTCAAATAACAGAAATTAACATCGGAAAATAAACACTCATCATTTAGAGTTCTTAAAACACAAAATTATTCACTAAAAAATATAATTTCTTTCCATTTTGCAAAACAAATAATTGAAGATTAATAATTTCAAAAGTCCAGCGATTTGCATTCGGTTTTTGTCACTTATATTTTTCAAACTCCTGTCAACCGTTTAGTTCATAGACAACAATGTTTCTGGCCATGTTTTACAATATCGTTTTTTTAAATCCCTAAATTAGCGTTAACAATAAAGAAAACAAAAGGAAACTAATTTATTTCAATAGTTAGGCGATAAAACTAACCGAGAATCTAATTATTTTATTCATTCATTTGGAACCATGCGATAAAAAGAGATAAGCTTGTATTACGGGCAATAGTAATTTGCCTTAGGCCGTGATGTGGAATAATGAAAAAACTTTTTAGAATGAATTCCATAGAGCTTTATAAATAAAGTTCTCAAATTTAAAAAGGTCTTTCATGACATTAAGCTGACTAATATTGTTTGTTTTGCATGATTAGAATCAACTTATAATACAGCAATCTTTAAATCCTTATTCACTTTAAAAAGCATAAAAATAAAAATCATGATGACCAGTTTGGCAAGAACGCTCTCCGATAAGGGAAAGTATAAAATATCAAGAAGAGGTAGAAAACTAATGATGGCAGACGATCAAAGAACCTTGATGGCATTACCAAAAGATGTACCAGAACGAATTTGGTAAATGCTTCTAAAAATTGTTTTATCAGTTAAAAATCTTCTGGCCTGATTCACGTTTTGGCGGGAAAGTTTTTGTTCACAGTTTTAGTTACGTGATACATGCTTTCAGGGCAGAAATCCTTCAAAAGGAAGAAGATGATTTGATGATACTCGATATTCGTGAAGAAATAATAGAAGAGGCTTTGAAGATATGCTACGAGCAGTATATGGAGCGGCAAAATGCGTTGTTCACGGCGCATTGTGCTGCCAAAGCGTGGCTCAAGTTGATTGATTGGTATTTAAATCGCTACTATGAATTTTTAGGGGATTTCGTTCATTCATTGTGAACTAAGTGCACGTATGATTAGAGTATTCAATTATGGTTTATACTTGTTTCGATAGATTAAACTAAAGATATTATAATGAGTAAGTAAGGTAAAAATATATTTTTTAATTATAGTAATTGCATAATATTTTTGACGTTGACTTTGACTTAATAGAGGGTAGTATGCAATATCCAGGTATTTCTACCGTCACGACCCTGGCGAAGAGCCAAGCGCGCAACCAGCTTGCTACATCCCTAAACGCCTAGAGTCCTGGATCCCTGACGCTCTACCAGACCCCTCGCCCAAGGACACCTGGTGCCAGCACAACCTGCAGGTGCTGGATGATACCCAGGAGGAGGGGCTCAAGAAGTGGCCGAGCAGCTCCTCGATAGACGCTCCCGTTGTTGAGGATATACCGGCCGAGTGCTGGTTAGAAACTCCAAAATGCTGATATTCCCAGTTTTCCAATGACAGGGCATACTCAGTGGCGGTCAATACTTAACTATGCTGAAGATAATTGGAACGTGAATTTGTTTGAGAGTGATTTCATGATGCGAAGCGTTGCTGTAGTTGAAACATTCATGGGTATTATGCCGCATGTGCTCTTGTGCTGTAATTGGAAAACTAGGACTTATTATAGGTACCTAGCACTAGCAAAGCGTTGCTCTCCGTCTATCTGTTGGAAAAGCGTTACGGAACCAATTTGAAATTGAAACCGTACAATAAATTATAACATAAGAATACAGCTATAGAATACGGCTATTTAAATAGCAAAAAATACGTTTTCCGATAATACCAAGGGGATAAATCTATATTTCCCTTCGACCCTGGAATTGAGCAAGTAAAATCTATTCTAATATATTATATAGCTGAAGAGTTTGTTTGTTTGTTTGTTTGAACGCGCTTATCTCAGGAACTACTGGTTCGAATTGAAAAATTCTTTTTTTATTGAATTGAAAATTTATCGAGAAAGGCTTTAGGCTACATAACATCACGCTGCGACTAATAGGAGCGAAGAATTAATGGAAAAAGAAATCGACGGGGACGAAGTCGCGAGCAACGGCTAGTCTTAAAATAAAGCTCATCAAAGGACTACGGATATTATACATTGTTCTAGAAGATGCACTATCGCTACAAGTTTAAATAAATTTGGCAGGTTCCCAGGCAAAGTGAGTTTGCCCTTCGTTTCGGAGGCGGAGAACTATAAGCAGAGCTATGTTAGTATTAATCATTGATTTCGATAAAAATATTAAAACTAGAAATAAAATATTTGTTATGAGTTTATGTAAATCTGGTACCTAGCTAGATTAAAAAAAAATACCATGTAAGTATTAATATAATACGATACACTGAGGTCGCGTTCGGCGTCATAGGCTGTTGAAATTTAAATTATAACCTAGCAGTAAAAAAAGTACTTTAAAACTCTTAGCCCAAAAAGTCGGAAAAAAATAATTATAGGTGTCCAACTTTCAATAAAAATTATGGCGACTAAAATAGCTGCTTTATTTATCGCCTATTAAAACAAATAAATTCTCGTCGACTATTTTATAAATACAATAAGGATTAACATATTTATTATATTGGTTGATAGGAGTCCAGCAGTCTGGCGAGCGAGCCCAATATTTGTACAGAGAGCGAAATACTGCAAAAGGTTACCGATTACAGCACCGAGGAACTGTCTAAAAAGGTATTTTAATCTATCTATATCTATCTATACATATAATAAAAACGTAACGAGTCGCTGTCTGTACATGGAAGATATATGAGAAAAATATTATAGGAGACCTTTATTAACGCAATAGAACCCAAAACAATGATTTTTGGAATTTTTGTCTGTTTGTCTGTTTTTTTGGGCAAGCTAATCTCAGAAACGGCTTATCCTATTTAGATGGGGGTTTCAATGATATATTTTGGTAAGCTTCACTTAACATTTAGTGTTTAATTCATGTTAATCGGTTGATAAAGAAAAAAGTTATGGCAATTTCACGTTGAACTCGCTGAACGTTTGTTGGCGCGGGTTAGGCATTTTCAAAAATGCTGCCCAAAGTCACTTTTCTACGCGGGTGTAGTCGCGGGCACAGCTAGTAATTTAATATAATCGTATTATTTTGCATGTCGTTTCTGTTTTCGTTAAATAAAACAGGGATAAGTATTTGTTAGTTTTATAAATCGAAGTATGTTCACGTATTGGGACAGACAATTGAATTGATTTTGAATTATAGAACTGATCCATCAGGTGAATTTTTTGCTCTATATACAAATTATTGTAGTTTTTATTCTCGTCACGATACTCGTATAAAAATTTGTTAAAAACTCTAATGAGATGCTACTACTGGATGTCGCTTATCCGTGGAAGGTTAATAGCATGGCATTCGGAGTTCTCAACTATATGTAGTTGAATGAAGATATATTTAAGTTTGTGCTTAAGTTAGGGCTATATTTCATCGGGACACCATGGAGGCGCAACCAGTGGTCGCTTTCAAAATAACGTATACAGCTTCGCAATAAAATGGACACCAGGTGAGTAATTTTCTATAGAGCCCGGTGAAAAATAGCTCTATGAGGTCCATTTCGATACTGTCTCATTGTGGTGTAGCAATTCGGGTGTCTGCATGGTTTATAGTTTTTTTATAATATAGCGGGCATACGAGCAGGCGAGCCTGATGGAAAGTGTTCATCGTCGCCCATCCCTCCGGAGTCTAGTTTTTTGATTTACGGGCACCATGGTGTCGCAACTGGTCGCGCTGCCACGGTGTTCCGGTGAAGTATAGCCCTCGGAGTGTCTCGACTCTCGATACATGTTGGACGCCAGGAGTCGGTCCTATCGGCGCTGAAGACCACGACGCCAGTAGACGGGTCGGAGCGGGGCGCGGGCGGGGCGGGCGGGGCGGGGGGCGCGGGCGACTCTCCACCCGAGCGGCTGCGCGCGCGCCGCAAGCTCACCGAGAAGAGCAAGCTGTTCAGCCGGCCCAGGTCTCGTTTATTTAATTATACTATTCATTTACTTAATTTTACTTAATTATACGCTTAAATAAAGAAACATAACAGAAGGTAACCGAGAAGAGCGAGCTAGTTATCCGCCCCAGGTCTATTTATTTATTTATTTATTTATTTATTTACCCTTTATTACATTCAAAAACTTACAGACTATTTGTATAGAAACAGAAGAAATGTAATAGGGGGCCTTATCACTAAAATGTGATTTCTTCCAGGCAACCTTTATAATTATTTGTAAAGAAAGACTGGAATAGTCTAATATGTTACTAGATCTAATATATTTTACTAGCTGTTGCCCGATAGTAACAGCTATAAGCAAGATAAGCTTTGACCCTTTGACCAACTTTGATAACTCTTTTCAAGGTAAAAAACAGCCTATTTTCATTTCTCAGGCTCTAGACCGAGATCTGTGTGCCAAATTTATTACAATCGGTTCGGTAGTTTTGTCGTGAAAGCGTATCAGACAGATAGATATACTTTCGCATTTATAATATTAGTAGGGATAAATAGAGTATTGTTTATACAACTTAACAGTATTGTAGATTCCATTCCTGTACCAACACCATGATATACATTATAAGCTATGATAAACTAGGACAGAGTCTAATCTACCCTACCTACAGTACCTACAGTCGAGGCCTGGACAGAGATCAATATAAAAATGCGTCTAGTCTATTTGTAATCTGTATGCCAAACTTCAAATATCCCTTTTAAAGTTTTTAAATAACAGCATAACATTAGAGCGCTTTATGCGGCTTTCATTTCGTTGTAAGTTTTTGGAAATAAAGTAAATTCGACCCGTATTTAAAAATATATATACCAATTCATATACATATAATTAATAAGAATTAATTGTTAACTCTATTATTTTTTTTCATCATATCTTAGCGCATTCTAATGGTGTATTTGAAAACTAGTTCACGTTCCAATTAGCTTCAGTATGAGTCGGCATTGTGCGCCACTGGGTCGCTCTATGCTCTTTAATTGGAAAACTAGGTGTATACTGTATATTATATCCTCCACAAAAATTCGGGTTATTTATAGTAGTGAAATTATAATAACATTGCAGTATGCTAGGACGTTCCCGCGCCAGTCTGCCTCCGCTGGACGGGGACTCCCGCAGCGTTATATCTGACTGCCGGTTAAGGAATCTTCGGTCTGTATATTGAGCTTTTATTTAATTATCACATACTTATCTATAGTTATAGTACGCGTCACGAATCTTTAGCGCTGAACGAAACCTGCGCAGAAGTCAAAAATAAGGTATCGAGGGGACGGCGCGTGATCGTCGAGTGCGCGAGCGTTGATTGTTTGTCCCAGTCGTGTTGTCTTTCTCGCACCAATACGTCAATTACGAGCGCAATTGTACCGATGTGCGGCTATTCTCGTCCAGCGCTAAACATAAATGACGCGCACTATAACTTACATTAAAAACTTAATTGAACATGTGTATAAGCATAAAAAATAATGGAGTAATGGTGATCTTACAACACAGTTAAACTATTTCTGTCAATCTGTGAAGGAAGGGATATAACCTTTCTCAGAAATATTTTGACCATTGAAACTGACTGGCCGTTGGCTCCCAATTGTAAGGTGACGAGAATATCTATATGTACCTGCTTATGCTAAGTTAAATAAGTAATAAGTCCAGCCGTTTTTGTTATAGTATTCAAAAAAACTTAATTTTTTTATAATATATTATGTTTGTATACAAACATTTTTGTCAACTGTCGCAACGCGCAAGTGGTCGTTGACCATGAAAGAAACCATTAATTATAGTAATTCAATTAATATTTGTGGTTAAAACTACCAAAATAAAATAAAATCCCGGATTTTGCTGACAGGTTTTTTTATGTAACCCAAAAACTGATCGACTGTATTTAAAGATTTTAGAGAACCTTAAAAATGCACCATAAAACCCTAAAAAGACTCTGAAGGTATCAAGTTTCCAGTTCTATATAATATAAAGGTCTCTGAACTCTCAACAATTAAACGTAATTTAAAAGATTCTCTCCAAAGAAATTTCACACGGCACAGCCCTCACACACACAGACATTATCGTCAAACAAACACACAACCCTTCTAAGGTCCAAATACAAGGTCCATTGTGCACGCACGTGCAGAACTTGTATTTAAGGTCCTTTAACCTTTCTTCAAAGGTAAAGTTTAAAAACTATTATCAATTCCCAGCAGTGCAGTAATGTCGCGTATAATGTGAACACTTGTGGGTTCGATTCAGGGCTGGCAAATTGCAGTTAATGTAGATCATACTTATAAGATATTGTTGATAAGTAAGTATGATGTTATAGTGGGTGCAGTGGTAACATAAGTACCAGGTTTGACCCTACGCTGAGAAAATACATTCGTTACATTAGTATCTGTTTAGGGTCTTGGTGTTGCTATGTATTATAAATGTTTTTGCAAATATTATAATTTCACTTGTAGTAAACTTATAATTTACCTATTTGAACGTATTGTATCCAAGATATAGTTGCCATAACTCAAGCTATGCTAAGCATTAGACGTGGCGTATGATAAAAAAGCATCTTCAAGGAGTATTAAAACTGGCCAGTAGCAGCCCTAGTCCACCATATCACCCAGGTGTGCGGGGTCAACGGCCGGCCGCGGTCACCCATCCACTATTCATCTGCGCACGCGGCGCTTGACTTGCATTCAACTCTGCTTGCTTCTCATACAATCATTCATTACCCCATAATGTATGATCCTTTCATTGAATCCGGTTGAAACTGGTTTCATTGACTTTAGGTTTTGTGCATCAGAAGTTAGTGCAGTGGAAATTTCCCACGCGAGAAAAATTACTTTTTCTTGGAGGAACGGTCTCGTCCAAGGACTGCCTTGCTACCATGAATATTTCTCAATTCTTTACTTTTCTATCCACCGATGACCGAAAAATCTCAGTAGGTACAGTTTAGATATCGATGTGTATATTTAATATTATCAATTTTATTTGATCATTATATTGCTATCATTGAAACTCCGATAACTCTGTGAAGGTTAAAGGTATCCAATACCCTCTACAACTAATCATAACATGACCGTGCTATGAACGTATCAGACACGTCAAGCAACACGAAACGCTCTTATATGCCCACTAGAGCCTATCAAAGTCGTATGTATCGGCAATACTTGTCGGTCCGTGCAGGGTACGCGACGGTGCTGGTCGGTAACGGTAGTTGGCCTATTCTCATACTTTTTAATCTATACATATAAAAATGTAACGAGTCGCTGTCTGTACATGGAAAATATATGAGAAAATTATAGAAGACCTTTATTAACGCAATAGAACCCAAAACAATGATTTTTGAAATTTTTGTCTGTTTGTCTGTTTGTTTGTGCACGCTAATCTCAGAAACGGCTTATCCTATCTAGATGGGGTTTTTAATGATATAGTGTGGTAAGCTTCACTTAACATTTAGTGTTTAATTCATGTCAATCAGTTCATAAATAAAAAAGTTATGGCAATTTAAAGAATCACGCAGAACTCGCTGAACGTATGTTGGCGAGGGTTAGGCATTTTCAAAAATGCTGCCCAAAGTCACTTTTCTACGCGGGCGAGGTCGCTCGCACAGCTAGTACATAATATTTTTTTGCCTGAAACGTTCATAGCATGGTCATAGTATATGTTGTGTAGTGGGTACCTTAGAGACAAAGAAATGATCATCGACTAGATGAACTACACACTGTTAACTGTTATACCTAGTCTCGATAAAATATCATAAGCGCGATTCAGAACTTGGCGAATTAGCATTACACTATGGTACGAGTACACTTGGATAACTTTTATGTATCAATAATAATAATATGTTCGTCATATTTTGATAACATGGCATATTTATATCTCAGTTAGGCATAGCTTTGTTCTATGTTTTTAATGCCTTAAAAAGGGTACATATAATAGGATCGCGTTTTGACTCGATTCCTAAAGCATTTTTAGATAAGGTCAGACTTTGAAATTCGTCAGTTTCTTAAATATTTAATATGAATTATGGAGTAGCTCCAAAGAGCTATGGAAAATATGAAACAAGAATTCGTTGCACGTGCTTAGGACTGTTTTAAATATGTCGCTGTGGCGATGAACGATAAAATAGATTTTGATGAATCACATTATTAGGCTTTTAGTGATGAGGTTGTTTCCTTGAACCTTTGTTGACCGCTTGGCGCAGTGGTAGCGTGACTGTGTAGCAAGCTGGGTTGTGGGTTCGATTCCCAGTTTAAAAATTGATTTGTAATTTACATTTGGTCTTTTTTTGGTCTGAGTGTTGCTATTATATGTAATTAATCCGTTACCTCATTGCCATGACACATTTTGCTTAGCGTGGGTCTAGAAGGCGCTATGTATAGGTCGCGCCACGAATGTTTAGCGCTGGACGAGAATAGCTACGCCTCGGTAGAATCGCGCTTGTAATTGATGTATTGGTGCGAGAAAGACAACACGACTGGGGAACCAATCAACGCTCCCGCACCCGACGATCACGCGCCGTCGCCTCAATACCTTATTTTTGTCTTCTGCGCAGGTTTCGTTCAGCGCTTAAGATTCGTGACGCTACTTATACAAGTGTCGTGTAATACTTTATTTATCACTTCATAGTACAAAACATAGTCGCTTTCTCTGTCCATATATGTCCATGTCTCTATCCCTATGTATATGCTTAAAACTTTAAAACAACGCAACCGACACACAAGCGGTTTTTTCTTAAAAAGAGTGATTCAAGAGGAAGGGTTATAGTATAGTACATGCATAATATATGCGAGCGAAGCCGGGGCGGACTAGTTGTAAATGTTACGGCTAATACCCGAAGTGCGGCTTCAACTAGTTTTAACCGGTCAGAACTAGATGTACTAGATACCGGTTAGAACTAGATAGCCACTTACTCTTGGTTAAACCTAGTAGGAGCCGATTGTTTTCGGGTAAAACTAGGTTTGTCCTTCATCATGCTGGCTACAACTAGGTCCAGCCATTCCCTGTTTACGTTACGTTAGAGTACATCTATGTTATGCACTCTAATGATACCATCCATCATCGATACCATATTTATATCATCATCATAGAGCTTCTGGTATTGGATTCCAAAGATCTTCCAGAAGTTTCCATATCAAGGTGCGGTCTTTCACCCGCTGGTATAATTGGTGGCTATTATGCGAGTGTCCGGCGGACATTTTTTATGCGTTTGACTTACAAATTTCATCACTACATTCTCTTTAGGAAGAGGACATCTTGATACGTTTACCATTGCTTTCATACTATTCATTGCCTTGTTTATTCGTCCTTTTTATTTTTTGTTATCTCAGTTGTTTTACTGTAATGATAACTAAGAAATGATTTAACGAACAGTTTTTTTTTAATTTAGAAGTCATTACCAAGTAAATTATAATACCATACTGTTTATTTCGTTAAGTGGATATTGTAGTATCGATATAGATAGGAGGATTTTATTTGGGACTAACTTATAAATTATTAAATACTAGCTGTTGCCCGCGACTCCGTCCGCGTGGACTTTCCTATAAATTTGACCCTCCCCCCTTTCCCCCCTTATAACCCTTTTTCCAGTTACAAAAAAGCCTATGTTACTCTCCATCTTGTCAACTAACTGTATGCCAAAAATCGGGTCGATTGATTGCTTAGCTACGGGGTGAAGGAGGGACAAACAAACAAACAAACATACTTTCACATTTATAATATTAGTATGGATATATAAATCATTTAACTAAAGTACTTATTATTTCAACTAGTTCTAAGAGTTTCTATTCTTTGTACAATACTAATAGCAAATGAACACTTTTTACCCCGCTCGATCTGCAAACAATATCTTTATAATGACCCTTTAAGTAAGCAATTCCCAAGTTTGATAAGTTCTCAATGACTTTATAACAACTCTCCATCTCGAAAATACTTATTTCCAATTACTTTTGATCTCGATCCACTAGTGTTTGTATTTTATGCCTAAATCTTGATAGATAATAAATAATATTTATTTTATTAGAGCAAAATCCAGTAAAACTTACATTTAACGACTTCTGATGAACTTTCAGAACTTCTTACCATGATACGTCGGCATCAGGTCGTATTAGAATTGTATGATGATTGTTTACTTAGGATTTTAATTTATAATTTTTCTAATTTATTAGTAAGGAACTATTGCCCGCGACTCCGTCCGCGTGGATTTCCATATAAACTTGACACACCCTCCCGCTTTATACAGTTTTCATTATTTTTAAGATGTATTCTGCTATTCAAGGCGAAGACAAATGAAAATTGGTCTAGCCGATCTCGAGTTATAAGTATTGTAACAAACACGTATTTGTTTAATATATAAAGATTCTTAATAACTTACTAAAATCTATGCGACTGATGAGAAACCATTTTGTACTCACAAGTTTTTAATGTTGAAGTTTAATTGTTATTCTTTCTTTCTTCTCTTATGCGCATGGTTTGACAGCTTTTAACGTAGTTCGTTACTTTTTCATTTGGTTTTGCGTCTTTTTTCTATATGTTTTCTGTATGTTGTAGAGTACGCTATCCTCTAAGAAATGAATAAATATACCTGATGGTAGGTATGGTGGTGAAGCCATGCCGATAGAATGACCGTACCGAGTTCATACCCACTGAAGTTAGAATATCACTTTGTTGACCGAGGCTACGTCTGAGCTATAGCTGCGCATCCCCCCTCGATACCTTATTTTTGACTTTTGCGCAGGTTTCGTTCAGCGCTAAAGTTTCGTGACGCTACTTATAGCAATTGTGTGCGCGATGGTATCGACTTAAAATTTATGCCTGCGTAGGGCAAGGTTAGTTTTACCGCATTTAGTGTTATTTATATTATCGTATCAACTATCAGTCCTCCAGTGATAATTAATATTTCCTTCTAACGTAATATAAAAGGGCCGGTAACACACTCGTGACGTCGCGAGGACTTACCAGCTGGTGGCTTTGCCCCCTCTTATTAAAAAACAATATCCAGAAAATAGTTAGGCATATAAATATAAGACGTATCTATCAAATGGTATTCGAAGTGAATGCGTCGAATAATGTATCAGTGAATAATGTATCGGTGTTTCTGGGAATCTCACGTATTAGCATTTCACCTTCGAATTACCCGGTCAGTGCTCGGGCGCGGGAGTGTTGTCCGCACGGCGCTGTCGCTATGCTAACGGATCACTAGCGGCGGTTTCTTGCAAGACTATTTATAAGGGATTTGCGTAAATGATGGGTTGGATTTGACCTTTAGAGTTATATTTCATTGGGACACTATGGCAGCGTAACCAGACGCCGCTACCAACAAAATGTATACAGCTTGACGACCGCTTGGCGCAGTGGTAGCACAACCGGTTTCTGCGCGAAGGGTCGTGGGTTGGATCCCCACACCGGAAAATATATTTGTAATTTACATATGTTTTTCTGGGGTCTAGGTGTTGCTGTGTATGTATTTACAAAAAGAAAAGTATGTATATGTAATTTATTCCGTTATCTAGTTGCCATAACACAAGCTTCTGCTTAGCTTGGAACTAGATGGCATTGTGTATAAATGTCCTGAAAATATTTATTGTTATTTATTTATTATAGCTCTATAGAGAGCTACTCACCTGGTGTCCATTTGGTTGCGCAGAGCTGTATACATTGCCGCTATGGTGTCCCGATGAAATATAGCTCTAATAGTGTACGAGCGACCCGGTTCCGCTAGCATATATTATGTTTAATAAATATAAATGTTCCTCTTGAATGACTCTATTAAAAAGCGGCTTGTGAATAAGTTGCGTAGTTTAAAAGATTAAGCCTACATGACATGAGAAAGCCACTTTGTTTTATCCTATGTTGTGAAAATTCAACGAACGCTCCCAAAGTTTAACTGCCTGTGGTAAAGTAGGTAGTCATGCACATGTTTTCGGCCGTGGTAGGCTGTCGTTTCTATCTCCTTTTCATCTAATGGTTTTCGGCTATTTTTATGCATACACACGTTTTTTCAATAAAGAAGAAAAGTCAATGAAATGACGCACAAACAGATAGATGGGTTTTTGTTTTCAATTCATATAAAATTGCAAGCTGTTCGTATGTTTGTATATTCGGTACTTTAAAAGGCCAAGGTATAGAATATTTGGCAGTTCGTAAGTAGAATTGTGGTACTTTCGTAAATGAGTTCATCTTACAGATGATGTTAAGGCGAGTTTAATGACCTAGTTCCTATTCATTTTATTTATTTATTTACCTTTTATTACACAAAGGAAACTTAAAAAACTAGACTAGAAATTAAAGTTACGTGTTTAATTTAAATATTAATTTAATATTTATCTATAATTTGAAAGTTTTATTTCAGTTTGGACACGCAATACGAAATAACGTCGGAGAAAATCGACACGCCGCCCGGAGAAACCGTCAAGAGGAAGTAGTCTATGTACCAAAGATTTTTATACTTGTTTTATTAACCGACTTTAAAAAAGGAGGAGGTTTCTCAATACAAATGTATTATATATGCTTTATTAGGGAAAATATAATTTGTTGATTTTGAAGTCTATTTCGACTTCAAGACCTCAAGAAGGCGAAAGTCAATAGGAAAATCAAAGTAACATTCTAATATGTCCTTATTATACAACTTAGCTACATATAGTAATATAGTATATGGATCGTTATAGTGTAGCAAATAAATATAATTATATTATTTAATCCTTTTGATGTACACTGAAATCAATTTGTAAGTAATTATTTGTTTGCGATCACCTATATTATGTAAAATAAATAGTTTCTGTTTATTAAATATTAAATGCATTTAAGATTTACGGGCAAGAAATAATAAAAAATAGGTTTATTATTTTTTACATCAAATGTATTTATCATTTAATCAATATCAAGATATGTATTGATTAAATGTAATTTACAAATTGCATTTTGTTTTGTTATCTGTTCTCACTTGTCAATCATGATTTCCTTTTGAACTTATTCTATTCTATTTTTAAATAAAAATATTTAAAAAATAAATTTGCTTTATTATGTGTTATTTTTAAAAGTGAATTTGTCATTGAACTAGCTGTTGCCCGCGACTCCGTCCACGTGGATTTTCATATAAACTTTGACCCCCTCTTCCCTCCATTATAATCCTTTTTTCCTAGATTTTTCATACAAATGTTTTTTCCCGCTAGCTCCCGTTCCCGTGGGAATTTTACAATATCCTGTTGCAACTAACCTTTAAGTTTACTAACGTATCTGCATGCCAAATTTCAAGCGTCTAACTTAAGCGGTTTAGATTTTTCAATACAAAAGGTTTTTCCCGCTAATTGCCGTTCCCGCAGGAATTTCGGGAATTCCTTTCTTAGCGGATGCCTACGTCATAACATCTACCTGTATTGCAAATTTCAGCCCGATCCGTCAGTGGTTTGGGCTGTGCGTTGATAGATCACTATGTCAGTCACCTTTGAATTATATAGATATAGATAGAAGTTACAGGATATCTACTACGAGACTAAGAAAAAATAATAAAAACTTATACATCTATATAAAACTAAATTCTATCTATAAATTTTACCGGGGGTAGGTCTCTTTCGCAGGAGACCGACTGGGTGGGTACCCCCACAGTGCCAGACATTCTACCGCCTGAACAGTGATGTGAAAATGTCACTGTGCTCCGGTCTGAAGGGCACTGTAGCCAGCGAAATTACTGGGCCAATGAGTCTTAACATCTGATGACTCAAAGTGGGGAGCGTCGGTGTAGTGCAACCCTGCCCGGAGTTGGGCTTTATAGCAAAGTTCCGGGTAGCACTGCATTGGCTATGGGCTGGCGTTACTCTTACCATCAGGAGTGCGTCCAGCTCGTCTCCCCTCTTCATAACATAAAAAAAAAAAAAAAAAAAAAACCCTAATAAAATGTCAATAATAAAACTGATTGCTATTGATTGTCAAAAATTTAGACGTACGCGTATAATTTATTATATTGGCATAATAATCTAATATAAAACAATTGAAAGTATTAAAATGAGCGAACAATAGGAGCTGCTTGCGATAACCAAAGTTTTTGCCTCTATAACTCGCATCTAAATTAAAAAAAAAA
>JADANM010005346.1:418454-457547 GCA_026213755.1 Eurema hecabe | reverse complement strand
AATTGGTTCAATTTAAACAATAATAACTCGAAATCGGTTATTCCGACTATATGAATTCTTGCTTTATTAAATTTAGCCAAAGACTGAAGCTTTTAGGCTTAAAAATATATTTGTAATTATATTTGAAAGCTTTTCATAAGAGCCCAAAGACTACGCAACATTCAAAGGCGTGATTTGATAAATGATAATACACAATCGATTTATATTAACCTTTCGTTAAAACATTAATAGAGGATAATATTTAAGCTTCAGCTGACGCCTCAAAGGTGTTTCAAATAAATCAATGTTAAATAAATATTTTGCGTTTGATGTCCGCCAAATCAAGGTGTTGCCGCAGCTGCCGGGATTTGTTGCGATAATAAACTATTTTAATAAAGGGCAACCCTGATTTGATAAAGATCTCTGAAGTGGTATTTGATTATTTTTATTTTTATTTTACTCGACAACTGTAGCTGATTAGAATGGTAATAATTTCGACAACCTGTAGTAGATAAAAAGTTTTCTAATTTAGAAAATTTTCTGCATGTATACGTATGAAAAATTTACAAGGTCTGAATTTGCATTATAACTCCTGTCTTAAAAAAAATCATAAAATTATTATAGCCTAGGTCACGTGGCCTATTATAACGAAAGTATTGACATCTCATTCATAAAAATCAGTTCAATAATTTACCCTATAAATAGTCTTATAAAGTATTATAATGAACTCTCAAACATAACCTAAAAAATGTCTTCACATTGCCCCAAGGAAAACAAAAGAAAATAACAAACACTGAGCTCAAGCCGCTAATAAGTTGTGTGCTTTATGATTTTTGCATTTGCATTATCTAGTTGTAAATTCGTGTAATGCAGTGGATTTAGGTAATATTGTGTAAGTATGGCGAGGTGAGGAAAGCCGTATATTACACAAAATGGCTGCCCAAATGCCGCTCCGTTTCCGTAAACTGGCGGCTGGAGGCGGCTAATGGGATGAGTGGAAGTCACAAGCGATCAGAGATGAATTGTGTTGTTTATTTGTTACTCTGTTATACTTTGTAAGAGCAACTTCGTGTGGGCTTCTAAAACCAGTGTCAAGTAGCACTTTATTAGAGTACCTTGAATTCATTCTAAATTCATTGTAAATGGATACAAAGTAAGCCCTTTTTATTATCAAAAGCTTTTATTCAAGTTGCAATATTAATAAGGATGTTCGGGTAGAATCCTGCGACCCGATTTTGAAGCAGATACTCTCAACCGATTAAAATGAAATTTTGTATGCACGTTTAGATCGGTTGACAATACACTATTAGATGTGTGACGTCATTCTAAATTATATATGGCGGACCGTCCAAGACGGCGGAACAGTTATTTTTAATGCATTTCTAACATGGATATCAAATGAAAAGGGCTTGTCGAGAGTGACTCTCTTTTTTATTACAAATACTCTTCTTACCTTTTTTGATTATTTCTAAAACTTTTTTCGTTCATTTTATTTACAAAAGTGTGTGTAAATTTAAAAGGCGGATCTCACTGGTCCTTTTGAGTTACTTTTATATATTAACCAAAACTTATAATAAATTAAAATAATATTTAATATATTTTACACAAAAAATAATAATGTTCTTCAGCTTTCATATTATACAAAGACATTCCATCGATGATGCTAACAAACAATGTAATGAAAAAGTGAGTGTATTATAAAGGTTATTAATAAACAAAATAACGCGGTCTCCTGTATCTTGCGGCGGACGTCTTCAAGGAAAGTTTCTTCGGGATCATCATAATTCGGAATGAGCGCGAATTTCGCGAACACGAATACATTTTGCGAGTCGCTCAGCGCGCCGTACTCGAGTATTAGCTGTGTACCCGTGTACCGAGGTAAGGGTGTCCTGTAACATGCGTTTTACTATACTATATTTAGCCATGAATCATTACATAGTATTAAACGAAGCCGCTTTTTACTGTCTGTTCTTATGTATGCTTCAATCTTTAGATCTATACTACCGATTTTCAAGCAAATATTATACATTAAATACTCAATTTTAATAAATAGAGCGATTCAAGAGGAAGTTTTCGGTGTATGCATAAATTCGTGTAAGAACACGGGGCATGGCTAGTAGATGTATAAGAAATTATTCGTTAGTTGGATCATATCTTTCTCTGGAGTGAAGAAAGCGGTTATGTCGTTCACAAATCCAAACGCACCGGTGTTTCTCTCCTTCCGGATTGTCTCTTGGAGACAATAATAATGTTATTAGACTTATAATGTCTGTGTATAAGTTTCCTGAAGTTATATTATGATTATTATTAATGACTGTATTAGTATCACAGCTTCCTCGCTTACCTTTACTTAAATGTTCTTTAGCTTTTTGAGTCTTTGATGCTTAAAAATAATAATACATAAATATTATTGTTTTATTATTATATAATAGATTCATTAAATCAAAAATTAACTGTTTAAGGTGAGAGCGACGTAGATAAAGTCATATATAGACATAGATAGACAAGGATGAATGAAATTATTATTTGATGTGAGTAATGTTAAGTGTTATTTATACATTAAAAACAAATTCTAACGAATAACTCGCTTAGTATCAGATGAACCATCACATAAAAAAACGCGACGTCAAAAACGTCGCTTTCAACCGCGTCGTGTATTACGGGCCTGACGGAAATCCGTTCGTATAGCTTCTTGGATAATTAAACTTTGGCTCTTCAAGTTAAAATTTGTAACTTCAGATATAGGAAATTTTGGTTTAAGATTTCGCAAGTTAAACATTGCCGTCTGTGCGGTTAAAATGTTGCTATATCTTTTCAATTAAATGAATTTTAGCCGGATTTCTTAACTTATAATTTTTTCAAAATATTTTCTTACAACTTGACCTATCAACTTTAAAATGGTAACAATCTTAAAAATGCATTATATACAATACAATGCAATTCAATATTGAGAACCACTTAATTTTAGGAGTTACTTCAAAAAAGCCTTCTTTAAAACACGATTTTATACTTTAAAATGTTTAAATTTTTAATTAGATAAAAATGATGATGAAGAGGACTTGATTAAAATATTCCGTTCCGTCAAGTTACGCCGCGCCGATTATTGCTTAAGTTCACTTGGAAAGTTTAAAGTTACAATTTCATTTCGATTCCCTTACTTAATTGAATCAACTTTAACCCTTAGCTTTAAAGTAACCCAAATAACTCGATTATTTGAGTCACTTTTGTTAAATTGACTCGTCCAAAAATAAGTCGAAAAAGAAAATATTATACATACAGACGAATTGAGAACCTCCTCCTTTTTTGAAGTCGGTTAAAAATATGAAAGAAGTCTCTGTTTGTTTCGTCGTACGTCATACTACGAAATTACTTTAATAGCATATGAATAGACATATACAGAATAGATTGTGCAATAAATAAAAAAACTGAGTTTATTTTATTAAATAATTTTAAAATGTAGCCTATGTTCATTCTCAGGCCCTAGACGATCTGTGTACCAAATTTCGTTCTAATCGGTTCAGTAGTTTTAGCGTGATGGAAAGACAGACGGAGGATGGATTTAGCCTTGTTACATAAAGTAACATTGACTTTAGACTACAGCATTGTATAGTAACGTTTACCATCAACTAAAACAATTATTCTATAACGAAAATTGGAGTTAGCCGTAACTAGAAGTAATATATTAAAAGGTTCAAAGTTCCGGCATTTATTTACTGACCGACGTTTCGACGGTTCACGATTAATTAAAACTTTTTACGAAACTTTTGTTCCGAAACATTTTTAAGCGCAACTATAGAGAAGTCAGCCAGTGGAAAAATTTTGCGAGTCGATTTTGTTTTATCCGTGTTTTAACCGACTACGAAAAACGTGGAGGTTTCTCAATTCGACCGTGTTTTTTTTTTTGATAAAGGTTTATATGTTATGTTTGTTTATTATGGTTTTTAATATTCGAACGAATCGAAGACCCATCAAGCGAAGGGCTCAAAACTAGATTTCACTATATTATTTAGTAAAATGTAGTTTATATACTATCCCTTAAACACACATTAACATTTAACAAAATAACAATCCAGGACCAGGGTTCGTTGTTACATCATAATACTTAGATAGACAGACAAAATTGCATTTACAATACCGCATTATACATGTATAATACATAAATCTATTTAAAAACTGCATGAAAATCGGTTGCGTAGTTTTAAAGTTATAGGGACAGAGAAAGCGACTTTCATTTTATGTAATGACTAGCTGTTGCATGAGACTTCGTCCCCGTTGATTTGTTTTTCCATTATTTCTTCGCTCCTATTAGTCGCAGCGTGATGTTATGTATATGATAAATTGTCTATTCAATAAAAAAATAATTTTTCAACTGGAACCAGTAGTTCCCGAGATTAGGGCGTTCAAACAAACAAGAGTTTGCTTGTTCAGCTTTAAATATTAGTTTAGATGAAGTAGGCATTTTCTACAAAGTCTTTTAAATACTAGACCCATTGAAGATGTGTAGTAAACAAAGCGAAGTCCCAGTGGCGCCCGGTTCGATTCCCGGATTATACAAATTGCTTCATTGAATTTTACGAGCAGCTAACGGTTTCATAAGATAGCCGGAAAGCCTTCGGACGATCTTGACGATTTTTACTATATATTCAGTTGGATGTGTAGGTACCCTTTCGTTACATATAGAGCAAGCCGTGGCTTTGCACTGAAAACTATGTCTCGTATTGAATTTGTTGAATAAAGATACGTCTAAGTCAGACTTACGTACTAGCTTCTTCTTCTTATAATTTTTTTTTCAATAGTTATATGTAAAAAGCTTTCTAATAGCATAATATTTCGAAAATTCGTTTAGTAGATCTCAAACATCAACTTATCTACTTTAATCAGCATACAAATATGGAGAAATATTAAACAATCCTAATAAACCCAATTTATTTACCCAACTATACGATGCACTCAAAGTATTACAGATATTAAAGTGGTCGTATTCCCGAGCGGCCATTTTGTGTAACAAAAGATTTTGGTTAATAACAAAATGGCGGCAATCAAAATACTATCGCTGTAAATGGATGAATTGCATATCCCGTAGGTTGTAAATTAAATATTCTGTAGGTACCTATGCATTATTAACTTTATTAGGCTACATAAATATAGAAACATGACTTTGCTTATAATTTTATGAGCTAGCTTTTTTATGTTATTTTATTCGCGAAATAATAATACTAATATCATTAGTCATGCTGAGAATTATTCATAATGTAAGAGAAAATAATTTTAAACAAAAATAAACCGACTTCAAACAAAAAAAAACAAAAAATTAATTTGCTTTGCACAAAATAATACGTATTTTTATTTAGCATATAGAAATGATTTAATAGTTATTTCATAATTTTGAAGTCACATTCAATACAATATTTCATTTAGCCAAACAAACAGTTTTGGTTGATTTACTTGGCACTGATATATGTTTCACATTTTTTAATCTGTTATATCTGTCATTTTCACAATATTTCAACCCTAATAGAAAACCTTTCCCCGCCACAAATCATGACGGGACACAGACATAAAATAGTAGCAACTCAGCACAGATAATACACCAAGTAATTGTAGAATTATTTCCCACCATAACGTCGGTACTGTCTTAAAATTGTTATTTTTTTCAATAAAAGCTAATATTAATAATTAAACAAACAAAGACGCGGGCAAATACTAGCGATATCATAAAAATCAGCATTGTTTATTCAAGTGACATCACTTTCAATCCTTTCTTACGAAGTCTGATTAAATACGTTTTACTATTGGCGCCAAAACGCCATATTTACATATAAATGGCGCTGGCGAGGCCACTGCGTCACACAAACTTGTCTATAGACCGAAATAAAGAAAAATAAGCTTTACTAAAGTTCGGACTGGTTGTCTATGGAATAAAAGGGCGCTTAATTGAATTGTTCTATTTTTAGATCTGGCAGTAAAAAGGGAGAAATATGTGCGGAATGTATTTATGACACATAATAATAATAATAATATTTCTAGAAGGAACATTGTGTATAATTTATACCAATATTAAAAGAATGGCGAGTTTGTTTGTGTTCTCAAGAACCATGTATTAGAATAATCATTTTATATTTTTTTATGAAGAGGGGAGACGTGCTGGACGCACTCCTGATGGTAAGAGTAACGCCAGCCCATAGCCAATGCAGTGCTACCCGGAACTTTGCTGTAAAGCCCAACTCCGGGCAAGGGTGCACTACACCGACGCTCCCTACTTGTGAGTCATCAGATGTGAAGACTCATTAGCCCCGTAATTTGTATATGCTAACTGAGTTCATAAGAAGTGTAAGGCTAATGTGTAATGTGTAATGTGTAAAGTGTAATGTTAGAAACATATCACGAAGGATGAAGAGATGTGTTTAGAGGTTTTTAAATTTATTTGTTATTATTTCCAAATAGTGGAATACTGAAACGTGTAGTATAAGCAGATTACGCTTATTGATTAAATGATATATATAATAATTAATAAGAATTGTAATGTGAGAATTGTACTGCAAATATATTCATTAGTTTCAGCATTACACATGTAATTTGTAGACGATTATTTATATTAATTAGCTATGACCTCGGTTTATTTGGGATATTTTTTTCGCAGTAAAACGTAACCTAGGTATCTGTTAATGCAGGATATCAGCTAATCTATACCAAATTTCATTATAATCAATGCAGCTGTTTAAATGTAAAGAAGTGACAAACAAATGTATTTACTTTATGAGTATGTCAACGTAGAAGCAAACAGGCTACCTAATGGCGAGCTGTCGTCGTCGCTTATGGACACAAGTAACATCAGAGGAGTCGCCAGTTCAACCTCGGCCTGGAAAGAGAAATTTTTTGACACCTTTCTTGAAGAAATCCATGTCAAAGCGCTTTATTTGCTTATAATATTCATAATGTTAGTATAGATACGTATAAATTATAAATACAGATAATTTAAATGTTTAAATTTTACAGTCACTTAATTATCACAAAAAATTGACATACATGTAAACATTAAGTGTATTCAAAGAGCGTACACCGTCGTTTTAACAACTAAAATAATTTACGACAAATCTTAGAAAAACATCTGTTAATCTAAAAATAAATACCGAAATCCCCATAAGACAGTTTTATTGTGAAGTATTGGGTTGTAAAACGGGATATATGTGAAAGAGGTTTATTTGAGACTTTTATTGTGTGTTCGTGTGTTTGTGTGTCTGACAGAAAGCAGGTTTGAGTGTCGCGTCGTTAAAATATTGTTTCCCGTTATAAATTTGTGCTATAATCCAATTTTTCGTGTTTGATAATTTGTTAACAGATCGCTTATTTATGGTGTAAGAGTGAGTCTATTTTGTTGTAGAAAGAAGGTTTTGTTTTGTTCCAACTCAATCATATACTGTTTTTTTTTTAAATTTTGAGCTTAGGTATTGATAAATAGTAGGTAATTACACTGTCTAAAAATACTGATAAATGTAAGAGGTGTGAGTTTTAGGTAATTTTTAAAGGCCGTCAACACACTCGTGACAACGCTTATGGGCGACGCACCCATCGATCGCTTACATCTTTCTTATATATAAAAAAGACGTCAGAATAATTTTATTGACAAATAAAATAAAATGTCGCATTTCTTCCGTCAAAGAATTTTTAAAATCCGAAGTATTGGCGACGTTATTTCTAATATTAGGTACCCTGTAATACACGATGTATTGATTATATGAAAATCATAATTTAAAAATACCCTTATTAAAATTATAATCAATAAAAGCCACGCGCCGCGGTTATACCCGCAAATATAAATGTATTAAGTTTACAGTTTAAAGCCTTCTTCTTGAATCACTATATCTGATAAAAATCACATGAAAATCGTTCGCGCAGTTTTAAATAATAATTCATACATAGGGAATAATTCATACACAGACAGAATAAAGCGACATTGTTTTATCCTATGTAATGAATGATATTTCAGATTACTTACTACACTTTTAAACAGAATTTCAAACATTTAGTAATAAAATTGGTTACAAAAATAAATGTTCTTTTAAGCCTCAAGTTAATTAGATAGCATTTCCTAAAAAGAAAGACCGTTTTGATACACCGTAATGATGCCATGTATGTCCGTACGACTGTATCTCTAAAACGGCTAAGTAACTCATTCTCTACTTATTCGTAACTTAACTCGTCTTGACCATCTTAATGTGTCCTGGATCTAACTTAACTGGTATAATATGTCTTAATTCGTTACTTGTTTCTAATGGTATTTAAGTATGTCTGTTTGTCTGGTATCTAGTAAGGTTTTAGATAAGAAAAACTTGCCTTTTATATGGAAAATTAGATATAGTGGTTTTTCTAGTGTAAAGCTATATTAATTCATTATTTACGACGACCTATTGGTGCAGTGGTAACTACTATTTTTTGCGCAAAGGGTTGTGGGTTCGATACCCACACTATAAAAAAACAGTTGCTATTTAAATTTGTATATTCCTGGGATCTGGGGTACATAAAAGTATAATAGAAATAAACTATTTAAGAAGTAGCTAAATTTTGGTAGGACGGAAAGCAAAAATCATCTAAATAGGTATAGTCGTTGTCGTAATATTCGTGCTGTAATTGCAACATATTTTTAATATGTACACCATTACAAGTTTAGCATAATTTTTACCGACTTCAAAAAGGAGGAGGTCTCTCTATTCGACCGTATATTTATATGTTTTTGTTATGTATGTTTGCGCATAATTTTATCGTTGAGGGACAGATATTTTCTTATTTTAAGCGTAATATTAATGAAAAAGAAATTACCTAAATTGTTTCAGTAAAAAATAAACAATGGTTGCTAACCCTAAAAATAAGTAAATTAAATCGAACATGAAACTTTTTGTGAATGAATATATTGTAACCAATTTGTGGTCCGAAATACCAGCCATTAAACATGTATGCGCTAATGTTATTATAATGGTTCCTTTCAATGAGGGTAATTTACGATCAGTAAATCCATACTAATATTATAAATGCGAAAGTAACTGTCTATCTGTCTGTCTTTCCATCACGCTAAAACTACTGAACCGATTATTTCTTTTGATAATACTATGTAGTAATTCTTCCTATGACCCCTATGGTCATACTCTGGACTGGGTAGCCGGCTTTTAGAAAGATGTAGGCTGTCTTCCTGAAGCACTCCAAGTCGTAAGCAACAGAAATACTGCATGAGAGAGTTGATTCCACAAGGTGGTGGTGCGTGGCAAAAGTTTCTTTATTATTCTTTATTATTGTCATGAATTAAAGACTAAATGTTAAGTTAAGCTTACCACAATATATCATTGAAAACCCCATCTAGATAGGATAAGCCGTTTCTGAGAGAAGCGTGCACAAACAAACAGACAAACACACAAAAATTCCAAAAATCATTGTTTTGGGTTCTATTGCGTTAATAAAGGTCTCCTGCAATATTTTTTCAAGTATCTTCCATGTACAGACAGCGACTCGTTACGTTTTTATTATATGTATAGATATAGATGTATAGTACCAACTTAATGTCTTCAAATGAGGATACTTTAAAAGCAAACGGTGAAACTATATCTAATTGTATAAGCTTCGCTATGCAACGGATCGTGCAGCGCATTGTTTATTAATAATCATAATACTTTTGTACGTGCAATTGTTGACAAGACAAGTTATTTTTATTAATCGAAGTCAAACAATATATTAACCTAACTGGGCTATGTATTCTGCTTTACTTAAGTTTTTTTATTTATTTTTTTTATTCTATGAAGTTGTGAGACGAGCTGGACGAGCTGGATCTCCTGATGGTAAGAGAAACGCCAGCCCAAAACCACTGTAGTGCTACGCAGGACTTTGCTCTGGGCACGGGTGCACTACATTGACACTCCCCACTTTGAGTCATAAGATGTTAAGACTCATTAGCCCAGAGCACAGTGACATTTGCACATCACTGTTCAGGCGGTAGAATGTCTGGCACTGTGGGGGTACCCACCCAGTCGGTCTCCTGCGAAAGAGACCTGCCCCCGGTAGAAGTTGGGTGATTTATTTTTATTTTTACATGACCCAACGCGACTTCTTTTACACTGTAGATACTAGTCCTACCCGAAACCTTAACCTACGCATAGAATTTTTTGCTTAAGAACCATCTACGTACATCCAGGATCGTTCCAAAAAAACAATTATGTAAATCGGTTAACCCATTATCGAGATATGCCCAACAAACCAACACATTTTGCGATTCAATTTTATATTATAGATAAATATATAGGGTTGTCCAGCAACCTTTACATTAAACACACTATTATCCTTAATACCAAGAAAAATGCTTAATCTGATCGAATCTGACACTAAGGGACAACACGATGGTAAAGAAGTATAAAAAATCATTGTGTTCGCGGTAGAAAATCCTACTATACAGGTATAGTAATAAACTACCGCGTTCTCCTTGGAAGAGAAGGAGGTTGTCTATCTTATAAAAAAGGATTATTTTAGACTCCAGATTAACACAAATTATTTTTTTCTTATTTTACGTATATCAAATATAGATATACGTACTATTCTCCGTTAATCTTAAGACTGAAGAAATTTTTATCGATCCGCAAATGACAATATTTAGAATAAATTTCACCCGATCAGAACCAAAATTCAAAACTTGCCCCCCCTGGTTTTGTATTTTACAATGTAAAATGGGTGGGCGTGTTATTTCAATAACGAAAACAAAGGATTAAGGAGGAAGATTGGATATTTGAAATAAAAATAATTTCGATTTTTTTTATTTTGTTTATATAGTTTTGAATTTAAACAGAGGTATCCAATTATGACATTTATGGCACTACTAGTTTGGATAAACTTACTCAAAATAAACATAGATAGAAGTCAAGTACATGTCGGCAATTTGTAAACAATAGGCATTAGTATTCCCCGCGGATTCGCTCGCCGTATATCTGGGTGCGCCTGCGCCGCTCATATTAATCGCAACCTGTCGATGGACGTACATACATAATATTTTTATATACGTGCATATGTATTGTCAGATTATATATCTGCTATAATATAGTACTAGTATATTATAGTGGAAAGATGAAAAGATCGTATATATATGTGGATATATAACTACAATCATCATTTTTATCATACACAGTACATAGTTAGTATGTATGTATTTTAAAACATGTAAATAATAAAACTTTAATCGTATTGAGTAAGATCCTCGTAAATTATCTACGTAAAGATAAAACAAACAAAATATGTGATTTTTTCGGAAAAGTGTGTTTTTTTTAATTACATTAAACATATACTCGTATGTAAAATGTTATATCAAGAAATATTATGTATATTATAATACAGTGTAGGATTTACCATAATTTATTTTTCTCTCTAGTAGTAAATATTGCTTTAATTTTCATCATTAAAATTACTGTGTGTGTATGTCTTTAGGAGATACTAATTTTAACAGGTAAATTAATTTATACATGTACTTAAATAAGTACATACTATACACACAAACACACATATACATGTCATCTGCCAGAGGTGTAAGTAAACAAAGCATACATTATGCTATTGTTATTATATGTTTAACAAAAACCTGTTTTATATGAGCTAAGTGGATTTTAAAATATCCTTATATTTGGTCATTCTTTATTTAATGACTGATTCCTTAGTTATTACCCTCGCGAATGCGTTGCTGGCCTTTTAAAATGTAATTTCCATACTACCAACTTTTACCTCTAATAAATACGAGCAGTTGGGTCCGCTCCACCTATTAAAAATCGCATCAAAAATTGCGCTTTAGAACTACGATATATATGTACAGACAGAAAGCGGAAAGTTACTTATATTCCATTAAATAAAATGAAAATAATAGATACATAAAATAAACAGTTTAAGTATTTTATTCAAATTTCAAAGGTAAGATGATATAAAAAGTTTTATGTAACTCAATAACAGTTTTTATTTTCTGGTTTTATAGTTAATTTAAATAAATAACGAATATGTTTTTACGAACCCGTCCGACCCAACGATTGACTTTCCAAAAACCACGCACCGTCTTGTTTATTTTGTTTAACCATTTATACTTTTACACCGGCGTGTAATGCTTCGGAATGGCTGTACAAAAATAGATCATTTTATCTTTACCTCATTATCACTACCTATATAGTATAAAACTCGCTTCCTATGTTCCTATATCCCTATGCTTAAATATTTAAAATAAATAGATTTATGTATTATACATGTAATGTACGGTATTGTAAATTTGTCTGTCTACCAATTATGATGTAACAACGAATCCTGGTCCACGATTGTTATTTTGTTGAATGTTAATGAGTTTTTTAAGGGATAGTATAATATAAGCTACATTTTACTAAATAATATTATACATAGATAAATCTAGTTTAAAGCCCTAAAGCTTTTGTAATAGAGTGATTCAAGAGAAAGGTCTATGTGTATAACACAGGCATGATTTAGGCACAAGTCTAAGCTTAGTAATGTTTGGAAATTAAAGGAATTATCGGGAACTGATAATATACTTTTTTTCTAAAAGAAACCTGATCTGAACTTCAATTTGAAATGCCTAAAGAATTTGTCTACCTAGATTAAGAGATGTCAAAATGGTTGTGTCTCTTACTGGGACATTTGTGATAATAAGATATACATGGCTCTTATTAAGACACCATTTTTTGTAACATCTAAATACATATTGTAGAGGATACGATGTCCACTTATAGGATAAACTTTTACATTTACAAAATATTTTCAATCTAGTTTAGTACGATAAAACTTTATCCTCTACAAACTCATGCAACGTTTCATCTATATCTTTTTGTACAAAGAAAAAGTACAGGTGTACTTTTCTAATTTACAATCGCCACAATAATTTAAAAAAATCTGATGTTTAAATATACATTTTTTGATTAACATTATAAGCAAAAATAAAAGTGTTACACAACGGTGTAAACGCGGCCGCGGTTAACGAGACACCGTATTTCGGGATGTTAAGATTTATTTACATTTGTGTTTCCTCGCGTGCCCCGGAATAGCATAATGAGTTTATTACGAGCCCCGGGACTGTTCGTTGAAGACATAATGAATATTGAGTTTTGTATCTTCCCTGGATTTTTGCTTCATTCATTGAAAATATTAAAAGAAGTATGGGTAGGTAAATGTATAGTTAAAAATAGTATTTAGCGGTTCCAAAAAGGAGATTGAACCGATTTATCTGAGACAAGTATGTTCCATCGTAAACCACAACTCAATTAACATCAAGTAAGTCATTCTAAATCATTATTGTGTGTATAAATAAGATATTGTTTGTTTCATCGTGATTAACAGAGCAGAAGGTTTGTCTGTTGGTAACCTTTCTAGTCTAAAACAACAGTCAACGTCAATTTTAAATATATCTTTATTCAGCTAGGCTACATATACTAACACTGGAATCGTCATGGTATTACAAAACATTAGTACCACTGGTTCGGAAAGCAGTTTTTTGTTTTTACACTCTGTTAGTGGCTTGTTTCAATAATTCAATAATAAGGTACAAATTATAACAAAAGAATGTAATATTAATGAAAAATAGTCATTGTCCTGTAATTGTTAACAACATCTCAAAGCTAGGTTCAAACTTAGGGAAAGGAATAAAGGAAAGGATCTATGTAAAAGGGGAATTAGGGGTGTAGGACCTAATTAACGAAACATCTCTGATGAGATACTATTGTTAAGTTGTTTTTCTTAAGTTATTCGTATCAAAACATCATAATTAATTTGCATTTAAAAACTATTAAAAAGGATTATTATAATTACATAGTTATAGAACTGTTATTATTTGGCGAATAATTTATCCTTTGTATTCCATAACTGGATGCCATCTTCCATTTTAACCTAATCTAAAAAAATCTATCATGGGATTTTTTACTTTAAGCCTACATAGTAAGAGTGAGAATTGCGTGAATAGTTTTTGTACTTATGTTGTTGTGAAATGAAATGAGTTTTATAGAATCAAGGCCTTTAGATTACCATACTTGCTGTAATTAATCAGTGAGCTACGCCGACGCACTTATAATTATGTCTTAAACTAGCTGTGGTCTGCGGGTATACTCACTTAATCTATTTATGCTTTTTATTGGACTTAGTATTGTCATTATCTTCTGTAATACATATTATTGTAAATGTAACTATGTATCAGAAAATACTTAATCATTTCATGGTATAAAATAATGTCTGTCTGTCCCTATGTATGCTTAACGCAACTAATCTTCATGCGATTTTTTTATCAGATAGTGATTCAAGAGAAAGGCCGGCATGCCTTTAAGTAGATGAGCCCCCCGGTTTTACCCGCGTAGTTCGCGTTTCCGGGGTAATACTGGGATGTTAAGTTTCCTATGTGTTAATCCTGGGTAGCACCTATCTATATAACAAATTGCAACGAAATCGGTCCGTCGATTTTTGCGTGAAGAATAGACATACATCCATACATACATTGTCACAAACTTACATTAATAATATTAGTTAGATTAAAAGAAAAATAAAACAATAAAATACTCACGTTGTTTTTAAACAAATAAAAAATATTAATGTGTTATCTAGTTAAAATTATGTAACATATTTTAATTAAGTATCGTGTTTAGTAACAGTGTTTAGTAAAAACAAGATGGCGTCGTGTCACGCACACACCGGTGCGATGAGCGCGTGTGTGTGTGTGTATCAGCTGTTAGTAGTGTCAGCCTCGAATAGCGGTCGATGACATAGACAAAGATTAGTTAAGTTTATTTTGCTATTAATATAGTATTATGCATTTTAATGAAATTGGTTTTTATTATATGTTGATTTGAGAATGTTCTTTTTGTGGGATTGTAAAAGGTATTGTGGGGTAAGGTTTGGAATATATTTCTTCAAAGTTTAATAGCTAAGTTTATAACATTGTTCTTATGTATGTATAAAAATATTATGCTGTAATTATATCCAAGTTGATATATTGTATACTATAGCCATACAACTAAATTTAAAAAAGAAGTCTTCGTTTTTTAGTTTATTTCTATCACTTAATATCTTTCTAATTAATTTTGTTAAATTGAAACCTTAGTGTATCAATAATAATAATAATTAAACTAACTAAATAATGAATTTGTAATTTTCAGATATCCGATACATATTCCGATTCTGATACATGGTGCTCTCTGAATTCTCCTAGACCAGAAGGCATAAAATAGTAGCTTCGATAATAAATGTCTACGGGAATAATCTATGGCGCCCAGCAACAGTTTATTGGAGGTTGCACAAGTGAAGGTTCCAATACACAACGTATTGTTGTTAGTTATTTACTTGCACTTCGCTTCGCGCGCGACTTCGCCTGACAACTGTTAAAGTCAAAGTCTTATATACGGTAGGATTTAAGTAACACTTGGACATGTCATTATAAAAAATACACTTTAACGAAATATAGTGAAGATTTGTCCGATTCGTAGCGCCATTGAGTAACAACGATTCGGCAAAAACTTTGAATATATTATGCTCTAGTGTCTCTAGCCACACTCCGTGGTTAAACTAGTTATAGGTACAATCAGTTGCTTTAAAAACAAATTCCAATTTTTTCGAAATAATTCTACTCTTACTAATTGGGACGAATCAAACACAGAATCAAACACTTTTTCACCGGGGGTAGGTCTCTTTCGCAGGAGACCGACTGGGTGGGTACCCCCACAGTGCCAGACATTCTACCGCCTGAACAGTGACGTGAAAATGTCACTGTGCTCCGGTCTGGAGGGCACTGTAGCCAGCGAGATTACTGGGCCAATGAGTCTTAACATCTGACGACTCAAAGTGTGGAGCGTTGGTGTAGTGCACCCCTGCCCGGAGCAAAGTTCCTGGTAGCACTACATTGGCTATGGGCTGGCGTTACTCTTACCATCAGGAGTGCGTCCAGGTCGTCTCCTCTCTTCATGTTATAAAAAAAAAACCACATGCAAATCACTTTATATTGGAATCAGTATAACTCGTACTTAAAGAATATTCTACAAAATAATCGAAATCGGTTCAATAATTATCGAGTTATTCATTAAGCAACTTTTGGCGATTCATTTTTACATTAAAGATTAAAATAAACACAAGATGTACCAGTAATGTTGCCCTACTAAAACCTTACCGGATTAATGTTAAAAAATAATATTTGCGTAACCTTACGGCTTTATCATTGAGCCAATAAAACAACTCGCATACATTACAAATGTTTAAATATTTCGATAAACAAACATATCTGGCCTCGACTCCGATCGTATGGACAAACAATTTTAAGCTTATTGGTTGGATAACCAACAGAATATATTTTAGAGAGGTATTCGTGAGTAAGTGTTTTTTGTAAAAAAATGCATTAGTCGCTTTGTAAGGATATTTATAAAAGTTAATTAATTAATTTGAAAAGGGCTGTATTATCTTCAGTGAAATAGGTAATTTAAAAATACTAAATCGAGATTTACTGCGGTACAGTAGTTTCTATTAAATGCTTCTTCAAATATTTATAGATACATGGTCCCGGAGGAGAGGCAATGGGTTATGTCGGACTAGTACCGACCAAAGTCCTACCGTGTTCCGTCTTAATCGGGTCACTGGCTTCGTCGCAAACTTTAACTAGTCTATAGCTCAATTCCGAACACAATCGACGTCGATTTTGACTTGTTTTTTTTAAACAGTTTTCGAGCGACTTCGAATTAAAATACCAATTTTTTTTTATGTTTCGATAACAATACGATGATGAAGTTCGATCCGATTCTTTGCTAGAGTAACCTAAGCTCCATAAATTTTTCGATATCGACACCAATTGCGTTGGAAGTAGAGCTACTATTTGCAGATAGCAACAAAGGATCAAATATTTTGATCAGTCGTTTCATCGTCGGCGTCTTTCGGCGCGATTAGTCTTACCAAACTGACTGACTCCAGGCTAGGACTGAGAGTAGACCTACAGAACAGTTAGTCCATCGCAACATTATAAAGCACATACGATTTTGTCTCAATACTTGTAAACAAGAATTATTATCTGACTACTTAATAAAAAATCAAATTGAAGTAGTATTTAAAGTGATATTTGGTAATACGATAGTCTTAAAACAAAGAGTTTGAAATAATAAACACATTTATATTTCGTAAAATAACAAATATATAAAAACGAAGCTTTAAATAAATCTAAAAATATTAATAACTTTGAACACAGATTAAATTTAATATATTCAAAAAAATAAACTATATATATTACATAAAAAGTTTGGTTCAGATAAAAAACACCTTCAAGTTAATTTAACTGTGGTTTAATTTATTCATCATTTACGAAATGGCGGGGCTATTTATATGCAAAGCGAAGGTTCAACATGTTTATTGTTTAGTATCTCGATGTTAAGTAACCGTCTTAACTCGAACTTTGATAAGTCGAAAGCTTCTCGAACTCGAAAGAATCCTATGAATATTAAAAATGTGAAACTTCGTGAGAAAATATGGATGTACGTTAGTAATTCTTTCACAAAAAAACGGCTGGATTGATTTAGTTGAAATTTTGTATGGTGATGGGTGATACCCTGGATTAGCACAAAGGACACACACTTTATATCATCAACTCATTGATTATATAACCAAAGATCTCATTACATTTCATTCGGTAAGCAGAAACACCTTAGATCTGAATTGCCCTTCTAACCCCAGGAGAAAAGCTAAATTAATTTGCTTAAAATAAAAACACCGAAATTTCTTCGAGGCGAACTTTCCTCGTTATAAATATACATATATGTATAATAAAGGTAAATACGTCATATGCGTGCGAAACCGGGGCGACTAGCTAGTGTTAAATAAATAAAAATGTCTGCAACTCGAATGCTTCAACTCACTTTAAGTTCTACTTACAATAGTAGCACTTAAGTTTCAACTTAGCGCCACAAACTGACCAATTTGGAAAACTAATCGAGACGCAATTTACATAAATTTAATGCATTCAGATAATCAAGTTGAACAGTAAGTCGGTGTTGGAATAACTTATTTTAATCTATACTTGTTTTGTACCGCGGTTGTGTTCGATATCTATATACATACATAAAAATGAAAACCGTTGTCACGACATAAAATGAAAACGGCTTGTATTTGTTATTATTAGGAGAAGGTTCCTATGTAAGAAAAGGTTAGCATTTAACTTTTTTGATATTTCATGATTATAGGGCGGTAGGAAGTTCGCCGGGTCAGCTAGTTTTAATATATTATTTAAAATTGTTATTTTTATGTAATTAGATAATGAGAGGAATTTTGTCAAAGTAAAAGTGCTTAATTTGCTAAAGACATTATGTATTACCTCGAAGGGTACCTAATCAATGAATCATTTTGTTTATTTTTGCCTATTGAACGAAAAAAATATTTGACATATATTTTTTGTGTTGTCTGATTTTATGCAAAAGATACTTTAGATATTTCTATTGATACAAACATAAAAACAAACAAATTGAGGGTATTTAAATAAAAAAAAATCAATATAGATATTTCATTGACAGATTCACAATTTTGTAACGTCAACTTGACGTATGTTTAATCTGTGTTAATTTTGGCTGTGTAGCCTCGGGTTAGACAAATAAAGCCTAATATTGTGTAATTTCGATGGTGAGTAGTGTGTACTAGACCTATTTGCTTTGAGTATACAATGATATTTATCGAATTACTAGCGACCAACCCCGGCTTCGCATGCATATATTCTGCATGTTTAATACACAAAAACTGTTATACATATAATACTAAATCTTTAATAAGATTTAATATTTGATTGCATACAAAAGGACAAGACATAAGAAAGCGATTAAGTTTTATGCTATGTAATGATGATGACTATCAATGGGATATCAATCCCAAAAAAAATCATTTGGAAATTGTAGTTCCTTAGATTAGCGCATTCAAACAAACAGCAAAGAAACAAACAGACCTGATTAAGCCTTATGTATTATGTATGCTTAAATCTTTTAAACTACGCAACCGATCCTCATGCGGTTTCTTTAATAGGTATAGTACGCGTCATTTATGTTTAGCGCTGGACGAGAATAGCTGCGCATCGGTAGAATCGCGCTCGTAATGGACGTATTGGTGCGAGAAAGACAACACGACTGGGACAAACAATCAACGCTCGCGCACCCGACGATCACGCGCCCCGCGCGCCGCGCCGTTACCTCGATACCTTATTTTTGACTTCTGCGCAGGTTTCGTTCAGCGCTAAAGATTCGTGACGCGTACTATACTAGAGAATGATATAAGAGGAAGGTTTACATATGCATGTATATATGCGAGCAAAGCCAAGACGGGTCACTAGTGTACATAGAGCATAGATTAAATAAATATGGCCACCCGCACTGTGCGAGAATATACAAGCCGTGAGGTGTATGAACAAATTATAAGTTACCCAAGGTCGTCTATTTGTGATCCCTTTGGAGAACTGGGAGCGCAGTAATTCAAAGAGATCGCTTTTTAATTATTAAAACTATCATGTTCGAAATATTTAAAAGAAAAGCCCTTCAAGACCTAACCTAAGTTTGGAAATGAGTTAATCATTGCGCTAACACGTCTATATTTATACATAACCTCTAGCTAAAAGCCAATTACTATTAAAGCAGATTGCAAGAAAATTACTCATAAGAAAAAAATTAAACTAGTACCTTGGACGCATCCTTTGTTGAGACTAGAAAGTTATATATCAGGTTCAAAATTACAAATGCAACTTACAATTAAAACATTCTACGTATTCTAGAACAAGTGTTATAGCAAGAGGACAAAATGTTTAAATAATTTGTATTTCTATTCAAAGGATTTTAATGTTTTTAACCCCCGACGCAAAAAGAGGGGTGTTATAAGTTTGACGTGTCTGTCTGACTGTCTGTCTATCTGTGGCATCATAGCTCTCGAACGAATGAACCGATTTCAATTTAGTTTTTTTGTATAACAGGTGTTTTACGGGCGAGTTTTCTTAGACATGTTTGATGAAAATCGATTCAGTCGTTTAAAAGTTATGGGGGGTTAAATTGGGGAAGGAAAACCGAATGTCTGCAAATATGCTCAAGTGGGGTATGAATTGTACAACACCAAAAACAACAGCTTTTATAAGTTTGACGTGTCTGTCTGTCTGTCTGTCGGGACAAAAGAATTATCTAAATCCGTTCAGTTGTTATCGAGGTATGTGCTAACCAACATATATTGCGAATCATTTTTATATAATAGGATAAAGAAAAGATTTAATATAAATATAGTTAATGCATATAACCATCCCAAATCGTATTTCTGTGATGTAGCAACCAGCGATGGAGTTGTTTATGATTCTATAAATCGCGCTCACTTCGCGGCCGGAGCTCTATTAATTGTTTTGAAATCTTTCTATTAATGGACTATTGGAGTACGAAAACATTATTATACTTTGTGCAGGTGGATTGAAACCAAAGGTTATTGATGTTATTATGTAGGTCAAAGTTGCTTATATTTAGAATACTGTAATTTATTGTAATTAAATATAACAATGGTTTTTTAATATTAAGAGTTTTTTAACTCAGCGCCATTAAGTTCCACGCTACGCAGAGCTTGAATAATGACAACTAGATAACTGATACATTTGACATAGGTATATATTCCTTTGCAAATATATACATACAAACAAAACACAATCTAATTAACATGTATTTTTCCAGTGTGGGTATCGAACCCTTGATCCAGAAGGCTGTTGTGTTACCACTGCACCAAGGGGTCAATTATACTAAGATCTTTCTCTGGTAGAGGCATGCCGTTTATTTAAATGGGATGATACCATCCTCCCACAGAAAATCGAAAAAATATCGATTCGGTACATTATTTTATAAAAACGTTTAAATCAATACTGACGACCGCTTGGCGCAGTGGTAACACTACTGCTTTCTGCGCGAAGGGTCGTGGGTTCGATTCCCACACTGGAAAAATATATTTGTAATTTACATTTGTATTTTTCTGGGGTCTGGGTGTTACTATGTATTGTATGTATGTATTTACAAAAGAAAAGTATGTATATGTAATTTATTCCGTTATCTAGTTGCCATAACACAAGCTTCGGCTTAGCTTGGAACTAGATGGCGCTGTGTATAAATGTCCTGAATATATTTATTTATTTATTTATTTAATATGTAGATCTAGATAGCAATATAAATAGTTACGTATTTGAAAGCTAGGTTCTTTTATATTCTAGACTGAAATATACTACTTTAAATTCTAGTTTAAATGTGTCGAAATATTCGATTAATGAAATATGAAATAGTCAGACGAAATCACATTGTCCAATAAATAGCGTATCGTAAATATGACTTATAAATTCAATAATACATAATATTAGCATAATTTATGTTTCATTTCAATACGACCCTTTGGGTTAACGCACTGCGCTAGATAAAATTAAAAATTAAATTATTTTTGAGTTATGCTTTTTTATTTGTAGCTTCGTTTATTTCTGATTGAATAAGTTCTTTTTCTTTTGTAAGTAGGGTTTTTATCCCTTGCTTATATTTTTCAATGCTAAATAGGTTAGGGATTTCTTACCTTACGAAGAATCTCAGGTTATAGTTGTCCGATTTAACAGAAATATTATTTAAATTCAGCTCAATCTTCATTCTGAATTTATATACATTGGCTCATTTTTTAAATTTTCCGGTATTAGGCCACAGCCGAATAAAAATTGCAGTCAAATATATAACTTATAAGCTGGTAATAAAATCGATTTTAAAAAAAACATCTACATTAACCGGGTTGCTCACAATATTTATAGGATAGGGATTATACTTGAATAAAACTGCTTGCCAATAAAAAAAATATCTTAACGGCCATATTACCCGCGACACATATAATAGATAAAACGCAGTGTTATAAAACCTTCTTTGTTTAAAATTAAAAAAAAAATAGCATGACAAACTGGCCACTAAAACAATAAAAATAAAAAAAAAAAACAACTAATAGAATTTTGTAACAGCACAGTGCGTAGTGCCAGTACATAATCACATGATTTAGAGGTCTCGTGTTGCAAGGTCCCATTCTCGCGACCTCTACCCGATATTACTTTTGAAAGATTTCCGTCTATAAAGCTGATTGTTATTTTTCAAGGAAAATCGCCTTTAGATCGCCGTCTGTAAACGTGACTTAGTGTTTTAGTATTTACCTAGATTTTTCTACTGTTACTAGTCCAATAAATATATGTTTCTCATGAATTACATTTTACTTTAAATCCTTTTTTTATATCGATAAGACTTTCAGTTTTCTATTAATGTATCCACAAACATACACAAAAGTTACATTAAACATTAAATTGTACAGTTTTATATTTTGAAATGCTATCCAAATAAGACCGAGATCCTTCTTTTGAGAAAGTCGGTTCAAAATTATACCACAGATTATAAAAATAGGTAAACGTGTCACTGATATTTTGACTCAATAAATAAATCTTTAATATTTATGAACTTAAATAATTGTGTGAAAGCGATTCATATAATTGTGTATGTAAAAATTGCAGGCATATATCAACCAGACGCGGTCACCAGACTTAGCATTCTAGGTCAAAGAATTCACTTACTCCTAGCTTTATTTATTGTTTTGCCGAGGGCTAGTGATTATGTACCATGCAGATGCGTCTTTTTGTTTATTTGAGTATCATAATAGTATAAAAACAACGTCGCTTTTGTTGTCTGTACATGCTTAAATCTTTAAAACTACGCAAACAATGTCTATTCGGTTTTTTATCAAATTGAGTGATTCGAGAAGACGGTTTATCTGTATAATATATACTTAAATGCGGGCAAATCCACGGTGTTATGTTAATGTTAATGTAATATATGTAATACACACTTAATGTTTGAATTTACCATTAGACGTAGCTTCACACACACACACACATACACACACTCACATTTTTATTCAATGATATATGTAATGATACATATACGTATTGATGACATTTACTTTTATTTGTTTTATATACGTATTCACAATTATCAACTATTTATTAATATATAATATATATTGGTGTAATAAAATAATCTTTGGCCGTCGATCGCGAAGTGGGGCGCGCCTACGCACCGAATAATCACCGAATCTCGCATTATCGCCGGCCTACTTGGACACGCTCTCAGGAAGACTTTTTATAATAAAATCACTTGGCATAGTATATTCTAATCGCGACATATTTCACGGCTCGTTGAGATATAAATACGATGTTTGAATTGATGGCGTGTTGTAACAACTGTCGGAATATAATGTAGAAATATATGTTCAATGGCGCGTCTGTTGGATTTATGTTTGTGGGAGTTCGGGAATATGGTTGATGTAGGTCACGACTCATGGCTTTGGATAAATTAAACCCTGGGTGGTGGGTCGAGATGCAGACAGTGACATGGATATGTGGACCAGGGGTATAGGGCGTCCACCCACAAGGTGGACAGATGATCTTAGACAGGTCGCTGGAAGACGCTGGATGCAGGTGTGCTCCAACCGGCATTTGTGGATGTCAATGGGGTAGGCCTATGTTCAGCAGTTGACGTCCTACAGCTGAAACGACAATGATGAGGACCAGGACATAAGGATATGGTGGTCCATCGAACAGTTTAAGGATCGTGTAATCACACGATCAATCAACTAATCAGTTTTCTTCACGTAATCTGGAGTGAGATGACCATTAGTCCTGTGAAAGACTCTAATCTGGACAGTTGCGAATAGGGTAACAGAGCTACTAGACCATTCTAGAACAATCAAAAATTAACAGTAGAGGTTTTTAGTAGAAATATTAAGACGGGTAGTTGCTATAATTATCGAAATACTGCTTTTTAAACATTTGAGTCTACGTCATGAAAAAATGTCATGTCTGCTTTAGAGCCTATTCACCCTATTAAAGAGATCCAAGTTGTGTTCCTTGGGATAGACGAACGCAGGAAGAGAGTTCTTCTTTTTTGCGGTTTTCGGAATGAATGATTAAATGGAAAAAATAGCAAATTAAACACTTCGTTATTAGTATTTCAGTTGTAAATCTTCATTAGCAGTGTGCGTAGCGTAATTTAACAAGGCGGGAATTTTAATCCCTTTCAAATAGACTCGATAGAACATTTCGAGAGCACGCAACAACGACGTGATGCTTCGTATTTCGTGACAAACCAGGAATGGACCTTGAACGAATGCGGATATTACGCACTTTGAAATATTTTCTTTTTCAACGTGTCGTGTCAGGCCGTTAAAACGTTTCCGAAGTTTTTAAATTAAACGTCTGTATTTTTAGACTAGCTGTTGCCCGCGACTCTGTCCGTATGGACTTTCATATAACTTTGACCCCCAATCACTCCTTATAAAAGTAGCCTATGTCCTTTCTCAGGCTCTAGAGTCTAGACTATCTGTGTACCAAATTGCATTACAATTGGTTCAGTATTGGCGTGAAAGCGAGACAGACAGACATATTAGTATATGAATAATTAAATAAATAAATTATGCTCTGTGGTTTTACATAAAATCCGTCTTTTTGAAAGTTTATCAGCCGTTATTGTTGTAAGTACATAGAAACAGAAATTATAAACTAATAAGTAGTCTTACTAACCGAAATTGGTCCTATCTATGATAATACATTTTAATAACAGGAATTTGTATGTATCTGCTAAATTCGCTTTTAAAAATTCTTTAACTAAGTGTAAGCTAATTTCTTTAACTAATTTCCGAATACCATATGATTATATAACCATGAAAAGTTTTATGTAAAATTGAATTATCATTGTCGTGGCTAGTATGTTTTCAATAATATATAATGTCTTGCATTGCGGTGTAGTGAGACGATCATATATCTTAGAGTAATCTTCTTAAACATAAAAATAAAGCTATTACAGTGTTATTTACGATACATTTATTTAATCTCAGTGCCCATAAGAATCGTTTCGCTGCGCAGGATTGGCTGGCAACTTGCGGTTGACGATCTCTCAAACGCAAATCAATTTTGAGTAGGTCTCAAATCGAGTTTGGCATTTTTTAATTTTGCCTTAAGTTAAAACAAGTTACGATTATGTTCTGTACGTATACGTAAGATATAAGTTATAACATATTTTTAACAATTATAATACGATTTCAAGCTTTGAACTAAAAAGAGAAATATAAAATTACTTCGCATAAAGTAATACGTATTTTTATTAGGTACTCGTATATTATAAAAAATAATAATAATATAATATAAATGATAATAATAAATGATCTATAATTTTTAAATAGGTAAAATAACCTTAGTACTTATAGAATAATATAGAAATAACGAAACGAACAGTTATTGTTTTACTCAGCACTGACTTCTGAATTGTAAAATAACTAGCCGTAACCCGTGGTTTTACTCGCGTAATCTTTCCAGAAGCAAAACCAAGTTTAAGAATATCCTTTGTTAGGGCTTAATCTACCTGCACGCCAAATATCAGTCAAAACCATTCAGTTTTTCTGCGTGAAAGAGTAATTAACGTCCATACTCACAAACTTTAATAATACACATTTATAATATTAGTCCTGCAAAACATAAAAAGGTAATAGTTTTTGCAGCGTGTAGCACGTTCGTCAGTTAACGCCTATATGTCCAACGTTAGCCGAATATGAGCTGACGTGTATAATTTATTCCCGTGTTTACGTTAAAACTATCTCTAAAATTGTTTCCTGTTTGTTTGTATGCAAAGTTTAATTATATTTTGTGTTTATCAGTTAGCTTTATGTCATTTATTGTTAGTGAATTTATTTTTAAACTTTCTTTTTATTTATGTATTCGAAAACGGTTACGACTACGATAGAAATATGTATATAAGAATGTCACCATTACATGGGCTTGCTTTAAAATTCGTTTTTCATAGATTTAAAATTTTACACATTAATAGGGTTATTTTTTTTTTATCTTTATTGAAAGAGCTTTTCCAATGTTTGGTTATGGAGCTCAAATTACATAACCAAATATCACTTTACAAAAAAAAAATAAATTGCACTCTTAATTAAAAAAATACTTAAAAAAACAACAACTTAAATATCATATTCTCCCATCAAGATTCTGTACTAAGAAACTAATAATTTCATTTCATTGGACAAGGGGTTGGCCAAAGTAATGTTTATATTTGAGACATTATTAGAAATATGTGCAGGGTTAATTTCTTATAGCAGCAACATAATCGGTGGGCTTGTGTGCGTGTCATCGAGAATAAGGTAGGTAGTTATAGTGCGAGTCATTTATGTTTAGCGCTGGACGAGAATAGCTGCGCATCGGTAGAATCGCGCCCGTAATTGACGTATTGGTGCGAGAATAACAACACGACTGGGACGACCAATCAACGCTCGCGCACCCGACGATCACGCGCCCCGCGCGCCGCGCCGTTACCTCGATACCTTATTTTTGACTTCTGCGTAGGTTTCGTTCAGCGCTAAAGATTCGTGACGCGTACTATACTTGGCTTCACTTACGGCTGACCGATAATTATAATTAAGGGACGATCAGTCTACGTTATATGTCTGTCACAGACTCTGCCCCAAAATTTTACATCAAATTTAAACTACAATATTTTTTTCCCACGCAACATAAAATAGTGTTAATAGCACTAAACAGTAACACTAACAGTGACACTAAATTAAACACTAATGGGACATAATGCACTAGTGGGTGGTGTGTCGGTCTGTTTCCAATGAACTAGTGTCATTGAACTTTTTATTGTTTTTTTTTGACTACGCAGATTCTCGATAGACATTTCACGATTGTAAAAATAGCGAATGACAAGAAGAAAAGATGTATAATTTAACCGAATTAAAAAAGGAGGTTTAGAGAATATCTCAATTCGTCCGTGTATTATATGTTTTTTTATATGAATACCAGCTGGTGACGCGACTTCGTTCACGTACAACGTGAATATCTATCTACCTACATAAACCTACTCTTTTTGCGTTTAAGAACTGTCCTCGTATCTTAAAGACTATAAAAAAGAACTATTGAAATCGGTTCAGTTGTTTTCGAGTTATACATTTAGCAACACATTAATTATCGAATAATTTTTATATTAATGATGTTTTTCAGTTTATTATAATATATATATAAAATAAAAAAAAATAAAATAGCCTTTATTACTTACTACTTACATAAATTAAATTTTACATGAAACCTGGTTGAGATTAATATCTAATTTTTCCTACAGCTTAAACATATCACAAAAAACTGCAATTTGTTTGTTTGAATGTGCTTTTACATAAGTCGCATTAAAAAGTTTGTATAAGACAGCTATACTTATGAGGAGTGATATACACTATTTATCAATAACCTTATTAATATGTATAAAAAAGTTGTAAAATAAAATTTACTTTTTTCAAGTATTCATAATTAAGTAAAAATAATTAAGTATCTCTTCAGTAACTTTAAAACTTACTACACTACAACATTACTCTTCCATGCTCAGTCGGGTAACAGTAATCGTCGTAGCCAAGCGCAATCCGTCAAATAGATATATCGAACCGCGCTCCTCCTTTTCGGTGTCGGTCAAAAATAACGCCAACGAAAGCAGAGATTGTGAAATTTCATAAATCAAATGCGATATTAAATTAATATTGTTTATTAAAACAAGCTTTGCATCCGTTGTCGTTTCCTGTTTATGTCGATGTATGTGTTAGTGTGTGTGTGTGTGTGTGTCGATGTGTTTGTGTGTGCATGTGTGAGTGTATGTGTGCGTTTGAGTGTTTATATGGGTGTGTGAATTTGTGTCTATGTGTGTGTATACGTGTGTCGATGTGCTTGTGTGTCTTTATGTGTGCGTGGTTATATTCGCTTTAGTATCAGGAAAGGTTATCGGTTGCTATATTCGGATATTATAAAGAGGTAATGTTTGTTGGAATCGGCTTGCATGGGTTGAAAATCGTTTTAACAATGCAAAGGTAGATTATCAAAAAGGATTTAATGCTAGTGATGTCTTACGACACGTCCAGGAGTTTTAGTTCAGTCTTTTTGGGAAACTATCAGTTCGTATCAAGCTCTAGGAAGACCGAACTTTTGTTTTTATTTTTAATCTGTCGCTTAAAACTATATCGAAACTATATCGTTTGTTCGAAGATATTGTAAATAGATGTTATATATTATGCCAATGCCATAAGACGTAGCTTAAGTTTAATAAAAATCAATTCAGCCGTTTTAACGTTAACAAACATATCATCAGAAAACCATTTTTAATATTAAAAGGACGTTAGTACAAGGGAAGTACCATTAATGTCGGACGAAAACAAATTAATTTGAAAGCAAACGGTGAAATTACCGTAAATCATATAACGTCGAAGGGTCAAAATTAAGCATTTGAAATATGGCTGAAAAATTAATTAATAATAAAATAAAGACATTACCTTTTTCGGATCTCGGCGTATTTATAGCATTTGCTAAAAGGGTTGTTAGGGCTGCTGCTTGTATTTTTATAATTGCTTAAATCTATATATATTAAAAAAGAAAGTCGTGTTAGTACATTTATAACTCGATAACGGATCAACTGATTTGGCTGAAAAGTCGTGGGGATGTAGCTTAGAACCAGGAGAAGCACATAGGATATTTATCCAATTTCCAGGGGAATAATTTTTTATGAAAGTAAACGCGGACGGAGTCGCGGGCAACAGCTAGTTAATTATAAATTCTTATGAGTTAATATATCGTAAGAGGGTGTTATTATTATAGATCAAGAACTAATAGTGAAGCTTAAATAATATTATACATACATATTTTAAATTTTATAATTGTTATGTCAAATTGATTAGTTCCATATTGTATTGGTAGTAAGAATTGTAGCTTATTCGTATATGTAGACTTCAAAATTATAAAATTTTATATGAAAATACGTGTATTACTGCGTGCGAAGTAATTATTATGTTTATTTTTAATTTGAAGTCAGTTAGTTAATTTTGTTTAAAATTATTTTATTTATGTTCAGTTAATTATTAGCCCACCATTTCAAAAATTTTTACTTCCCTTCCTTAAAGTACCAGGATAGCAGAATGTATCGAGAGTTCCACAGACAGCCCAGCCCTAGTCATAATTATGAGAGGGTTAAAATAAAAAACAGTAATAATTGCGAAATGAATGGCCCTCCAAGTTGAAATTTATGTCCCACCCGGGCCGGACCCGAATTGAATATTAGATAAGCCATTACCTACTGGACATTCAAAAATCTCCGTCACGTACATTTTAATGTTTAATTTTAACTTTCAAACTCAATTACTGGGCTCGAAGTAACGTTTGTTATTCTGTAATTGGGACATACACATATACCTACTTATATATCGCATGTGGACAAATAATTTTGTTGCAATCCGTACTATAATATTGTAAATGCGAAAGTAACTCAGTCTTTCCATCACGGTAAAACTACTGAACCGATTACAACGAAATTTGGTACACAGATAGTCTATAATTCATATTATAAATGCGAAAGTAACTCAGTCTTTCCATCACGCTAAACCTACTGAACCGATTACAACGAAATTTGGTACACAGATAGTCTAGAGCCTGAGAAAGAACATAGGCTTATATATACTTTTTAACTGGAAAAAAGAGTTAAAAGGGGGGACGGGGGTTGTTAAAGTTTCTATGAAAGTCCACGCGGACGAAGTCGCGGGCAGCAGCTAGTTTATTATGACCAAAAAACAGAGGTTGTGCTGTGGCAATAAAAAAAAATCAATTTGTCACAACTCACAACACTTTCTATTACATATATTACAAACTAGCTGATCAGTGGCATAATGTTAATTATCCTTTTCGGTTTTTTATATAGCCTATGACACTCAGCAATAAAGTGGCTTTCTATTGGTGAAAGCGTTTTTAAAATCGGTTCAGTAGATCCCGAGATTATCCCTTACAATTTAACAAACACACAAACTTTACTTCTTTATAATATTAGTATAGATATAGACAATGATAATAAATTAATAACGTGAGGAATAAAAAATATCTAAGGTCTCTTAAATAAAATAAATGTTTTGGTAAATTCCTACGAATATATTATGAGGTCACAGGCACTTTTAGAGACTATTCTGTAGTTAAGTTCTTCAGAAAAGTTACAAGTTATACTCTATAGCTATATACCATGTTATCTCTAGCTTTTCTTATCCCGAATAACATAGTATGTTTTACGGAGCAAAAGGGACGAAATATATAATTATTTGGAACATAAATCATGGCGCCCTTTTTCGGCTTCTCTGATTAAAAAATATTGCGTCAGCGTGTTGAAACACGAGCATTTGTGTAAAAGTCTGGATAAAATAAGGAAATATAGTCCTTGGAAAGTTTATTGAAACGTATTATTTTGGAGAGATTTCTTAATATTCTTAATATTTCTTAATAGACAATTTGAGAAAATGTTGTAAGTTGTAATATTTGAGTATCCGTTGAGAAAAAAATTAATTCTACTGATATATCGCACTATAGCAACCCGCCTCGGCTTCGCTCGCATATATTATGATGTAAGCTATCCTTTAAAATCGGTTAGGAGTCTTGATCCTATACAAACAGCGTGACACGTAATTTATATATATTAAGATTAGTAAGGATTGCGGAAACATTGTTAATATCGTAAAATTTCCCGCATAATATTGCTAATAAAACCACTTCGAAAAGATTTTAATATAAGTGAATCGTAAAAAAATGATTTTTATTATTGACAACCGGAACCACCGCTACATTCCCCAAGGAATAGCTATACTATGTCGCTATAACACGAACAAATGATATAGGTAATTACGCGAAGTGGTTATAATTGTAGAGTGATGATTTATAATTGTTCCGGGTAGGCGCGGCTGACATTAGGTTGTGTTTTACGAATTATTGTTTTTGTTAATTAAAGTTTCAGTTTCAATGAAAATGGGGTGGAAAAAGCGTATTATATGATAGCCTTGACTGTTTCATTTAATATTAACACGATAAAAGACAATATTCAACAAACTTCAAACGAAATATTTCTGTAAAAGTTAGCAGAGGCAGAGGAGTATTTTTTATAGGATTTCTGTGTTTTTCAACTGTGCAGTGTAAGTCTAAATCTAAAGGTATTTAATCCATACTAAAATTATTAATGTGAAAGTGTATTTGTTTTTTTGTCCTTCCTTCACGCCGTAGCTAAGCAATCATTCGACCTGATTTTTGGCATACAGTAAGTTGAAGAGATAGAGCATAGGCTACTTTTTAACTGGAAAAAAGGTTATAAGAGGGGAAGGGGGGGTCAAAGTTTATATGAAAGTCCACGCGGACGGAGTCGCGGGTAGTATAAATACCAGCTGTTGCATATCGGTAATCGATACTAATATAATAAATGGGAAAGTGGAGGAAAAACATACAGAGCTGTTTGTCTTTCTTTCACGGCCAAACGGCTGGACCGATTTCGTTGAAATTACTACTACGCGGAACTACGCGGGTAAAACCGCGGGGAGCGGCTAGTAACTTATAATTAACAAATCGTAACACCAATATAAAGCCTATTAGTTAACATAACACAGTGTTACCCGCACAAAATTAATGGCCTATGTTAATGAGCTGACATAGAATCAATTAGCTTCGAAGTCATAAAGTTAGAGTCATTAATGGACAAGTGGTGTTCCTCTGTGTCGTGGTTCATTAATTTCTGGATCTATGTTCGATGCAAATTTTATGACTTAACATTGTAACTTCATTAGCTAGTTTTGTAATGGTTTAATGCGTACACGTTTTAAGTGAGGTTCCTTAAGTGAGGGTTAAGTAAAATTAGCTTAGAATACAACTATCGATCCTAATATTATAAATGGGAAAGTGTGTCTGTTTGTCTTTCTTTCACGGTAAAACTGGTGGACCGATTTAGTTGAAATGTGGTATGTAGATAGATGATATTAAAACATAGGATACTTTTTATCCCGGTATTGCCCCGGGAATCGCGGAGAGCAGCTAGTATGAATATGGATGTTTGTTGCTATTTTAGGCGAAAACTACTAAACGGTTTAGGTTGAAGTTCGCCCATAAACACTCGTAAACATTTTACTTTTTCTTTCTTTCCTTTTTTCAAACCTCTCAAATGTGTTGACGGCCTTTATAAGACTACTCTTATTTTCTACAAAAGGATTTGTAAAAAATTGGATACAGATAAAATGTTTATTTTAATTTTATTTATTTATTTAACAAAAGTACAATTTAATAAGCGACAAATGTTTATATAATTTTAAGTTCCTCGCCAAGTTTAACGGCGAGAAGTGCTATAAATAAAATAAATAAAATACGTTTAATTCAGGCTTTTACAATAATTAATAAAAAAACTAGCCCATAAGAAATTATTAGTAAGTGTGTTAGTAACAATGAATTACTACTTAATCTAGGTTAGTATTGTTAGTATTTAGGTACGGTATTAGGCTATCATACCAGTATCACTCATGAAGGTAGCGTTCAAGTTAAGATCTAGGCTAGATTTTCTCGAGTGAAACCACAGGACATTGCTAATAAATAATTTGTTTCCTCACAGGCACAGGATATGAGCTAATCACAGCTTAGCTATCGGAGCAAATTATCACGTCGATCTGATAAGCCGTCACGAGAAAGGGGACAGACATACAAACTTTCATTTATATAAGTACTTATTAAGTAGGTATAGTTGTGATACTAGCTTCTGTCTGTGACTTCGCTTGTACGTATATTTAACAAAAGGTAAATTAAAAAAAATATATCCTAAAAACGAACTAAAAAACCATTAAACAAAATATGAAGCTTGTATGAAGCAACGAAATTTATTCCCCAATCTAATTTTATCAAAGTGTCAAGTGTGATCCTTAATTGATAAAGCGGGGTCAACGACCTGCCCTACATCGCAGATGACTGTTACTATGCGAGAGTGTATAAGAAAATCGATAAAGTATACAGTGGATTTAAAGCCTTATGGTTGAAGATTTAAAGGCTAAAATAGCTTGGTATAATTTGCATGTGCATGTGTTTTGCATACGTCAGTATTTTATGTACTTTCTCTCGAATTTACAACTTCTGGTGTAAAGGTTAGGTAACCTTTTTATGATAGACACAGATGTTGCCATTTTATAGATAGAATACTAATGTATTCGGTTTTGCTTGGATATAAATTATTATATATAGACAACTGCCGAATTATTGTGACAGATAGATATTAATGAAATAATTTTAAGTTTAGTATTTTGGTGTTTTAGATAAAAAGCTATCAAACTAATTCACTTTATAATATTAAAACAGATTTTAAAAAATTGCTAAGCACGTACACTCGATTTAAAGAAACATTAATCATGTAAGTCAATAATACTAAAAATATGATTTTGACTAGACCCTATTTCCATTGTTTTTAAGGTCAAAATTACGTAATTTTAAATTACTTATTGACCTCCTGTTTTCAATAGCAGATTTTCAATATACAATAATGAAATAATACTATTCGATTCTATGCATAACCATAAAATAGCATAAAACATTGTAAATTTAGCTGTTTAAAAAAAAAACAAATAAAAAAACAAAAATATAAATTTTGGAGGTGCTGGGATTTGAACCCAGGACTTTCAGCATGCGAAGCAGACACTCTACCACTGAGTTACACCCCCGATGGGATTGAATCTGAAATTAAGGTTTATATCTCAGAGTCCTTAAGGACACATCAAAATAATATTGAATCTCATACGATAAGAAATCCCTTTATACAAAACTTTAATAAAAAAATTTAATAGGTATTTAATATTGCATTCCATTCGTCGCGATTTGTTTGCAAAAAAAAAACGTTTTACTATTTATTTAGTTATGTATGTATGTATGTATGTAGTAAAAAGAGAAATCATTAAAAAAAACAACTAGTTACATATTTTTTGTTGCATAAAATTTACTCGCAATTAAACATGTAATATATGCGAACCTTCCTCTGGAATCACTCACAGAAGTACACATACAAGGAATAGAATAGCCAATTGGCGGCCTTATCGCTACGAAGCGATATCTTCCAGGCAACCGGTAGTAGGCGATACGAAAAAGTTATTTTAAAATAGATAATAGCTGCATACATAATATAATAAAGTGCTTAAATAGAAGAATAAACGCGACAGATAAACATACATATCATAATATAAACATGAATACCTGTAAAAGAAAGAGACAGTATAGTGAAGATAAAGGGACAGAGATAGAAAAGGAAAAACATACAAACTAAAGATTTAAGTATACATACAGATATAGGGACGGACAAAGCGACTTTTTCGATTGTTAAGTCTATAATGTAATAAAGTGTTAAGTTAAAACCTTATTAACAAACAACATTGTAAGACCGGCGCTGGCGAGGTCGTTGCGCTGAGTCGCATTAAATTGGATCCATACAAATTGTGGGGTCCGCGAACAGACACACAACTTTCATATATTGCACGATTGTTGATTAATTAAGTTTAAGAGTGGAAGCTGGCGCCGGCGCTTTCTATAGCTGAGGTACAGGCGAGCGGAAAAGCATTAAAAATATAAAAAAAAAATATTTGTGCAAATAGTTATGTTTATAATTATTTATTTATTTAGTATAAAAATAAGTACATAGTATAACTTCTTATACAAGTATTTTCTGATTCTAATGATAAACCTCCTGTAACAGTTGCCTCTATTTTTTTAAAGCATTAGTTGCTTCTCAGCGAAAAAGTAAGCAATGCTTACCCTTATTTTCTTAAAACATCTCAAATTTAAAAGACATTAACGCTCTAATAATGTAAAACGATAGTCTTAATAACACGTTTATTGAAAACTAGCTAAGCCGTGCATTAATCGAGAGTATGACCTATCTTCATACCAAATTTCAACTAAATCGGTACAGTCGTTTTTGCGCGAAATAATAACAAACAATAAACATATATTCTCACAAACTTTCACATTTATAATACATATTAGTAGGATAAATTGATAATAAATATTGAATTTAATTCGTTAACTGCTTCTGGTCTCGCCTGTACCGGTATTCTAGGCCAGGCCGCGCTAGCAACACCGGTTTGTGTCTATTTGCTGCGAGAATTAGCTCCACGCTGCCCTGACGCGCTGCACCCGATCGCGTGAAATTTAGTTCGTTTGTCTAGCTGCTAAAAACTAACATAGTATCGTGTTTAGATGTCAAATATAACAAATATGTAATTAAATGTACCAAATTTATGTTAAAAGTACAATAAGCTTGTTTAGTTTATTATTTTGAAATATTATTTAAAAAGGTTAGCAGTTAGTTGAAACTATTTATCTATTAATTACTAGCTGACCTGACCCACTTCGTTGGGCATAATGTTAATTATCCTTTTCGGCTTTTTATATAGAATTTTTAAAATCGGTTCAGTAGATCCCGAGACTACCTCTTACAATTTAACAAACACACAAACTTTACTTCTTCATAATTTTAGTAATGATAAACTAAAAGTAGATTAAAAAATATTGAGGGAATCTATGAACCAAGTAAATGTTTAATTAATTCAATTTTTTGTCAAAAGCTCAAAAGCTGTTAGTCATTTTTTTATAGTGGAAAAATAAAGGTTTTTTTAATAAGTTTTAATAGCATTTTCACATAAAGAAAAATGTATTCTGTATCAACAATACTTTCGTTGAAGTAATTTCACTTCTTAATACTTTTGAAATTCCGATCAGCGTTTCAGATATGACTTTCTTCAACTGAAAGGAATGGCGGGTCCATTTCGACCAAATTTATTGTTTATTAATTTCACATCCAATAAGGAAGGACTACAAATTACGTGGAACTCAATTCGACTAAACACTACTGAGAGCCACGATTCTATGTGTTTGTTACGAGTATTTGTTTACTTCAAGTGTGTATGTTATACTTCTCTTTCTATTGTGATCTAGAATAAATGTTTTTTCTAATACAACGGGTGTGGCCCCAACTCAAAAAGACTTTCAAAACCTACAGAAATCGCAATAACAATAAACATGTCATATGTAACATTTATATAACAAAAACTGACATAACATAACATTATCTAACACCATAATTTACATAAATTACAGATTTCTTTTTCTATTACGTTTAGTTTGTTATTTTGAAATCTATTATATTCTTTAATTACAATTTGGTACCATTGAAAAAAATATCTTCCTGTGTTTTTCACTACAGTGTTTTAACCAAAACGCTATCTGTCCCCGTATAAGATAAGACCTTGAACCCGCGCCAACAATCCGCCGCCCTGAGAGTCACGTTTCTCATGTGCTCCGACCTTAAAAATTAAGAAACGCGGTTTTTTCCCAACGGATTCGTACGAGTGACCCCTTAAAAGTTGCGGGGAGTGACCGCGCACACGCCGGTAGTAGTATTTTTAACATCCGACTTAAAGTGAAGTGAGAAAGTGAGAAAAACCATCTTTTTGATAAATTGTGAAATTTTAAAAAGTGAATTCTCCTTCGCTAGAACACCGCAATGTAACGTGCGATATATCTCCGGGAAGCCCTCGTCGAGCCCTACAAAACAAGCGCTTTGCCTGACTCCTCCGACATCACACCGAGGAATAAAAGGCAAAAAAACAAGTGTCACGTGTTGGCGAGGTCAGGGATCCAGAAGTCTACGGATATCGCGAATGGTGCAGATAGAAGCCTCCTGAAGCCCCGAGCACACCGACGAGCTGAGGATTGTAATAGGATTAAATAAAGTAAATTTTTAATAACAAACTGTACACAAATCGCAAGGCGCCTTAAAAAAAAAATAAAATAACAACATTGTGTTACATAATATTAAACCTTAAGTACTACTAATTATAAGAACATAATTTTAAGAATTATATGGAAAAATAGTACTAAGATGACTAATTTGAAAGTGATACTTGCGTGAATTATTGTTACAACCGGCTTTGGTTCAAAGTCTTAATTTTACAATATATATAGGCAATTAGACCCCCTCTTTACAGGGACCCTTTTGACAAGTAAATTAAACTAACATAGTGACGGGCTGTTGTTGGCCAACCCTATCAACATAAAGACTACCAAGCTGACTGTGATATATAATATAATCTATCAAATCTTACTATTATTTACAATTGTATTGCATTTAAGTGTTAGTCTATAAGTAATATTGTGACTAAGCAATCAGTGACAGCCTCCCTCTACAAGGCAAGTAGTACGTAGTTAAGTTAAGTAGTTAAGTGCTAGTTAAGAATATTCTTAAATAAATAAATAATTAGACAGTGCCCTATCGGGACACTATAAAGAAAAGTCGAAATATAAAATATTTTAAATATTGACAATATAAAAAATCTGTAAGTACTTGTATTAACTTAAAATTGTGACAAGACTATAAAGGCTCTTAAGGCAAAAGTAAATTAATGGTAGTGCTTTAACTGTTATCAAGTTTTGGCTTAGCTTTAACTACAGAAGTCCTAAATCACATTTCTTTAAATTCAATTATTAAATTGGTCTTAATATTGAAGTCCAGCCACTCCCTCTCGAGCTCATCCTGTTAAATAAAAATCAAAGTAAAATTATATTATTATCTTATATATAAAATAAGTAAAATTTACATACCTACTAATATTAAAATCTACGTACCGATCCTTACGAATAGACGAACCCCTCAAAATGTTTGCCATACATACCCCAATCAAAAAAGCGAACTGCACTCCAACGGGAAGCATGAGCCCGACAGACCTACAAAAAAAAATGGATAAGCCGTCAACGGTAAGGCGAAGCATCGAAAACACCGTAGTACAACCATCGCAAAAAAGGTCTCAGGCTCTCAAAAGTCAAAGTCAGAAGGAGACAAATCGAAAAACAGAACTGGGGGCCTCATCACCAATAAAGGAGAGATATGCAACCCTGGCTCTCGAGGCTAACGCCTGTCTATGCGAAGCCAAGAAACATCTGGCCAATTCCAAATATCTAAGGACGAACATAAGAGAGTGCGTACTCAACTCGATAGATAGACTATACCAAATTGTGAAAATACTAGACAAAGAATTAGAGGGCTACAAGAGACAAAAAGTGGAAGAAAAAGGAGCAGAGACAGGTGAAGCGGGCTCTCTACACCACCTGACCCCTCTCAGCCCCTCTCCGACACTTGAACAAAACACAGAACTGATTAGGAGAATAAACGAACAAACAAGAATTATAAAGGAAAATAATGACAAAATGGAAGAATTGAAAGGAATTCTAGGGGAACACACGAAAAAATTAGAGGAGAAAATAAACACAAGTGGAACAAATGAGAAAATTGAAGAACTAAAAGAGATCATCGAAGGACAGAACGAAAACATATGTAAGCTTACATATGCAGCCGCAGTAGCCTCCAAGAAACAGATGGAAGAAAATAAAACACCTCACCCACCAATGCACTCAATACTGATATCGTCAAAGGAAGAAACCGATACTGGGGACCAGGTAATAGAAAAAGTAAGAAAGGTGATGAATGCAAGGGAAACGGGAATAAAAGTGGACAGGGTGAAGAAAGTAAAAGAAGGCAAGATACTTATAGGTTGTAAGACGGAGAGCGAAAGAAAGAGAGTGAAAGAAAAACTTAAACAAGCCAAGGAGCAACTAGAAGTAGAAGAAGTGATAAACAAAAACCCTCTAATTATAATAAAAAATCTTTTGAGCTACAACACAGAAGAAAATATCATAGAATCCATAAAAACACAGAATAAAGAACTCATCAAAGAGCTTAAAGATAATGAAATGCATATGAAGGAGAAATACAGGAAAAAGGCAAGAAACCAGCACGAGAGCCACGTAGTACTAGAGGTACACCCGAAACTATGGCAGAGATTAACCGCAGCAAGAAAAATCCATGTGGACCTGCAAAGGGCCATAGTGGAGGATCAGTCACCACTCACTCAATGCACCAGGTGCCTCGAATATGGCCATACAAAACGAATGTGCCAGGAAACAGAGGACTTGTGTGGTCACTGTGGAGGCAAACACCTGCGTCAAGAATGCCCCAACTACAGAAGAGGAGAAGATCCTAAATGCATAAACTGCACAAAAGTGGGCCAGACAAATTGCCTCCACAGTGCCTTCGACACGACTTGCCCAGTGAGACAGAAGTGGGACCAACTAGCAAGATTGGCATACGCGTACTGCTAACCTTGCCAAAGTCCTCACAACATACATAGCAATAC
>JADANM010005346.1:384597-407768 GCA_026213755.1 Eurema hecabe | reverse complement strand
TTAAAATGATTTAAATTTTAACTAAATTGGTCTTGTAGTTTAAGTATTAAGTAATAGTAATATGATTAAATTTGGATTTAATTTAGGAATTAATTTTTTTTAAAGAAAATTAAGAATTATTTAAGTAATAAATTGGATAACAAAGTATAAATTATTTATTTATGCTATTATATTATCGTAAAAACTATGTACTATATTATGTCTGTTTAAAATATTTAATTCCATTTAGCATATTCCCTTTTTTCTAACATATGGTTAATGCTAAATAATACTTAATTATATTTTTTTAATTTCATATTACATATATAATGGATATAATAAGAAATAAAGTTTTATTATAATTATTATTATTATTATTATAAAATTTACTTAATAATTTTCGCGATTAGATTTACTTACATTTCAAAACGATAATTTAGCGACACTCGATCTACTAATATCTCAGTAGCGGTTCGAAGAAACGTCTGTTTCTAGGTTGCGGCCGACAGATGAACAAAAACCAGACTGTATGTATGTATGTCCATTTGTAGGTTCTTGTTAACATGTTTGTGGTACAACTTTTTTGTCTATTTTCTAGTCTTTTAAAATATAAGTAGTTATACACTAATTACATTTGAAGTACATACAATAAGTCTAATAATATCGATATATAATATTATAAATGTGTATACATGCATAAATATGCGAGCTAGTGTACCTATATAATTGAAATATACACAATCAGATTAAAAATCAACCTTTTAAACTTTTTATTATAGGTATAGATTTTTTTTTTATATAATAGGGGGCAAACGAGCAAGCGCGTTACCTGATGTTAAGTGATCAGCGCCGCCCATGAGCACTCGCGTTGTCACGAGTGTGTTGCCGGCCTTTAACTTATTATTAATAAAAGATTAATGTACACTGTCTGTATGAAACGAAAGGATATTACTTCGACGTATTGCTAGTTGCAACCGGTAATAATGTGTTACCACTGTAAAAAGATACGTAATAGTTTATTTGTTCTACTTTTATATTGCAACACTGGGTTGGAAATGTTCTGCACGTGGTACTTGGTACAGTCGGTTAAAAAGTTAATTATGAAGTTGAAGTGATAAGACTATTGGTGTTAAGGTGTTTTCACTTAATTTTTTAATCAATTTCTGTGGTCGACTGTACGGTATAAGCTCGTATAACGCGTGTGTAATGAAAAGAAAAGTTCCGACAAATATTGCATTACAAAATGAAAGGTCAAATTAAGTATAAGTTAAGTATAGTTTTGTAAATCAATGGCAAAGAGAACATCTCTTATTACTACGATTATATTGACGCGACTTTAATTTCTGAAAGGCTTATGCCGTAATACTGAAACGCAACTTAAATTAAAGTACAACTTGAACCGGTCCGATTAGACAGTTCGCCATACAATTTTGTCAAAATAACGAGATTTAAGGCGTGCTTAAATTTAATTTGCGTATGAATATTTGGCCGTTAGTTTTTATTTTTTTAATCCGGGAAAATCACGTAACGAGATTTCGAGTTCCGAACATTTGACAACGTTAGCCAAATGTAGTAGTTTTTGTCTAAGAGCAACAAACATACAAACATTTATAGTATTTATTCATATTAAGAATAAAAACTCAATCCATAACCTAGGACAATTTAAGAAAATCTTAACATTTCACTGGAAATTGAAAATAACTGATAACATTGCGGTTGGTCATGGAAGCACGTTAAGAACTACATCATTATCGGTGTAACCGTTTCTCATGCGAAAACAGGCTTTAGTTCCATAAGTTTTAGGAGGAAAATCGCTAACCAGTTAGTTTGTAAACAAAATACTTAAACACGAAAAGGCGTGATAAGGGAATTTTTATTGTTTTCAAATGGAAATAACTATTTTATGTGTGCGATAGTTTCAGTTACTAAAATGAATTATTTTTCACGTTTGGCCCGTTATCTGCAGTTTATACGCTTTTTACGGCGGAATTATGACTTTAACGTATGTATGTAGAAGTTTATGTTAAGTTGTATGTTATTTATATCTTTGTACTAATAAATTGTGAACAAATAAACCATTTGTTTGATTGTGAAATTATATCAAAATCGGACTAGTAAATTCTATGATATGACAATGGTACAAAAGTCTTGTTTGGTAATGGGGTATCAGCTCCTTGCTTACTATTACTAAATTGAATCATATACAGTAAATAATGCTGAACCAGTCAAAAGTTGAGATGTGACCAGCAAAATTCATTCAATTCAACAAAACCCTCTTTTTTTTAAGTCGGTTAAAAATAAACAGATAAAACAGACAGTCACTAGTCAGTAACTTACCTACTGTTCAAGAGTTTTTAAACCATACGTAAAAGGCTAACAGAATCGATTGGACACACATTTTCCATACTAATAACGAAATATCGGATCGAGCCGGTGGAAACCGGTTCCGTCCGGATAAAGCTAACAAACGCTTATATGAGATGATTCTTTGAGTTTTTAGTCGTTTTTAGTTAGTAGAATTTTGTATTCTGTTTTATAATTGATGTGATTATATTAATTTTTAATTATTTAATTATTACGATTTAATATACGAGAAAAAAGGTCAAGTGGCATCTTATCATAAGATGAGCAAAATGCTTGTATGTTGGAAGTACTGTTAGTAGTAGTCAACTTACTAGTACTTTAATTACTCTATCTGAAAAAAAAACAGCATCAAAATCGGTTGCGTAGTTTTAATGAATTAAAAATAGGTACATAGTGTCAGACAGAAGAAAGCAACGTTTTTTACTATGTAATAATTATGATTAGCTTTTCGAATCAAAAGATTTTTATAACATTTTTAACCCAAGGTTATAAACTTAAAAATATTCAGAGTATATTTCGACCATGAGCATAGTTTTCTAGTAAATATTTAAGGACTAAAGGATACACAATAAAGTTGGCTAAGCTAAAGCGTGCATTTAACGATAGTACTGTATTTTATGCGACCACGCCCCCCCTTTTAGGATCCGTATTTCCTAAACATACCCCCATAAAGTGCTTAATGATGCCTCCGAAGCGGGACGTTAAGTACAACCTTAGCTTTGTATTGAATCACTGCCTATAGAACAAAGTCGCTTTTACGTCTATGTGTTACTATGAAAATCTGAATGTATATAAATTATGTGTCACGGTGTTTGTCCGCGATTGACTCCTATACAGCTGAACTGATTTTAAATTCAATTTGCACACAGTTTGATTCTTCAAAGATAGCTTACATCTCAATTTATTACATGCATAATATGTCCGAGCGAAGCCGGGGTAGTTCGGTAGTTTAATATAATCTTTATAAAGCCCCAGGGGTGAATAAAAGGTAAGTAAATACGGAGTGTATTTACTTATGTGTTTACATCTATAAACTCTTAGACCGCATCTTCGCAAGATCACTGTCAAATGGCTGATTATTATTCATTAAAAACATCTTATAATTGAAAAAATAAGGCCTTATCACTTAAACCTTAAGACCATTTATACCTCCAGTCACTCATCTTATGGCAACACATAAAATTATATGACGTCAAACTAAATCGCGCTGGAAGACGCCTCGTCGGGGGCTAACGTGAGTTATTTATCTACGGAACCCGGTTCAGTCAATATTGTCACAAGTTTTAGGGCTGCCACACGCGATGTTTTAAGCGACAATATTTATTAATTTATTTTGACGTGTATACAATATACATTGTCCCTTATACTATATTTTTGGTAAGACTGCGTTAGTCTGTTGTGTGTGACCATTTCAATGACATTTCCGACTAGATAATTTAATCAAGTAATATAGCAACTTGGTGAAATTAATTAATCCGAGAGATTGGTACTTTACCATGAAAACACCTTGAAACAATTCATTATCATTGCAAGTCTTAACAGCAGTAATATTATAATGATTATGATCAAAAAATAAACCTTAATTAAAAACAAAAATCTAAACACCATGTACAAACTACTCAAAACGCTATTTAATTCTAGAACAATAATCACACTGTATATCATATATTATAGTATTATAAATTTTATTTTAACGCTTGTAGCATAATTAACATTTAGTTTAAATCGAAACTTAAATCTAATGAACGTCAATCCTCTCTCAACTATTAATGAGCGTCACTTATGTCAGAATGTCAATTAGCAAGTGAATCTAGCTTATTAAAGTATATTAATATAGCTAATATCATTCCAAAAACCGCTTACGGTTATATCACTTGTATGGGAAATAATATCAATTAATAATTACCGCTATGGTTGAAATATTTGACCAGATATAGATATGAGTGTATTAATTTAGTAATAGGGAGGTAATGATTCGCTAGTTACATACATAATAACTAATAACGAACAATTAACTTTAAAAAAACCCACTTCATGATAATACCTATTCAACAAACCGGGGTTTACCGGGGGTAGGTCTCTTTCGCAGGAGACCGACTGGGTGGGTACCCCCACAGTGCCAGACATTCTACCGCCTGAACAGTGATGTGATAATGTCACTGTGCTCCGGTCTGAAGGGCACTGTAGCCAGCGAAATTACTGGGCTAATGAGTCTTAACATCTGACGACTCAAAGTGGGGAGCGTCGGTGTAGTGCACCCCTGCCTGGAGTTGGGCTTTATAGCAAAGTTCCGGGTAGCACTGCATTGGCTATGGGCTGGCGTTACTCTTACCATCAGCATCCAGCTCGTCTCCCCTCTTAATAGTATAAAAAAATCGTTATAATTGGTTTATAATCGGCGGAGATATTGCGTATAAAAATGTTCGTCCCCAATTTTCCACCCTTGGGGGTTGTTTTTTTTATTATTAAATTTAAATGGGACCACCATTGAGATATTACCTATACGCCGAAAAAAGGCGTCATAATTGGTGGAGTTATCGCGCAGCAAACATAGAAAAAATAAAACATACGGGTCGAATTGAGAACCTCCTCCTTTTTAAAGTCTTATACTCGTTATAATGGTGACTTTATATTGATATATAAACTATATTTTTAATACCTTAGAAAATAATTATATCTTCAAAATTAGTCTGAAAAAACGTGAAGTACGCAGCCCTACGTAGGATCATTTGCGTGTAATCTATCACTAGTTGGTGTCCCTTCAAGCTAACCCCTATTCGGTGCACCTTCGATAAACCCTCCTGTACGGATTTCTTACGAGATTAGTCTTCGCAAGCGCTCACGTGGAAAATTAATCATTTTTTTATATCGAGTAGTATACAATGCACCCATTGTATACTTAACTTATTAAAAATTTGTATGAAAACGGGACAAGTAAATTTGAGATCTATCTGCAAGCCAAGTACAGAAGTGTTATGCGAATTTGATATACTTTATTTGGATGTAGGTATTGTCTCGATCAATGAATGCGATTTTTAAAGACACCAAAAAAACATCAAGTGTTTCAAGCTATAGTATATTGTCGAAAACTGTATATTGGTCAAACAGAATATTAATAACTATTGATATGATGATGATCATATAGTATGTTTTAATCTTCCATTATAATAAACAAGCCGCTCCCCGCGGTTTTACCCGCGTATTTCCCGTTCCCGGGACAATGCCGGGATAAAGGGTATCCTATGCTTTAATCCAGGGTTTCATCTATCTACATACCAAATTTAAACTAAATCGGTACAGACTTTTTCCGTGAAAGAAAGACAAACATACTTTCCCATTTATAATATTAGTATGGATAAAAAAACCATTCCATTAACAGTTTTACTTCAAGCCCAAAGACAATCGCCATCAGACCTTATTCTACCATAACGTCTTACAGTCTTAAAGACCATAAAATTTCACATAAAACCAGTTTAAAGCAGTGTTAACCAGATTACAAAACGTGCCAAATTCTCTGCGCCCAAATCTATTTGCAAACCACAATCGTAGCAGCCCAGCTGTTTTTGACATTCATTTCGTTTCATTTCAAAAAGTATTTTTCATATAGAATGCTTGGCTATCTAAGTAAAATTTCGTTCTTTTATTCTCCTAGTAAAATTGTATTTTCTTCCAATTTTAGAAAGAGCGCTCGGCACACATTGGCTTAGTCTGTTATCACGTATTCATAGCCCTTAAAATAGGCTTAAGACATACTATTGTATTTAATAACATATCCAAAACATCGACTGTATAAACCACCCATACGCTATCAGAAAACCCTTCATCCTACCATCATCGAACAACCTTTCACCGTAAACTGAACGATTCCAGTCCGAACCGGTTCGAACCAGCGCAAACCGGTTCTAGCGAGCGTCACGTGCCAAGTTCCTTGCACCCAGTTAGTTCTACATATTTGCAAATCGGTGCGCATTCAACGCAATGGCTAAACAGTTTTTAATATTCACCTCACCGTTGCATTATGCAGCTAACGTCGATAAGGACTAACGCGAAAGGATACCAACATCTGTTTGCTTTGATTCGATTTGAATTGTATTGTGTTGTTTATAAATCATTTGATCGAGATCGGGTACCTGGTTCGTTTATAGATTTAGTTACCGTAAAAGTTATTTCCCAGTAGCGTCTCATATTTATTTAAAGATAAAACATATGAATAAAGAAAAGCACAAATATCTAACCAACCAGCCAGAAAAAAAAACGTTAAAATAAATTATTTTTAAAAAATACAACACTATACAAAAATTCATACTTATTATGTTGGTTGTTCCCAAATCACTTATCTCAGAGATAAAAAAAAACTTTAATGTCGAACCAAAAAAGTGATCATAAAAATACCATCAATTAATATGTCTATAATGCTTATTGGAATAACTTAGATTTTTATTCTAGGCTTAAAAAAAAATTCTAAACACCTCTATTTCAAGTTCACCATTTAGTTTATACAAGTCTGCTTTGGAGATGAAGAAAAACATTCATCTCAAGTCAAGAACATGTGTCAACTAATTAATCTAATTTGAAAACTGGTCTTGAAAGTTGCATTTTCTAGAAGCGTCAAAACAACTTTGTTATTGAATTTAGGAGAGACATCAAAGAAAAGTAACAAAAGAAAATATAAAGTGCGAAAAACCCGATATTCATATCGGATCTGATCCACATTAGCAACGGAATATCAATCCGTCGAAATCGAGTTCCGCATACATAAACTTATGTTCAAAATTAAAAAGGGAAAACACGACATTGTAAGTCAATACCTACCGAACAAACTGAATTACAAATCATTTTTCCTAAGAGAAATTCCGATGCCAAGAAAAGCTTTATAAAATTAAATAAATGCCCTGAAAAGCGGAATCGGGTTTTTTCCATTCCCTTTTGTTATTTTTTCCTTGTTTCACCGTGCTTCAAAGGTTGCGAAAACTCCGAAAGGTACCAGGAATACATATACATGAGAATATCTTCGAGGCATAAAGGAGATCTCTCTGAATATCATTGGTTTATTTACATTCGTATTATGTTCCATTTCGTATGTCTCCGTGATTAAGCAAATTTGAATTTATTTTATTGTAGTCTTAGGCTGCATGAGTTGAACTTTGTAACTAGCTATAGTAATATTTCTATAAAAAAGGTTGAGATTAAAAGTGTGTAAGATTTTTATTTTATAGTAAGTAGTTGAACCGGGCCACAGTCTAGTATCTAATTTGATAATGAGGTTAACAATTAAAGTTAAAGTGAGCGACCCACTACGCACCCTTCATGTGACCCGGCTTCGCCCTTGGATTTGTTCTGAATATAAATACCTAAGGGTAATGAACAAGGTAATAACCTATACCACCTCTGTTCCCAAGCGACTCTCAAGGCAACGCATTAATTACAATGACGGTACCGAATAAAATGACACGTCAAGCGTTTCAAAAAATATGGCGACAATTCATTACAGTTGGACATTAATTTAAAAATTACACACAAATTATGCGACACGTTGACAGCACGTTAAAATGAAAGGGAGCTCGTTGGCACGCCACCTCGCCATAAAACATTCGAGTCGACCGTTCCAATATCTCGGGATCAGTCGCTAAAACACACGTGTTTCTCGCCATAAACGCATTCGCTCGAAGAGGTTACATGTCAGATGTCACATTGCTCGCTGGCCGCTAACAAATTCCGCACTCTGTGTTCTGACGTCAACTGTCATATTTTCCCGCCAATATGGCCGCCACGTGGCGGGAACTGCACGTGTACGTTAAATTAGAAGCTAATATTAAGATTGACGAAATCTATTATTTACAACAGTCAGTGCCAAATTGTATGTTTTTTTGCTATTGACCTGTCATAAGTTAAAATTTGATTAGGCTGTTGTTGCCAAAACTCGTTTGAGATTGGATATTGGGAGTACATAAATCTAGTTCTTGCTAGGGTTGAACAAATCATTTACAAAAAGAATACCTTTTATTTGTACGTGTCAAAATAAGTTATTTAAAAATAAAAAGACACAACCAAAAATAATAAGACTAAGAGTATTGCAATTAATATTCGTAGATTTGTGAAGGATCGCGGACGGATAGCCGAATGACGTCCATTTTATAAAAGATGACACATTCTTGGCATTAAATAACTTTTACTAACTGATTTTAAGACTGTCAAGGTCACCCCAAGTGGGTCTATTTTCGATGGATTGGTAGATGTAAGAACCATCCGGGTTTGACGCGATAGGTCATCGAAGTACTGAAATAGATCGTTGCTAAGCGCATCTGTTAAAGTGCATCTGAAATGTAGTAGAAGCTATTTGTGAGTCTACCACGAAATGGAACGTCCATTTCGTTTAAAATTTGAATTAAACTAAAATTGGAATGGAATATTAAAAGAAAATTGACATATCAGACTTTAAGGCAAACTCTTTATTGTAGAGAATTTTATTTAAATAGCTGAAAACCCTAAGCGCCATTATCGACTGCCCGAAAGAGGATTTTGTTTTTAAAGGAAGGTTACGTATGTTTGTGTTTAAAGGAAATGTTTTTCAAATAAAATATGCGGGTCCTTGGACTCCATTTGGTTATAAATAGAAGTCCCGATTTAGCTCGCTGTGTTGTTCAGTTGGTAACGTTATAATAATTACTTGCTATGACGTACGAAAAGAGTTTTAAAGTGGTTTTGACACGCATACAATTGTGTTGTTGAAAAGAAAAGGCTTCCAGAATTGGCTAATATTTTCTAGCGACCCGCCTCGGTTTCGCTCGCATATAATATGTATGCAGTATGCATATACCTTCCTATTGAATCACTCTATCTATTTAAAAAACCGCATGAAAATCGGTTTCGTAGTGTTAAAGATTTAAGCATACATAGGGAAATAGATAGGGACAGAGAAAGCGACTTTATTTTTTTACTCTGTCGTGATTATAATCATTATCATAAATATAGGATAGATTGTATATGCTCATCCTAGTTCTAGATTTATATATTTATATATTCAAAGTGAATTTTTCCCTCCAAAAATCCATCCAAAGTTGAAGTCAAACATTCAACCACATAAAGCAACTCTAATGAACGGTCATTGTTCCGGTCCCGGGGCAAAGACGAGTTTATAAAGTATTATCTACATGCCAAATTTCAACTAAATCAGTCCAACTGTTTTTGCGTGAAAGTATAACAAATATACATACATACAGTCTTACAAATTTTCACATTTTGTAATATTATTAGGAAGGATTAGGATTAGGATAATAGTGTTTTTTGCAGTTAAGGGTGTCTCGAGACAAACCGGCAAACTTAATATGTAGCTCTTTCTAACATCTATATAACACGGTAATGTTGCATATAATAACATTAATATGGATTTGTAAGAATTTCCTTAAGCTAACTGAAAACGCTGTAGCGTCTAAACTCGTGGCGTTTTGGCCAAACGCCAAAGAACTGCTTCTCCTCACTGCGCGGATCTCATAACAACTATTTATAACTTTCTAAAGATTTATAGACTGTCAATGTTGTATTAATTTGCGCCTATAGCTGTATAAATTTGTTCAATAGTGGCAAATCATACTCTTTTAGTTTTCCAATTATGGTATTGAAGCGCATTATGCGGCTTAATGCTTAATGTTGAATGTTTCAACTACAGCAACGCTTCGCATAATCAAGCACTCAAAGATCACAAATTCAGAGTTCACGTTCCAATTAGCTTCAGCACAATTCGGCGTCTCTGAGTCGCACTATGCTCTGTTCTGCCAGCTTGTCCAACGTTAATCAGAGCTTGTGTAATGGCAACTAGATAACGGATAAATTACGTATACATACTTTTATTTTGAAAATACACAGCACACAATGACACATAGAAAAGCTTACTCATGTATTTTTCCAGTATGGGAATCGAACCCACGAGAACACTTAGCATAATATTTACATCTGTAATCATATTAATGTAACATGTTTCATTTGTGTTAAAAATTAGGCATATGATAGAATTTTAAAGATTCAATATTTATAAAGTGTAAAGTGTTAGGATTTTAATAAAAATGTGTATCAGAAGTAGTAACATAGGTTCTAAAAAAATTTGACGCAGAATAGATTCAGAAATCGTTAAAGATTACAAATGTACCTAGCGATATAATTGTGTCATGTTTAAATATGAGTAACTTTTAAGTTTCAATTAAAAAAATAAAACCTCGGTAGAACAACTTTTTTTTATTACCTTTTAGTTTTGGAATGATAAAAGTTAATCCTAAAGAAATCTCATATAAATATATCGATACAATTAAGCGGGCAAATCCCATAGTGTTTATATATAAAAGAAAGTCGTGTTAGTTACACCATTTATAACTCGATAACGGCTCAACTGATTTGCCTGAAAATTGGTGGGGATGTAGTTTAGGACCAGGAGAAGGACATAGCACATAGGATACTTTTTATCTAGTTTCCAGGGGAATAAATTTTTTATGAAACTAAACGCGGACGGAGTCGCGGGCAACAGCTAGTTTATAATATATGTAGGTACATATAGCTACGACAACATATAGGTATAATATTATCGATCATACAATTTTATAAATATTCCAACATGCGTTGGCGGAATTTCAACAAAGTGTTTACTTCGGCTCAATCTACGCTAGATATTAAATTTTATTATAGGACGTATCGGGAGAGTATATTTAGAGAGTTTTACATTTGGAGTTCACGCGAGCATCACACGTGGCGGGCGAAACGTGTCTCGGAGACTTGTGTCTATAAATTTAGTGTTCTTATTCAATCTTTGATTAAAAATAAATGTATGTGGACTATTTTATTATTTATTTATTCTATGAAGTGGTGAGACGAGCTGGACGTCCTCCTGGTGGTAAGAGCAACGCCAGCCCATAACCAATGTAGTGCTACCCGGGGCAGTACCGGGATAAAAAGTATCCAATATGTTAGTCTAGAGTCTAAAGTACTTGTATGTAAAATTTCAAATAAATCCGTTCAGTAGTTTCCGTGTTAAAGAGTAACAAGATCCAAACATACTTACGATAATTTATAATATTAGTAACATCTGTTATGCTTTGTCACGCCCCATAACCCGAAATACTAAGCCTATCAAAAACATAAATGCGAAATAGACATCCCACCCATCCTATTTACTTTATTTATATTATCTAGAAACGATTAATAATTCAAATATTTGTACGTGCTCTAAAAATATGAAACAACAGTTTCGTCGTGAAATGTCACACAAAGGCTTAATTTTAAAAATTAAAAGTCACTTATTGTAAGACATTAAAACCAATACACTGATTGTCATGTCCTCACATCCTGAAAATACCAATTCCATTAGAACGCCACAAAAATATCGTCAAAAAGAAACAAGACATACACGCACATTATTAAGAACCATTTAGCAAATAGCTTTTATCAAAGAAGACGGTACATTGTGGAAGTGACATTCGCTTCAGAAAGCGCGTTTTTCACGATACATTGCAATGATTATTATTTGTCCCTTTGCGGTAAAGGACTCTTCAGAACGGCAGCGTTTGAACGCTTCGAAAAGTCAAGATTTTATGTTATTCCTATACGAGTATTTTTGTAAGAGGCGTTTGGATCAAACATACATTGACAATGATGCTTACAGTTGAGAATTAATGTAAGTTAGCGTACAAAACATTAAGCATATTAAAAATATAAGAATGATACATTTCACGAACTTCAATTTAGACTGAAAGTTAACTATAACTTAACTGTTATGCCTAATGTCTATTTTTAGCGACTAATATATCTATAGTAATAAACGTCTAAACGTAATATTGTACATATAGTTGTTAAAAATATATTATAAATAACCATTTCCATCCAAAAAAAGACATGTCCATTCTTCTTTCTACCTGTTCAAGAGGGGGTCCCTTTTTCCCTTTATCCGTTTTGACTTTCCTTCTTCGTAACTTTCCTAAGTTTTGTATATTCTTGCCAGTAACAAAAAATCTATAACCCATAAACGCTTCCAGTATGAAGCTACACGCTGCTCTGACACGCCCTGATGTCAAACTGTCATTCAGCGGGGTCGGCGCCTATCGCTTAGAACGCATTGTCGCTTTTCGGTTTGTTTGAGATATACTAACACTTATATAATATAGAAAAAATATTATGTCCATATGTGTTGTTATTGTTCGTTTATATATTAAGTTTCGTTGCAACGTTTTTCTTAAAAAATATATGGTTGAATACTTATTGTTTTTATAGACAATAACAAGTTTAAAATGAATTATGATAAGGCGATAGTAAATAAAATAGATTACAAACATTTTCTTGTGCCTTGGCAATAAAAATTGCCTTCTTCTTAAAGCCTAAGTTTATTCCGTGATGATAAAAAATAAACATGATGTCTATAACATGGGGGTGACATTAAAACAAACTTTTTTTATGTAATTGGAAGGCCACTGATCAAAAAGTACGAATAGTGAATGCAATGTCGGCCTTAAACAAAATGGTATATTGATACCAACAAAATATTAAAAGATGCAAACGAATCTCATGGAACACTCTGAGGGGATTCTTTGCAAATTAACAGTAAATTTAATTTATTTGTTTTGTATATAAGATTCCTATGTGTAAAAAAGGGGAGAATAAATAAATAAATAAATATTTTTCAAACATGGTTCAATCGACCCGAAGATTCCAAAATCGTTTTCAACCCACAATCTTTATTACCATAAAAACCTATTTGACATCGAATTAAATCAATCTATAGGTACCATTATATAACGAGAAAAGCTTTGGTTGTTTGTTTGTATTAAAACGGCTCCAAAACTACTGTACAGATTACTATATAATTCGAAATAGTTATAGTTTTGGAGGAGGAGAATTCGTAAGGAGTTGGACATAGGTTACTTTTAAACGCTAAAAACGCCTTGAATAAGTAAAAAAGTAAACAATTCACCACATTTTCGTCCAGATAAGATATATAATACCAATATAACTAAATATACTCTATAGGTAATATTGTAGGGGAGATTTTCCCCAAATAAATCAAGGGCGGACGCCCACAGGTAACTTTCTGATAAACAACGTTACACCAATTTATTTGTATTTGTCTATTTCGTGCAAAACACGCCGATAAAATACTGGCAACTTTGTTGCTTGCGTACAAAATAGATTCGGAAACTGTGTTATTTCAAATAGACTAGTTGTGTGTCGCAGTTTCGTCCTTTGTTTTCTATTTATATAATTATTATTTTATTTTTATTTTATTTTGCGTTAGGGACGCCAACATGGCGTACATTCATTCAACAATTACCACATAAAAACATATATTTATATAAAGCAATAGAATCCAGCCACATTTATAGGCGTCCACGACATGAACACAAATTTATAAAAAACTAGCGAATCCGTGCCTACTTCGTTGGGCATAATGTTAACAATATTTTTTTATATAACCTATGACACTCCACAATAATGCGGCTTTCTCCTGGTGAAAGAATTTTTAAAATTGGTTCAGTGAATCCCGAGATTACCCCTTACAATTAAACAAAGACACGAGCATTACTTCTTTATATATTTGTATAGATTAAGAATTATACTAGATGATTAAATTAAGAAGAATTGCGAAAATTTATTGATTATTGAAAAATCATTTGTTTTTTATCGGTAATTTTAAATCAGTTCAGTAGATCTGCGGCACAGACCTAAAAATTTCATGCAGGAATATTATAATCCAAATAATTGTTATGTTACCTATTATTATTTTTACTTTTCATTTTAAAATTAGCTAACAGTTTCTTGCTGGTTGCTCTGTAGAACGCCTTTCCGACTCAAAAGTGTCAATATATGAAGTCCAATTGATATATTTCACTTTGACTTTTGACTCTTGACTTTGACTCTTGTCCTGAAACGTATTAATTCTTAAATTAATTATTCATAAACAAAATAAAACCTTATTAACTTTTCCGTACGCTATTACAAGGCTAAAGGAAGTCACCTCATATTTACAGGATAAAAGGAGAATTCCAAACAAAAACTAACATAATACGCTCATAATAGTACGTCATCGATTATATGTATAGCGAAATGGGCCATTGTCAGCGGTTATGAACCTTTGGCACGAACCAATAATTGCTATATTTAAAGTTTACGAACTGAGCCGACTGCTTTACATAATGGTTAACGATTCGTATGAATGCTATGAGCGCTGTTATTACACGTATAGTCGGTTTGTGCATACTATTTTGTTTTGTGACTTTTTTTGTTAATAATTTTATGAAGTCGCTTGCTGTTTGTGTGTTCTCCTATAATTGCTGGTATTTTAAGAGGACATGAGAAGGGAATTTTGTGAAAAATATTTAATTTATGTGTCCTTATATCTACAACAATATACACACACATTATATTGATTCGCCAAATAGACAAACTACTAGTATTTTCAATTATTTTGACCATTTATGTTGAGGGATTCGCAACTTTATCACCATTTAATTAAGCGCTATTTGTAAAAGCAAAACTTTGATCATAAATTTTATGTCAAAATATAAAATAAAAGTCTTAATAAACACAACTTAATTATCTTTCAAATAACAAAAAAAGGTTTGCCGCATCTGCCTCGGTCAGTGTTGTTTTTCAGGCTCTCATTGCGCCATTTGTCACAGGAAACGGATGTGACAGGCGGCCATGTTGGTTATAATCGAGTCCCCGTTATGGATTGTGGCTATGCGGAAGATATATTCGATATTGGGCGATTCTGTCGAGATTTAGATGCGCCGTGTATCAAACATTTTGTAGGCATTGCAAGCTTGCAGGTGTGCTCAACCTTTTATTATTTTAAATTAATTTTTAATAATAAATATAAAATCGTAATTCAGTTTATTACTTAAGAAACAATAATAATTTGAATTCAAATTGGGATAAAAAAAAACAGTTAATTTCTCCACAAGCTTATATATAATAACTTTCAATATTATATATTCAACCTTCAACATAATAAAATATTCAAAATAATAGTTACGATCGTAACTCTCGTACTCCCGTTTTTTATAAAAATATTGGGCACTGAAAGCGACAAGTAATTTAGTGCAATTTCATAACTAAAACAGTTTCTCTGTTTGAATGGCTTAAAATACACTTGTTATCGATTGTAATTAAGAACAAGTCATTAGTAATATTTATGGTAATAAATAAATACATGAAAATAATAAAACCATTGTTATTCGTGTTAGCTTTCCAACTCATATATAAGTCATTTTATAATAATTTAGAGTTATATAAACCTATTGGGGTGGAAACATCAGATAGGGCGGTCCACGCCTTTGTACCAGGGAAGGACGAACATTTCGCACACCTTTTACTTTTTATGAAAAAGGACACTGTTATCTCAAATACTGTCCCTGTGATTTCACTTCCATTTAAGTATGCAAAGGGAGCAAAACTATCAGAGTTTCTTGACGGTTCTTCTCTGTAGAAACTGCCTTCCTAACCGGTGGTAAATGTTTTGTACCATTACGATTCAAAAGTATTATTATATTGGCTATGGGCTGGCGTTACTCTTACCATCAGGAGTGCGTCCAGCTCGTCTCCCCTCTTCATATTATAAAAAATGTAACCTAATTGAATAAAGATACTTTTGATTTTTACTTTTACTCTGAAAGTTGTTTTTTGTGGGTTTGGTTCGCCTGATGTTAGTGACCACGTCCGTCGCAAAACAAAGCGCTTCACGATTGTGTTGCCGACCTTTCAGATAGAGGAAAAATAAAAGATTGTGGAAGGAAAAATGGTAGCCCTCTATAAGTAAAAGAATTATCAAAATTATTTTAAACTTCCCGGCGCAATACCGAAATAGGAAAAATATCATATGTGCTATTCTAGGGTATCATCTGTACACATAAAAAATTACAACTAAATCATTTCAGCCGTTTTTGCGTGAAAGAATAACAGACAAACACATTCTCACAAACTTTTACATTTATGATATTAGTAGGATAAATATAATAATTCTAAGTTGTCTTTCCACGGCTAACGTAAGAATAATAAAAACTTAAAGATAAGTTAACTAAACCGACAATTAAATAAAATGTATTCCATTAGTGATGTAAGCAATCGTATAATTATATAGACCGTTTAAATGTTTATTTTATTTATAACTTCAAAGCAGAAATATAACGCTCCATTGACTAAGTGGCATCTAAGTTATACATAGAAAAGTATTAACTCTTTAATGTAATTATTTTATTACTACTTATAGGAAACTTAAGTTAAGCCTTAAGTACGCTGAGTTTATTAAGACTATTTGACAATATTTTAATAAACAATTTATTTTGTAACAAAGTCACTGATAAATTATGTTATGTAAAAATCGAATTGTGACTTTTTTGACGCTGTTTTTTTAAGAATGGCTGTCTATGAGTGTGTGTGTGTCTGTCTGTGGAAACCTTGCAAGCGGAGTAACCGATATGGTTACTTTTGTTTTTAAATAGTCGGATACGCTTAACTTTTTTTAAGAAAAATCGGTCGGCCACCTAGCCGCCGTCACAATCTGATTTGCACATTATTTCATGAATTCCTCAATTTGGGTATGAATATCCAATGAATGGGTTACACCAATAATATACATAAATTATGAATTAATTAAAACATACTAAAGTATTTTATCATTATAGTATGAATTACTAGCGACCAGACCAGATATTAATCTCATCTTGAATCAGTCTGACTATTAAAAAAACCACATCAAAATCTATTGCATTGTTTTAAAGATCCTAGCATATAGTGACAGCTCTGTTATATTGTGTAATGATAATGAAGATATTAAAATGTTTCAATGTATACAGTGTTCTGTTACTCGTAAAAACGTTTCTTTCTAGCTTTCAATACGTAATTTGTTACAAACAAATCGAGAACCTTTTTATTAAAATTAAGTAACTAAAAAAATATAAAACAGATGCAAACGATCCAATTATGTATTATTCAATATTAATGTTTGAATCTCCTTGAATGAACAATTGTAGCTTCGCGTGAACACAATCTATTGGAAATATCGAACTGGTTGTTTTTTCTACATAATTGAGCGTCGTTATTGAATAATTACTTTGTTTTGCTCGTTTTTTTTACTATTTAAACTATTTGTTACTTAACTCCACGTAAGTATAAAATGTGTGTAATAAAAAATGTTTTTAATTATCAAAGAAAAAAAAATTAAAAAAAGTTTTTTAATTATAAAAATCTTTTTTTTAATAGAAGGGATGAACAGCTTTAAAAATAAGTAGCTTATGAATGTGTTGACGGCTTTTAAAGGTGGCAAAAAGATTTGTGGCAAAAGGAATAAATCAGGTAAGGTAAAGGCGCTCTAACATCTCCATTAAGATATTATATAGAATAAAAATTTCCAATTGCATTCAATCAACATTAATATTTAACGCTGGATTTTTGTGAATATGTTATTATGCAAATATCCATGTTAATTTTATGGTAGCGCTGACCCTTTGGACTTAATTTAATAAAAAAGAATAATTGAAAATAAAAGGTTCGAAACACTAATTACGAATCTTTTGACACTTTCAACATCTAAATCGGTTTAGTAGTTAAGGTATACGGTAAATCATATATACATACATACACTTACTTTTTTTCCTCGTAGTCGGATAAAAATAAAGTCGAAAATGAAATTACAGGAAAAGATTGGAAGTAAACAAGAAAACGCGGTAACGGTAAGCGAATTTCGGCAAATGTGATTTCGCGATCGAATCACCGCTAATGTGGCGAGAGGAAACGAATTTAACCGACTGCGCAGAGAGAGGTTATGTTTTGTTATATAGTTTTGGATATTAATCGTTATATACGTAATATGGAGGGAAGGAGTAAAGAAAACAGTAAGTTCATACCGCATTGTAACTCAGAAATTACTGAGCTGATTTTAAAAATGTTTTATCGATGTTTACAACGATATTCTTTGGTTCTCCACACACTCACCCAGTCTGACTGTATTTGGCTTTGACGTTGACATTGACTTTGTGTTTGATTTTGACTTTAAAGTCTATTAAGACTGTGAGTGTGCTTATGAAATAAACTTTGACTTTGACTTTTATATTTGTCATATTTTTTATTATTTTTGTAACAAATAACAAAACAATAGAAAATTAATGTCTTGAAAAGCGATATTATGGCTATCGTAGTTATATAGATTCAGCATAGTACATACTTGTGAACGGGTGAAAACAAAGGCCCTATGAAATATGTTAATTTCGGAAGTATTACAAATACTACATTTCGGGCTGTCGCGTGACACGACGTAGTTACCATCACTGCTACACCGCTGACCAAAAATTTGGGCACTTTTTTAATCAATTATTTCTATAGGAACATAAAGTGAAAATCAAACATGAAAAACTATCTTTATTCAACTAGGCTACACATGAGGCCTGAACAGTGATGTGAAAATGTCACTGTGCTCTGGTCTGAAGGGCACTGTAGCCAGCGAAATTACTGGGCTAGTGAGTCTTAACATCTGATGACTCAAAGTGGGGAGCGTCGGTGCAGTGCACCCCTGCCCGGAGTTGGGCTTTATAGCAAAGTTCCGGGTAGCACTGCATTGGCTATGGGCTGGCGTTACTCTTACCATCAGGAGAGCGTCCAGCTCGTTTCCTCTCTTCTTATTATAAAAAAAAAATACTTACACTGAATTAATTTTTAAATCGATTATTACAAAACATTTAACACCGGTTCGGAAGTTTCTACAGAGGAGACCGACAAGCCTTCTGATAGTTAATCTTTTAAAATAAAAAGATACAATTGTAAGTATACACAACAACACAACCATTGCAATATTTATACATGAAAAGGGATAGATTTTTTTTGATAACATAATTGATGGATTGTAGATATATGGATAGATAGTACCTGTGATTGCGTTACGTAAAGTTCAGTAACACGCTATTTAATAGTCGTGATGTCTTACTATAGATTAGAGCCAGATTAGAGACACAAAAGATTATGCTCATCTTGGTAGTATTAAGTAGGGTCAAATATATCAAATAAAAAATGAGACGCAATTACAAAGCAATGCTTAAAAATCGTCACTCGTTTTCTATGAGATTGGACCAGCCAGCCAGCCCATTTCGAACGTCCATTACAAGCCGGTCCATTTCGACCGATCACTTACAATAGAAAACTTCATAGTACAAAAAAAAATTACATACGTATTCTACCAGTCTCATCGAGTCACTCCGGCTGACGTGTTGACATAGATTCGTTTCAAAACAATATAATTATACTTATATATATGGTCATAGTAAAGTAAGTGGGTGTGTCATTGCGGAATGTTGTAAACAAATGGATTGCGATAAAACAACATGGCTGTTTGTCGCATATAATGAGTGACGTTGCGCATAATTCAATAAATCTTCATTATTAATTTGTTTGCGTGACCAAATATGTTAATGTAGCAAGTTTTAAATAAATACTCTTCAATAATACAAAAAGAATCGCCAAATGTGTGGCTAGGTGCATATCTCGATATGTTTTTTCTAGAATATTCTTTAAATGACCAGGTTTGTTCTTAAGAAGATAAGGTTAATATACACATTACACATATTTATATGCTTTATAAGCTTATAGGCCGCCAATCTAGATACGATAACAGATGAATTGATTTCAATGAAGAATACTCCTTGAAGCATTTCAAGCAGGAAATTTTTCAAGCATTAAATTTTAAAGAAGAGAAAGAAGGTTAGATGAATGTTACAGATAGTATTTTTTTTTATTCCATGAAGTGGTGAGACGAGCTGGACGCCCTCCTGATGGTAAGAGATACGCCAGCCCATAACCAATGTAGTGCTACTCAGAACTTTGCTCCGGACAGGGGTGCACTACATTGACGCTCCCCACTTTGAGTCATAAGATGTTAAGACTCATTAACCCAGTAATCTAAGGCTACAGTGCCCTTCAGACCAGAGCACAGTGACATTTGCACATCACTGTTCAGGCGGTAGAATGTCTGAAATATGTAGGTACAGCGTGAACAAAGTCGCGTCACCAGCTAGTTTCTAATATCAAAAACAAGGCAGGTGTAATCAAAGCATATCCTTGAATTAATGACGTGATTATATCCGATTAAAATCATTATTTTTTTAAATCACAGTTACATCTGCTAGTAATAACATTTATATATAAATTGGCAGGTGATCATAATATAGAGTATATTTTGACCTTCGTATGTAATTTAATAATGATTTTTATCAAAAAATCACCGATTAAATTACCTAAATTGCGATGGAAATTTTTCAAGCATTAAATTTTTAGTCGACTAGGAAATAGATTTTTGGCTACGAATACCGGTTATTGGTTCCGTATTTTTTATGATTTTATAATAAACTAGCTTTGCGAATTTTAATCGATCTTTTGTTCGATGATCTCCCGTTCATTGGTTATGATGTTGACAAAGTATGAGGCTTTTTATACGTATAAAAAACTTTTAAAATCAATTCTTTACATAATCAATATTACTATCTATAACGTTAGAAACACACAAAACTTACCCCTTTACAATATAGGAACGTAAATTTGAAAGAGATTTGAAGACGTTTAAATGAAACATTAAATGAAGCATTATTTAGAAATTTGAAAAAAAAGGATGACCCGTATCACTGTTTATCACGAAAAAAGATGAACCCTGTTACTTTTAAACTGCGTGAATGTCAATTTAGCAGTTAAGACAAATGTCTTATAACAAGTGTTTTGATAGATTCTGTTGACAATTAAAGCTACAGAGTGGTAGCAGAATATATTTGTTTATTAATTATAGAACTATGTTTAGGGTTAAAATAAATAAAATAATAACATAATTGTTACAATGTTCCGGCCGGCGGTGTACAGTACAGTTGGAATAGCGAATTCCGGCCTCACGGCGAACAGACAAATAAAGAGAAACTACTATCTTTAATTTATACGCACAACCGACAATTACGTGTTTACGGACACAATTAATTGTTATTAAATACTTTATTTTGTTTTGCTGTAGATGTGGTTATTTCGTTGCTATAGAACGTTCTATTTTATTTTATAAACCGCTGTTAAAATATATATGGGTCTTTTACGCATTGGGTAATTGGGTGGGATGGGTGTTATGTATGTTTAAATGCATGTATTGATAGAACTAAGATTTCTATATTATTTGTTTCTTTTTCTTTTTAATATTTTGGTAGTTTTAAATATTATTATAAATATTGTTAGTGTAGTATAGTACCATCTGACAACCAGCGCTATCCTGAGAGTTCGCTCTCAGGATAGCATTAGCTGAGATGTCGCCTTTTGCTACGTTTCTGTTTGTATGTCTTGATTTTATAATGTTTTTAATTTGTATTTTAGTAGCAATAAACACTTTTTTATTATTTTTATTAGTGGGCTGACACCCCTAAGACTACAAGCCCAAGTATATGTTTATTCAAACTAATAAAAACATTTGCATTTGAAACCGGCGCAGTTGAACATTATTCTCTTGTAATAGTATAGGTACCATCTCTCTTCCATATATTACGTGTAAATATAAAAAAAATGATAAAAATATGACTACGTAGCGTAGTAGAAAAAATACTTGATCATGACTTATTTCAATATATGAGAAACTTTTCATGTATATTATACAGTACACATTCATTGACCTTTATAATATTAACGAACTAACTAGATAGCTTATCAAAAGAAAGCTACCGTAAAGTTTGACCTCTCGTTTAATTAATATGTAAAATTTTCCGTTATCAATGAAATCACCTGCCTTATCTCCCATTCATATAAACCAGCTGATTGTCCACCTGCTTATAATTAACATTTATAATATCATAAAAAATGTGTACTCTAGGTAATAAACACAACGGTAAAATAATTGGTTTACCGTTCCGTGAAGTTGGGTTTTTTTTGGAGAAATTTCCTTACTTACACCCAACATCCAGGCAAGGAATATGGAATGTATAAAAAAAACGCATAAATCGATTATAGTTTAACAGTTGTCGATAATTATTCTTTTAGAATACTCCTTGATGTACAAAGATGGTTCTTATGCGTAGAAAAAAATGAATACTTAACGAAGTCGTGTCGGGCCAGATTGTTAGAGTTTGCTGGAGTTAGTTAGTACAATAACATCTGATGAAAATTACCTTGCAAGGGACGGACTCAAACCTCATGGTGTTCTACCAAATTGCTACAACACGGATTCAAAGGTACCATAGCAATCCTATCACCGAATTACACTTTACTGCAATACCAGCCAGCGCGATTACTGGGCTAATGAGTCTTAACATCTTATCAATTTCAGAGCGTCCATGTAGTGCACCCCTGCCCGGAGCAAAGTTCTGGGTAGCACTACATTGGTTATGGGCTGGCGTTTCTCTTACCATCAGGAGGGCGTCCAGCTCGTCTCACAACTTCATATTATTAAAAAAAAAAACCATCCACACCACGTTGACAGCTGACAGTCAACCACAAAAGAAACTTTTTGCCATGCACAATGTGGAATCAGCTCTATGACGCGGTGATTTCGACTTGGGGTGCTTCGAGAAGAGAGCATACATCTTTTTAAAAGCTTGGCAACCCACTCCAGTGCTGTCCAGCTCCGCACGTGTTGATGGCTGGCGATGACCCCTATCCTGCTTATTCGGCCATGTTACAAAAAACTATTCAATTCAAGAAAACAATCAATTCTTTCCTCAATTTATAATAGACAAATAAAAAACACAAAAGAATGAAAAAAACGTATCCATGGGTCATTGAAATAATCATTTGTAATTAAATTGGCAAAGACAAAGAAAGCAAAGAATGTAATGCTGAAGTCTTCTATAATA
>JADANM010005346.1:338949-359200 GCA_026213755.1 Eurema hecabe | reverse complement strand
AGACTCCATAAAGCACCAAGCCGAGCTATATATTATTATATATACACTATACATTGCTGCGCAACCAGCGAACCGTGTACAATTTATTGCGCCACGCTCACTGGCGCTGAGCAGTGTATGTGAAAATACGAAATTCGGATGCCGCCCATAAAATGCTTTTACGAATCATCTAATTCGAAATGAATTGATTTTAAATCGACTTTTACTTTCTTTCAGTTCGAGTTTATTGTTTTTCGTTAACAGTTATTTTGTCTAGTTATATTTTTTCTAGATTTCTTAAAAGATATATTGTTATCAAAGCAGTTTATTAACTTGGAGTATTTTTGAACTGTATGCAATTTGAAAAAGTTTATTATTTAAAGCTAAAATGGGACTATACAATATACAAAAGCATAATATTCAAAGTCAAAGTCAAAGTCAAAAGTATCTTTATTCAATTAGGCTACATAAAGTAACACTTTTGAATCGTCATGGTATTACAAAACATTTACCACCGGTTCGGAAGGCCTATATTAAGACCTATGTATCGAGTAGAATAATTCGCTTTGATAAAACATACTATACTTATGCAAAATAAAATTATATCAGTTATAGAGGAACGAACGAAACAGATGATAAATAATCGACGTCCATTATTTCATCGCGAGTGTGTCATCGGCTTTTCATTTACAAAGACATATTCCTAACAAAGAAGTACCCATTAAAGTAATAAAATAAATCTTACATATATGACTACTAGCTGTTGTCCGCGACTCCGTCCGCGTGGACTTTCATATAAACATTGACCCCCCTAATGTTAAAAAGTATCCTATGTTTTATCTTAGAATCTAGACCATCTATGTACTAAATTTCATTATAATCGGTTCAGCGGTTTGGTCGTGAAAGCGTAAAATTATAAAAAATTTCAACCCCTCGCGCAAACTTTCAGGGGTCTATTTAAAAAAAAGTAGCCAATGTCCTTCCCCAGGCTTTAGACTATCTTTGTACCAATTTCGTTCTAATCGTTTCAGTAGTTTTAGCGTGATGGAAAGACAGACAGACAGAGTTACTTTCGCATTTATATTAGTATGGATTGAATATATAGCAAGGTATAATATTACATAAGGCTCTTAATTATATAACAATATATTTCCATTAAACAAAGAGCGACAATGCTTATCACACGTTATTGACGACAAAAACATGTTTGACCCAATTTGCTGAAACACTATCCGCTTTGCGACTGTGTGCGTGTCTACATGTATGTGTCATTAGTACCTATGAAACTATGGAATTAGGTACATATAGTCAATACATATAATAAAAACGTAACGAGTCGCTGTCTGCACATGGAAGATATATGAGAAAAAATATTATAGGAGACCTTTATTAATGACATAGAACCCAAAACAATGATTTTTGAAATTTTTGTCTGTTTGTTTGTGCACGCTAAAGAAACGGCTTATCCTATACAGATGGGCTTTTCAATGATATATTGTGGTAAGCTTAACTTAACATTTAGTCTTTAATTCATGTCAATCGGTTGATAAATAAAAAAGTTATGGCAATTTAAAGAATCACGTTGAACTTGCTGAACATTTGTTGGCGCGGTTTGAGCATTTTCAAAAATGCTTCCCTAAGTCACTTTTCTACGCGGGCGAAGTCGCTGGCACAACTAGTTTACTGATATAAATAGGTTACTAAGAGTGAGTTTACCAAGTTTTCTGAACTTTAAACTTTCATTATTCGTTCTATGAGTTTAGGTCAATTCAAGAAGTGCGTGGTGGATGGAGTGTCTAGTAACTAACTTGTCATCTCTGTAACACCCCTAAAGTATATGTAAATTTCTTTTTTTTAAATATTTATTAATGTATGTTTTGTTCCTCTAGAATAGTTATATCCGCCGACAAAAATTGTACAATTATCTTTTGTAAATTTTCTTGTTATATTTGTAAATCATATTGCATTATTGTCACAATTATGGCTGGATTTTTTTAAATAAATAAATAAATTATTTTAATGTTTAATGGTGGAAAATAGGCTAAAGAGTTTTTTTATGATTTTCATGGATGTATGCACTGAGCTATTACAAGATACTCCGTTTTCAAGTTAAACAAAATATAAAGGTATCTAAAAAGCTATAATTTATAAACAAAGTTAATTTTATTTCATGTTCAATGTTTTATAAATAATTAAACAGTCTTGCTCTTGTCTTTCCCTATGTATGTTTAAATCTTTAAAACTACGCAACCAATTTTCACGCAGTTTTATTTATCAGATAAGAGGAAATAGTACGTATAATAAATGTATGTTTGTATTTCTTTCTCGCAAAAACGGCTGAACCAAATTAGTTGAAATTTTGTACGTAGATTATATAGATTGGATTAAAACAATAGATTCTTTAAATCCCGGTATTGCTCCGGGAACAGGAACCACGCGGGTAAAACCACGGGGCATAGCTAGCAACATATAATAATAAACACACGTGGTGCGATACACAGATAATGTGCCCTAATTTGCACCGGGAAGTGAACAACAATTGTTCACTAATTAATTTGCATTAACGCTTTCCGGTGGCCGCCTGTGTCGGACTGCTGTGTGACCATCGTGTGACAAGAGACTGGATATATCTGTATAAAAGAATCATATATTTATGTATATAGACGTAAATGAAATGAAATGAAAATAATTTATTCACTTAAATCACCTTGTGATATTTATGAACGTCAAAACTAAAAATATAGATCAATACAGACATGTCGTTGCAGCCACACAATCTGCTTTGTCCAAAGCATTACGTTATTGCAAAAAAATATAAAATAATTTTGCCGTCTGTCTGTTTCAATCTATAAACGCCTGTTTCCAAAAGGTAAGGTGTATGAGAAGAATACAGGCAAAGAAACTCATACACTACTTTTTTTTAAAAATCATTTGTTACAAATCGATAACGTATAACGCATAGACTGATAGACCCTTAATAATCGGAAGTGAAGCCTCAACTGTATATATGTAAGTGTAAAAAGCACGTTCTTATACTTGATGACACGCACACAAGCCCATCGATGTTGCTGTAAAAAATTTACCCTATAAATGGGGAAAATTGAATTCTACTAACGACTTGTGGTTTTCATGCGATATACTGCGGTGGCGATCTATGTAATAATAATAATAATACAACTTTTTATTTCTTAAAATTTTTATTTAATAAATTGTTAGTAATGTGTTAGTGTACACCGTATATAGTGCATTATAATCTAGTTATTAGTACTGTTAGTTCTTAATTCAGAGATAAGGATCTCTTCATGGGTAAAGAACAATCAATGTAGACAAAATCTACTTTGAAATAGCATCACTTTTGTTCTCACATCTATGATATAGGTGTATAATATGTTAATTGATGAATGAGTAAATAAAAAATATTCTGCATAAACTATTAGTGTGGTCACCACGCCGGTTGTAAACAACAGTTTTATGCTAACTAATTACAAGTGCGCTTAACTGAGCGATCATATCTCGTTTACGACACTCGGACAATTGATATGGTTATTTTGAGCTAATCCACTTGACAACTGTTATTTATATTAACTGTTTATTAAACTAGCTGTGGCACGCGAGTTTACCCCCTGTTTCAAATCCAACAATGGAACAAAAAGTGTAGTTCAAGGTATTATTAATCTGAGCACCAAAAAGACTAATTTGTTTTGTTGTTTTTAGAAGAAAGTAACATATCCTTACTCATCTATATATATATAAAACAAAGACGGTTTTGTTACAACACTTTCAACTCGAGATCGGCTAGACCAATTTACATGATTTTTGGTTCGTTGGATTTGTGTCCGCCCCGAATATCAGAACATCTTAAAAATAATAAAAACTTTACCGACCGATCATCATGAAAGTTATTAGACATATTCTTGGGGTTAGCAGAATAAACATACTACTTTTCATTTTCAATTTTAATGCGAGCGAAGCCGCAGGTAAAAGCTAGTATACGTTTATATTCGCCAATCGCTATTAGGTGGATAGCTGTATGTATGCAAAGTTCTCGTAAATACCTTTATTATTGTGGTTAATTGATAATAACTGCTATTGTTGAATTGTCGCTGTAACAGTTAGATATATTTCTATAATCAAAATCCAAGACAAACATTCAACCAGGCAAATTGCAACATTTTTAAATAGTCACGTTATTACAAAACAATATTAATTTACCGGCTCGGTTTCTACACAGAACAATCGGCAAGAAACTACAGTTACCCTTTTTAATCGACTTTACAACAAGGAGAAAAAAAAACATACGGGTCGAATTGAGAACCTCCTCCTTTTTGAAGTCGGTTGAAAATTCACAACGTTAATAAACTTACTTGGTAGCTTAGGACCGATCCGGATAATTTCCGATTCGGTTAATCGGCGTTCTACTCCATATGCTTTTTTGTTTCAAAAATAAAAAGGTACAAATGGAAATAAATGTACATATCAAGAACAACGATTACAATAGTCCTGCCGAGCGTTAAGCAACATTATTCCAAGGGTTTTTTTGTTTCCCAGGGGTAATGCGACAGAGAACGCGACTTTGTTTTATACTTGACTTGCTTGACTTAAGGTCCTACGTCCGCTAGCTGGGGCAGAGGGCGAGCACAGTACGGTCATCCCGGTCTGTCCTGGGCAGCTCGCTTCACCTTACTCCAGGTCTTGCCGATGGCCTTCGCTTCATCGATGATAGTACGCCGCCAGGTCTGTTTTGTCCCTACATAGTATAAAACAAGTCAAGTTGTAGGGATTTATTTCTTTCTCATTTTCCCTTAAGCTCTTTTTCAAAGTTTATCAAATGAATGATCATAAAAAATCTACTATCCCCATCTGTGACACAAATCACGACTTTTTAATGGTTATTCACTGATGGTAAAGCAATTTACCACTTAACATTTGCAAAAGGCACAAAAACCTACCACGGTTGTACCTAAGACAAATTGAAATCTTCCAACAAAAGCACTAGTCTACTTACTTAGTTTTAATTAAATTATGTACGCTAGCAAAACAAATTATCTAGAAATAAATGGCTGTAAACAGAGATCAGCTTAGCATGCAAGTAGAGATTGCAAGTTTAACGACCCGGTGACTGACCTGCCGCAAGGATCCTACGACCTATATACAGATCCTCACTCTACAATCGACAGTATTGCCAGCTGTTAAAGTCTATTTTCCCGCAAACACAGTTTTATTATTAATATTTTATAGGCAACATTAGATACTGTGTTTTGCATTTGTTCAAATGCAATTGCATATTTTATGATTTGCTGCACGATATTGTTTGTTGGTGCTGGATAAGTTTTGTTTTAATTAAATGGTTCAGGAGTTGTTTCATTGAAATATGAGCAGCTTTTTAAAGGACATTTGCAACGGCGCTAAATATGATAATATTTTCACTTTCTAGGTACTTTACAAAATTTTATTAAAATCGAAAATTTCGAAATTGATTAACGAACAATCAATATCATTCAATTCATTTCAATAAAAAAATTCTAACATATCATAAATAATTAATATAATAATTCACAACACTCAGTATCTTCGTAAAATTTACTTTTTTCATAACCAAAACATTTTGTTAAAAATCCTAAATCCTAATTCTGTACTGACCTATAAGTACTTTCTTTTTCTTACATACAATATTTTAAGCATTAAGATTAGAATGGAACTCAGTCTAATGTAAATGATCATACAAACAGACAAAACAGAATAAAACCCATACTTTTAAATGGCCTATAAATTAAAGAGTTTTTCCAACTTTACCATACCCATTGGACAAGAATACTAATGACTAGCTAGATATATTCACTAGATACCAGTTCGATGCCGATGTCGACCCTTAACTAGGTGACGGACAGGCAATGAACCGGTGTTGCGGCTAAACTAGCAAAATTACAGATACACAATATTGGGCGTTTTACTTAAAGACGATTTTACAGTTGAAATATTTTTTTTACAGATGAAATGTGTATCACTAATTAGTATAAAACTAAGTCCCTTTCTCTAAGTCAAAGTCAGAGTCAAAAGTATCTTTATTCATTGAGGCTACATTTAATAACACTTTTGAATCGTCATGGTATTACAAAACATTTACCACCGGTCTCTGTCAAAATATCCCCCTTATATGTTTAAAATATTTGGTTTACATAATATTGTTTATTTATGCTTTGAACACGCAGGAAAATACTTAAACCAGAGTACGATATTTAGACAAAAGCGATAATCTAAAAAAAATAACATAAAAACCATTGTCATATGATGAATTTGTTCAGTAAGTTGTGATGTTAAAGGACCATATTAACTTTGCCACACTCCTTTAAATTGTTTTCCCTTTGCTTTTGCTATTTTCCTATCTGCATCCTTTTATTGATACTGATCGTTAGTCGTCATATAGATTCGTTACATATATATTTGTTGGTCTGTCACGCAAAAAGTGTTAAATGAATTCAGTTGAAGTTTTTTTTTAATTAATTAAAAGGAAATTTTAATTAAAAGGGTATTATAAATTATAGTGACAATATGTACCAATTATATATCTTGATAAGTGCCTTAAGAAACTATTGTAATTTGACACATTCTGTTATGCCTTTATTGTATATTTAGCAGCGACACAGATAGTAACAGGTGCTTGATAAGATTGTACCAGTCCTTTATTTTACTTAGCATAATATAGCTATGGCCCCCGGTTTTACTTGCTTTTTTTTATATTTTCTTTACGACTATTAGATACTATGATTTTCTTTAACTGTATCACGGTTGGTAAGGCAGTTTCTACAGAGAAGAAATTACGCAACCGATTTTTATAACAGACTAGCTGTTGCTCGCGACTTCGTCCCCGTCGGATCTATTATTATGTCATAGTGAGTCAATCTTAGCAGACAGACATATACTGTCGCAGACTTTTTTTAGATCATTTAAAGAGGAATAATTCTTTCATACATATTACTTTTGAATCTTGAACCGTTTTCGCAGCGCACGCAAAGGAAGCCCTAAAAGATGAATAATTTTCCCCGTTTTTTCAATATTTTTCATTATATCTTCGCTCCTATTCGTCGTAGCGTGATGTTATGTAGCCTTAAGCCTTTCTCGATAAATGGTCAATACAATAAAAAAAGAATTTTTCAATTCGAACCAGTAAATCCTGAAATTAATGCGTTCAAACAAACAATCAAACAAACTCTTCAGCTTTATATATTAGTATAGATAGTGATTCAAAATGTAGCTTTAGGTGTATTATTTACGTAATGTAAGTTGATTTAATCGTATTTAAATGTATAATTGGGAGAACTAATTACAGTGCAATGTCGGCTTAGTAACAATCATAATTTGCAATGTTTTAATATAATTGTGAGGTCGATGTTCTTCTAACATGCAATTGCTATTGCATTTATAATTGTTCTGTTATTTTCGTTAAGATCTTTGAATATAAACGTCGTGTTCTTGAGAAATTTCTAGATTTTTTTTTGGAAGAAAGGTTTTGGTTATAAGGCTGTCTTTTTGGACTTATCATACAGCCGTACTTTGAATAATTATAACACTTAGATCCAATTTGAGCTCGTAAAGTGAAGTCATTTCAAAGTAGACAATTTTGTCTACTTACATAGATCGCCGCTGCAGTGCATCGCATTATATTTGTATGTTTTTCGTAGATTTTAGTTTTTCCACAGTTAAAAGGTAAATTTCATATAGTAGCAACATTGTCGCGTATACATGCATACGCGTTATACGTCTATGACTGTCTTATATATTTTTTAAAGATAAAAAATGAAAATAAAAATCCTACATTTAAGCTAAATTAAAGTTTAATTTAGAAGCGAGGTTGCTTCTAATCGTACTCTTATAGCTTGTAATTTTACGTAATATTTTTGATAGATGTATCAAAATGAATCATTTAAAGTTTAAATAAATAAATATTTAATCAACTAGTTATTAGACGAACGACACAGCGATCTCGTAAACATTGTTATAGCTAATATCATATTATTTGTTATCGCCGGAAAGCCGTAAACTATTCAATTCTACGAGCGCGTTTTGAACACTCGATACGCCTAGGGTTGCTAGTTTAATACAATAATTTAAAACAAAAATAAACCGACTTCAAACTTAGAAGACAAAAAATAAATTTGCTTTGCACAAAGTCTTACTCATTTTTATTTTCATTTAGTATATAGAATTTAGCATATAAATAGTTATTTTACAAGATACCAATTTAGTTGGAAAGTAGATTGAAACTTACCAATAATATTATAGTTAATAGATATGTTATACACCTACAAATCTACTGAAAAATGTGTTCCGCACAGCAGCGGCAACACACATACATACAAGTCAAAACGATAGAAAGAGACAAAATATGATTAAACCAACAAGAAAAAAGAGATAGATTTTTCATACGTGAATGCACCGGCAACCAATCACCTAAAGGTAAGATGTCCTAATTAGGATGTTTTTGTGTCTTCAAAATTTTGCGGTTATAACATATAATCTATTTAATATAATGGAGCATAGTTACAACACATAAGAGAAATGTTCATACCAGCACTAGCTGACCCGCGCCCACTTCGTTGGGCATTATGGTAATTAAAATATTTATTTATTTATATAATAATTATCCTTTTCGGTTTTTTAATATAGCCTTTGGCACTCAGCAATAATGTGGCTTTCTATTGGCGAAAGAATTTTTTAAATCGGTTCAGTTGATCCCGAGATTACCCCTTAAAATTTAACAAACACACAAACTTTACTTCTTTATAATATTAGAATGGATTACCCTGTTAACTAGTACTACAAGGCTAAAATACTTGGTTCCGTACATTTATTCTACATTAAAAATAAAATAATTGTTATCAAGTTATCTTAATAACTATGATCTTAATAGTTTAAATATTAACGTCATCCTTAGCTGTTTGTATGTGTGACAAACACACATACAAACGCATATCAATATGATGTATGTATGCGCGGGCGCACGTAATGTTTTATTGGCTATTAACTTGATTTATTTAACAAGTGATAATGTTGTATTTCATGTTGTTTGTTTAAATATAGAAATGTGGATTTTATGTTTGAACATTTTGTTGAAGAAATTTAGGTTGAAAATAATTCAGATCTTTGATTTTTTTATTATTCATAACTTCTAACAAACTGTTTTATTCTTAATATACAAAGTCGCATACATATATGTATAATAAAAAATAATCATCATAGTATTCATCACCATCATCATCTTAGCCTATTCTTATCCACTGCTGGACGTAGGCCTCATTCAGGGTCTGCGTCCTCAGCAGGTCCGCCCCCAGAAAGGGTGCGAACCGGAACCGGTGGGTCTTAGTCGGTAGGGCCCTTCTGGCTTCTGGCAAGTCCGACATAACCGCCTCCTTCTCGACCGAGGAGGACGCGGTATCCGTGAGAAGATGTCCCACCGTCAAAAAAAAGGCCTCATTCAGGGTGCGCCAAAGCTCCCGGACCTCTGCCTTCCGCATCCAATACCAGGCTGCTTCCTTGGTCATCGTCTGGATCAGGAGGATCCGCGATCTCCACTGGTAGTAGTAACAGTAATGTACCACCAGTACGCAAAGCAGTTTCAGCAGCTAACTCTGATAGCTGAGCTTTCTTCTTTCTTCTTTACTAATTAATATACATAACAATATTCTTACCTAAAAAGGGTCACTGTCTTGCGATTAGCAGCCATATACCGACAGTATTTGTCTTCAATATATTCGTTTATAGCATGATAAGCTCTTTGAATCAAAACCTTTTAAACAAAGCTTTAAACTCAAGATATTTAACGCTTGAATCTTATTATAAAACAGTCAAAAACCGGTAAAATTAGTTAGTCATACTATGTTAATATAAAATATTTCATCACATCTATTTTTAAAATTTTCCATTGTTTGTTAAACTGCACTTCAATTGTAACCATTGTCGAAACAGCTGAACCAATTTGAATAGCTCTCCGCTTGTTCAAACAGTCCATGACAGCCTTTAAGGAAATGATAAGTTTAATGCCTTGAAAACGTTTCTTTAATTGCATTAGATTTTTGAATATTCTAGAAGCTATAACTACGATTTTCTTGATGAAGTTAGACGAACTATCGAACGAATCTATTGTGATACGATAAGAACGCTTAGCAATACTTAATAATTAAAATATACTAGCGACCAGCCTCGGCTTCGCACGTATATATATTATACATTTAAACCTTCCTTTTGAACCTATCTTTTAAAAAAGGCGCATGAAAAGCAGTTGCGTAGTTTTAAAGATTTGAGCATCGCATCGTTCGAATAGTCTAATAATCTAATATAATAATTCCACCCCTTTCGTTTAGACTAATGTATATTTGCTATTTGCTTAGACCTTAAAGAATCTATTACGTCCTAATGTATAGCAAAAAAATTGCTAACACCTTAACATAACAAATAACAAAAACCCCAATTTAAAAGTTATTTTTCTCAATTAAACCTATGTGTTAATAGCAACCGTACAACGTGTTTTAACACGTGTCGAAGGCCGGTCGCGAATTCATTATTAATACTATTTATTTATACAAATGTATTATCGCAATTCGTATACTTAATATTTTGTTTATAATATTTTTAAAGAGGCTGTACTTGTAAGTGAAATAAGCTATATATTATCCCATTAGATAATAAATTTAAAAATTCCTAAAAGAGTCCTTTTATATTAAAGTATATTAATAGAATGAGGTTTTACTTTACTAAAATCAATTTAGTATTTTTGCGTAATAAAAATTAAAACATTTAAGTACCACTAAAATACTCTTTGAATAACAGTCGTGAGAAGAGGTCAAAATATCCATATTTTTACTAATTTTTAAAATACAGGAAACATCAATTTAGCTAATAAAATATGTTAGTCCGAAAACCAATGATATTATATTAAATAGATATGTTATAAGCGTAAAATTTTGAAGAAGGAAAAACATCCTAATTAGGTCGTCTTACCTTTAGGTGATTGGTTGCCGGTGCTTTCACGCGCATCTGACAAAACTAACTCTTTTTTTCTTGTTCGTTTTGTCATGTATTTCTTTCTATCATTTTGACTTGTATGTATGTGTGCTGCCGCTGCTGTGCGGAACACTTTTTCGGTTAATTTGTAGGTGTATAACATATCTTTTATTTAATATCATTGGTTAAGACATTTTGTTTCATTGATTTTTTTTATATACTTTTCTATTCAACTGTACCTGTAGTGTATTTTCCAAAAACACTTGTTCAATAAAACTGTTTTCACCACATTTTTGTCAATGAAGTCGTTTGTTTATGCCAAATAAATTTTGCCTTGGAATTTAGCAGTTCCAATAGTTTTTGCTAATTTTTTCTTCACAAAATGAAATAGTACTCACGCCTCGCGGTTGTCCTCGTTTAGTTTTCGTTCCCGTATCTATACCAGGCTAAAAAGTATCCTATGTGCTAATCTACAGTTTAATCTACACGTTTGAAAAATTTCAGCCAATTTAATTCAGTAGTTTTTTGTGAAACAGAAACAAATATAATTATTGTATTTCACTACACTCTCACTAGCTTTCGGGTTTAAAATGTTAGTAGGATTAGAATAGAATAATCATTTATTTTTATTAAAACTCTTGCTATTTATTCTTAATTATGGTAATTATATTATTTGTTATGTAAAATTGCAATATTTTGTATATTTAGCAACTAAGATTTTAAAGTTATTTTTTTGTTGTATTTTGATCTAATTTCAATAGTAAGTTTTGTATTTGCATAGACCATTACTTTAATGTAATATTAAATATACATTTAACAAACAAAATATTTAAATTGATAATTAACTAACAAAAACAAAGTTTATAATATAAATACAAAATTGTTATCGTTAACTGAATATAATTATCTAAGGTATAATATTTTTCGTAAACAATTTTAAAGCTCTGTTTAAAATTTAATAAATTTACTCTGAGGCGTTTTTATAATAATTCTATTTAAGTTACTTTTTGATTACATAATATTGTTACTTAAGTTTATGTAGTTTGGGTTCCTCAAGTTATTTTTGTGGTCATAAAAGAGAAGGAAATAGGAGTTAAATGTCCGAAAAAAATCCATAGTGGATTTACTAGTCTTCTTAACTTGATAAGCCTGATGAGGAAATGGAAATAGGAATGTAACCTTCCTCTGAACCAAAGGGAACCTCGACCAGTCGATCTGAACGACTAGCCTAACCCCAACGGTCGGCGACTTATATCAGTTTCGAAAAAAATATCAAAAGCGCGATTCAGAACCCGTCATAATCGAAGCGTCCCGTCCGACTAAAGTCCAGTAAAACTCGTTTAACACGGACGACAGCCAGTAAACAGTTTAATATAGTCATACCTACAAAACGAAAGGTCCGACGGGATGTTTACCATCGCGAGACGATAAAAATCTTTATAAAAATGCAATATTATCAAAGTGACCGGTGAAATCACGCTTCTAGGCGCGGGTCGCCGACCGCGCTGTAAACAACTAAATTACAACCTACGCTGTGACGTAAACTGTTAAACATTCTTATGAGATTTAGCTGCTAGTAGATCTGATGCGAGATGTTTTATTTATCTGTGGTGTCATTTCATAGTATAATACGAAGTCGCTTTTTTCTGTCTGTACCTATGTATGCTTAAAACTACGCAATCCTATTCCGCAGTGATTCAAGGGGTAGTTTTATATGTATAAAACATGCGCAAATGCAGGTAAAACGCGCACGTATCGTAGCTATTAATATACAGCTGAAGAAAATGTATGTTTGAAAGAGCTCGTCTCACGAATTACTAGTTCGAATTGTAGACTTTTTTTTGGTTTGGATAGGCCGTTTATTTTTAATTTTCGCTTAGGAACAAACATTAAGACGATTATTTACATTGTATTTGCTGTAGATACATACATAATATAAATGTACATATAGGTAAGATTAATATTTAATTTGCCATTAAAAGTTTAGAGGGCTTATAGTCAATGATAATTGTTTTAGAGATAGCGTTTATAGTCCGACGTATGTTGTTATCGTGTTTCCACACGGAAATGTTGCCAATATAAATAATTACGGACTTGACTTGTTAGTGCACACGGCTTGGAGTGTTACATATTTTTTTTGTCATATAAGAGGGGGAAACGAACTGGCGCGTCACCTGATGGAAAGTGATCAGCGCCGCCCATGAGCATTTGCGATGTCACGAGTGTGTTGCCGGCCTTTTAAGGAGAGATACGCCCTTTTTTTGAAGGTTCCAATGTCGTACGTGTTCGGGAACACTGCATGAGGAACCTGATTCCACAGGATGGTCGTGTGCGGCAAAAAGTTCCTGCGAAGACGCACTGTGCTTGACTGCCAGCTGTCAAGGTGGTGAGGGTGGTATAGTAACCTGTGGCGTGCAGTGCGGTGGTGGAAATCAGCGGCAGGTATCAAACCGAACAACTTCTCTGAGCACTCCCCATGATAGATGCGGTAGAATACGCTTAAAGACGCGACATCTCTTTGCAGTGCCAGGGAATCAAGCCGATCAGTAAGGTCGGTACTGTCAATCATCCGAGACGCTCGATGTTGAAGGCGGTCAAATGGAAGGAGCTGGTACTGAGGGGCTCCGGCCCAGAGATGAGAACAAAGGAATATAGTTAAAGAATTACTCTTCTAGCCTTCTTCAGTCCTGGTAATATTTTTAATTTCTTTTATAAATAACAAGTTTTAACAAGATGTTCGGCGCCAGTGTTTTGTTGTAATTATTTATAGATAGATATTTAAAGTTTGTTTTTCAGTTATTTGCTTCCTGAATTCGTGGCTAAATACGAAACGCCCGAAGGTTGTGCATACGGAAGGAAAACTGTTATTAATAATGTTTATTTTTAGCGTTTTTTTTGTATGCATGTGCTGTTTGTTCTATACTTATATTGTGAAGAGGAAGTATTTAATTGTTTGCATTGAAATAGATTTATTTTTTCAAATAAAGATAAAACTTACAATTTACGGTAATCTAGCATTTGTATGAAAATATCCTGTTTTATGATATTTTTAAATCGATAAGACGACGTTTAATAAGCAAATACCATGAAAATCAGTTGAACCATTGCCGAGTGATATTGAAGGAATTAATTTTGTTTTAAGTCACTTAAAATGCTGTCATATTTACTGAAAGTTAGCAGTGTCATAATGTTTCAAAACAGCAAAAGCTGAGAGACTTCTGTTTCCCTATATGAAGTGACTTTAAAATAAAATTAAGTTTGTTACCTTAGAACTTTCGAAGTGATGAACCGATTTTGATGATTCCAGTTAATATTGACTTTATCGCCCATATATAAACCAAAATATTTACTTCATAATTTTACAGGATATCTTTCTTTTCTACTATTATAAATTATCTTAAGAACGTAAGGAGGAAAAAACAAATTATATTTAATCGTAATTATTAACGCAATAAAAAATAGATCAATCACATCATTATAGGGCTAAAAAAATAGACTCACACAAACACGAGCACGCACACACCCGCAAATGTCGTTAAGATAACGACGCTCTTATTTTGCATTCATTTAATCAATTTATTTTAACATCCACTACCTAAAAACCAACCTTATTTCATGCGAAATAAATTGTATATTCCAATAAAAATATTTATTTACAAAACTGGGTTGGTATAACTAGATAAAACCGGTTATTGGAACTAATAATCCTTTATTATAACGGTATATCGATAAATGTTTGTTTGTCGCGCGTGAGAAACGAAATATTATTATATATTATAGAATTGATTAGTTTTAAATATATTCGTTTTAGTTTCATATGAGATCTGATGCAATTAAAGGTGGCTACTTACTATGCGATAATATGCCTTTGTTGGTGACATTTTTTTAACTATTAATTGTAATATTATATAATATTAGTGGAGTGGTAACACAAGCTTCTTCTGCGCTAGATTCTGGGTTCGATCCCTACCCTTCGAAAGTACATTTGTGTTTCAATGGGGTCTAGGTGTTGCTATGCCTTATATGTATTTATTTACAAAAGAAAAAGTATTTACATTATTTAATTTATACATGATGTAGTAGTCGCGACCGAATATTCCTTATATCTAAATAAAAGGGTAACTTTACAAGTGTCAAGAATTATTTCTCTATCCAACAGTTTCAAGCCAAACCCTATTCAATTCTGATGATGAGGACTTTACTGAAGTACTATGCCTGATTGATTATGAAAGCTATTTAAGACCATAGTACGTGGCCACAGACACGTGGACAAAACCACAAGATGAGGCTAGTATTATTTGCTTGTATTAAAACCTCCAAGAAGGTGTAACATTTGACAGCACTTTTTGACCTCGACTTACAACCATTGAGGAAACTTTGTCAATAGAAACAAAGACCATTAAAATGATAAGCGCCATAATTTGAACTTATCAGTACGTGACGTAATATTTTTAATTCACTCTCTCTTGGCTTTGTACGAAGTGTTACATAAAATTTAAAGAGTCTATAAAGTGCAGACTGACAGATGGACTGACAAACAATTTAAAAAAATCGTTTCCGATAAAACTGTATCGTTTCTACAGAGAAGAACCGGCAAGAGACTCTGAAAGTTGCCCTTTTATACCTAATAAAAAAATACAAATGTATTATACTTATACAATATTTATATAATACGAGTATGAAAAGGGTCACCATCCCGCGACCGTTAAGAAATATTTAGAATGACATTTCAAGGGACTAAAAAAAACGTCACACGCTAGAACAGAAAAACGCTCCGTCTGTAGTCAGCCTTAACATGACTAATCAGACGTCACAGGAAGCATTAATATCCAAAAACATTTACATTGCAAATTCATGCACTAATTTATATTGTTTTTTACAAATTTCGTAACAAAAATCGATCCTCATCGGCGAGTAATTTATTTCTATATGTTAATTTCGTATGGTAATAGGTTGTTTTTGCAACTGTATTTCCTAGTACACGTGTCCTCATTAATTTTAAACTTATTAAAGAAAGTCTGTATGTTGGTGATTTTTTAGGAATACTCTCTGGAACTATTAAACCGATTTTGAATTTTTTTTCACTCAAGGAAAGTCATGTTCCTGTAGATCAATTAGTGTATCTAATAAATAATCTAAAAAGCGGGATTTATTTTTACGCGGGTGAAATAGTGAAAGAACTGGTATCATGTATAACCTTTTTACCTTATACCAGTTTCTGTGTAGAATGTGGAATATACTTCTTATCTTCAGTGCGTGACTACCGAGGTGGTAGTGTGACCACCTTTATATTATAAACTTATATTACTTAAAGAGCGACTATCAGAGTTTCTTGCCGGTTGTTCTCTGTAGAAACTGCCTTCCGAACCGGTGGTAAATGTTTTGTAATACCATGAAGATTCAAAAGTGTTACTAAATGTAGCCTAGTTGAATAAAGATACTAAATGAACGAACAAAATGTTTATAATCAACAATAAAATTACTAAAAGGACTGCATGTGTGGCTTTAATAGAAAGGAAAAAATCAATTGACGACCGCTTGGCGCAGTGGTAACACAACTGCTTTCTGCGCGAAGGGTCGTGGGTTCGATTTCCACACCGGAAAAATATATTTGTAGTTTACATTTATATTTTTCTGGGGTCTGGGTGTTGCTATGTATTGTATGTATGTATTTACAAAAGAAAAGTATGTATATGTAATTTATTCCGTTATCTAGTTGCCATAACACAAGCTTCGGCTTAGCTTGGAGCTAGATGGCGCTGTGTATAAATGTCCTGATAATATTTATTTATTTATTTATTATTATTAATTATACGATAAAGAAAGGATTAATATGAAATGCAGTAACATCTCTAATGAGGCTTACGAACGAGGCTTAACGAGGCAAGAATTCCTCTTTTATAAAATAAGAAGATACAATTGATAAATGAAAAAGTTTTTTTTACTCGTACGTAGAAAAAACATTTTTTTAAACATATTATAAATGATTGCCAATCTCATAGTTACCCCAGCCAGTCCGATACGTCCATGTTTACAATTCACGAGTTCGTCTGTTTGTTGAAACTTTCTCCGAAACACGCAACTGATGTAATCGTTAGGCTGGCTATTATCTTTGTTGACGCGTCAGACTTAATATATCAGGACACTTAACACAACGCCATCTTGTCCCACGCTTAGCAAAGCAACTAGATTACAAATCAATAACATATGTATATAATTTTCTTTTGTAAACACATACATATATATATATCAACACCCAAACCCCATGTGAATGTCAATTGCAAATACATTTTACCGGTAGAATCGAACCCACGACTCTTTGCGTAGAAGACAGTTGTGCTACCACTGCGCCAAGCGGTCTCTGAATAAAAATTAACAGTAGTTTTATATTTAATACAATTATATTGGGCTTTATAGCAAAGTTCCGGGTAGCACTGCATTGGCTATGGGCTGGCGTTACTCTTACCATCAGGAGTGCGTCCAGCTCGTCGCTCGCTAGGATAAGTGCATTTTTCATCCATTGAACATATGAACAATGGAGTACAACTAGTTAATAGTTTTTTTATTATTATTATTAATCAAAAAAAGATAAAAATTTAAAGTTACAATACAAGTTCCAAGTTTTCCAATAATAATTTCAATTTTGGTTTAAAACAAAATTACTAACATTTTTTTAGTAAAAATGAAATTATAAGCCATCATATAAATAGTTTACTTATGAAAGTTTATTATTTACATAAAAAAATACTTCAGGTTTAAAATCCCTACTAATATTATAAATGTGATAGTATCTCTGTCTGTCTGTTACGCTTTCACGCCAAAACTACTGAACCGATTGTAATGAAATTTGGTAAACAGATGCTCTAAAGTCTGAGATAAAACATAGGCTACTTTTTAATTGGAAAGAACGGTTATAAGGGGGTAAAGGGGGGGTAAAGTTTTTATCAAAGTACACGCGGAGTCGCGGGCAACAGCTAGTTAATAAATAAATAGAATTCAGGTCACAATATCGCTGTTACTATGCGGCATATCATACAATGTCGGAAGTCAGCGTTTACTGTTTATCAGCTCGGCGACGAGACGTCTCGATAACACTGTTACTTATTGGGTCAGCAATTTATGAACTAACGCTGAAAATTGCACTTGTTATTGACAAATCAATATTATTAATCCTGTCCTACTAATATTATTAACGTGCAAGTTTGGGAGAATGTATGTTTGTTATTCTTTTACGCCAAAACGGCTGGACGGATTAAGTTAAAATTTGGTATGTAGATAGGTGATATCCTGGATTGACATATAGAATACTTTATATCCCGGTATTGCCCCGGGATTGGGCAATACGCGGGTAAAACCGCGCCGGTAAAAAAGAAGGGCCAGTTGTTTGGAAGAAATTACTTTTACAACTTAATCTCTCGGTCTTTAACTCTTTTAGATTTTAAGTTATTACTTGGCAAGGTATGGAGTTAGTACAAGAGCTCGTTGAAATAAGCAATATAAAGAGATGTTTGTTGTTTGGTAGATTTGAGGTAGTCTCTGATTTACTATAACAATTTTGATAATTCTTTTGTGATGTTGATAGCACTTGGATCTGCTTAACCATTTTTTTAATTAATTTTCTTCGGCGTGTCACTCTTGACATACAACAAAGCGTTCCATGGATAAAAATGAATCTTACATTTTTTCATTTTTCATAAATTTCAAAATCAATAATAATTTGTCCAAAATGAATTATAAGTACAAAACTGCGTGACAGAAATAGTTAATTAAACATAACGAACCATTGCCCTTAAATTATCTATCTTATTAAAATATTTACACAGATAATTCAAAAATAATTTTGTTTGTCAATTTATAATTGTGACGTAGCATGAAATGGTTACAACTGTCATTTTAATATAGATTAAATAAATAGTGGGCATTCGTTTAAGATTACAAATGAGGCTAATGATAGCGACAAGCGAGTGACGTCGCGGGGCGAGCACAGTGTCACGTGGGAACGCGTGTGACGGTATAATATGAAACATTAATTAAACTAATATTATAAAGAAGTAAACTTAGCGTGTTTGTTAAATTGTAAGGGGTAATCTCGGGATCTACTGAACCGATTTTAAAAACATTCAACAGAAAGCCACATTATTGCTGATTGTCATAGATTGACATCGTGGTAATTAGTATTTGTATCATCTTACTTTAAAAAAGCTACTAGAGTTTTTTTTTCGTAATAATGTCAGTGAAGAGTTATATCTAAGATTCTCGATTTCTATTTTCGCAGCTAACTTAAATTCATTATGAATCTAAATTCCTACTAATATTATAAATGCGAAAGTATCTCTGTCTGTCTGTAACGCATATTTTATCCAAGTATTACACATGCATATAAACCTTGATCATCTTTAATCACTCTATCTATTAAAAAATACCGCATAAAAATCAGTTCAGTAGTTTTTAACATTTAACCATTCATAGGGAGCGATTTTGTTTAATACTATACTAGGTGTGCCCCGCGGTTTTACCCGCGTAATTCCCGTTCCCATCATAATATGTTTTAATCCAGGATATCATCTATCTATATATCAAATTTCAACTAAATCGGTCCGCTCGTTTTGCCGTTAAAGAAAGACTAACAAACAGCCAGACAGACAGATGGAGAAAAATAATAACTAGTATCACAAGCTATCGTCTCATAATAAAAAGGATCATAATAGCATATTGAATTAATTGTCCATTAATCTTCATAGCTGTACACAATTATATTAAAAAAATAGATATGTTATATCCATACAAATCAACTGACAAAAGTGTTCCGCACAGCGGCAGCACACATACATACAAGTCAAAACGATAGAAAAGAGATAAATGATAAAACCGACAAAAAAAAAAAGATAGTTTTGTCAGTTGCGCGTGAATGTACCAGCAACCAATAACCTAAAGTTAAGTTGTCCTAATTAGGATGTTTTTGCGTCTTCAAAATATTACGTTAATAGCATATCATGTTTAATATAATATCATTGGCTGTGTCATAAATTGATGTTTCCGAAGCAATAGTGCAAGTTTTTATTCTCATGTAAAATGCAATGGACCGGTTACGAGACATTGTTGTCCATACGTGGTTTTAGAACGGAGTATAAGAAGATTATTATATGACTAGCTGTTACCCGCGACTCCGTCCGCGTGGAATTTTATATCAACTTTGAACCCCTTTTTTCCAGTTAAAAAGTAGCCTATGTTTTTTCTCAGGCTCTAGACCATCTGTGTACCAAATTTCATTACA
>JADANM010005346.1:307711-330006 GCA_026213755.1 Eurema hecabe | reverse complement strand
TTTTACCCGACTACGGCAAAGCCAAAGGAGGGTTATGATTTTGACAGGCTATGTATGTATGTATGTATGTATGTATGTTCATCTGTTCCCTCGTAACTTCTAAACCACTAATCAGAATTCGACAAATGACATATCATTAGAAGCGTCTTAATTGTCCGCTGGTTATAGGCTATATAGATTTTCACCAAATTCAATGTGGCGCCCTCTAGCGGACAAAATATACAGAGTAAAAAAATAAAGTTAAGCTAGATATGCCGTGTTTGGTATCATTTTAAAGCGCTTCACTTGTACATTTCGAATATATATATATTACTAGCATTTGCTTGTGACTTTACCTGTATTCATGGGGTACTTTTATACTTTTTCAGCGTCGTTTTTTGTCGTAGTTGGGTTTTAGTTTTTTTACTTTATCTTGTTATTATTCTTTGATAGTTCTATTAGTTGGTGAATGGTGAGCGCGCAATGGATTGAAAAGTCTGTGATGGGATAGTACGTGTAGATGAATGGGTACGGATTGTTTTGCAACGTGGAGATATATTTAAAATTCTAAATTAATTCTGCGAGCATCTTGCTACTGATTATAATTTTAAATGATTGCGATGTTATTTTGCAGTTTTGACATGCTCGTGTTTGGTGTTGATTCGAGATTGAAAATACAAGACAGTTTTCAAGACAGTACTTTTCTTTATACAATGTATAGTATAGATAAGGAGGATTTTTTATAAATTATTTTATATCTTCGGTGTAAAATAACATATAATAAACATTTATAATTGATCTAACTAGAAGAGTCCTATCATATTATACACTAGCTACGCTACACGGTGTTTCTCCTAATCCTTTAACCATTAATTAATATTACGCAAAACTAATTTAGCGTAATATTCAGAAGACTATAGCATTTTTAAGTGAAGCTATTGTATATAAAAACAATATTTAATTTGGAATACCTCCAGCTGAAAATTCAAAATCATCAAATTCAAATTATCACCGGCAACACCGGGATGTAAGCTCTCTTTTAAGTTGGATCAAACTGCAAACTGTGTGCAAATTTAATTTAAAATCGGTTCAGTAGTTTAGGAGTCAATCGATTTCAGTGATAAGTCCGACCTTTTTTATTGTGTTATTTACATATTTTTTAGTATTTTAGTGTTCGCAGGAATAGAAACATAGATGAGCCAGTAGGACGGAGCTAGTATTGCGATAAAATTGCATAATAATTATAGTTTCATAAATATTAATACGGCCGGCATCCTGTTGTTGTTTGATAATATTGAATTACTAATGCATTACTATTGTATTGTGGTGTTTGTTTGTTTGTAGCGATCGCGGGAACGATCGTGATTCTTGTGGCATTTGAGAACTTGTGAATTCCGGGATACAATAATAGTATACTTATACTTTGTTTTATTGAAAATAGTTTGTTCTATTAAGATTATGGAAGACAAAAAAATGTTGAGCTTTAAAATTAATTTGAAATTCTCTACTATTTATACCGTAGGGGGTAATTTTTGTATGTAGATGCCTACTAACATATATTAATAACACCTAGAGCCATTTCAAAATAGACAGAAGTTTTTGAAGTCGGTTAACAACCTTTTAACAAAAAAAAATCATTACATTTCTTTCGTCCTGTCCTTTATACTTTATTCCTTTATTTGTAAAAAAATCCCTTTTTCATGAAGGAGGTGGACGCTTATCATAATATTTAATAATTCATTCATTCAATGCGAACGAAGTCACGGGCAAAACGGAGCCTTATAAAAGTTTTCTAGTATATTTATTTTTCTAATCAAGTTTCTCGAATTAGCAGAAATAACGATGCCAAGATCGGCCAGCTCTGGTTGCTTTAATTAATAAATAAAGCGTTAAAATTAAAACCACCGAGCGGTGCAGTTCCATTTCTGTGGCGAGGTTCGGGGTTCGATATATTTGAAAAGTATATTGGGATCTGTTGTTTTTATATAATAGCAAGTCACTTTTCTACGCGGGCGAAGTCGGGCGGGCACAGCTAGTATTAAATAGATACGTATATATATTTTTTATGTCATAAACAATGATATTATATAAAATATATGTTATATGCGCAAAATTTTAAAGACGCAAAAACATCCTAATTAGGACGTCTTACCTTTAGGTGATTGGTTGCCAGTGCTTTCACGCGCAACTGACAAAGTTTTATCATTCATCTCTTTCTATGGTAATGACTTGTATGTATGTGTCCTGCCGCTGCTGTGCGGAACACTTTTTTCGGTTGAATTGTATGGGCATAACATATCTATCATATACTATCATTGAGCTACAACCATGTATAGTACGCGTCACGAATCTTTAGCGCTGAACGAAACCTGCGCAGAAGTCAAAAATAAGGTATCGAGGTAGCGGCGCGGCGCGCGGGGCGCGTGATCGTCGGGTGCGCGAGCGTTGATTGCTTGTCCCAGTCGTGTTGTCTTTCTCGCACTAATACGTCAATTACGAGCACGATTCTACCGATGCGCAGCTATTCTCGTCAATCGCTAAACATAAATGACGCGTACTATAAAGATTAAAGAGTGTGTATGTACATATCAACCAAGCACCAAGATCCTTCAAAATGCGTACCGAATCAACACAATCACACACACACACACACACTCTTCATCAATTGGACCGTAATTGTGTTGTTTACAACTCGAGAACGTTTGGATCCATTCGACCCGCTACCGAGAATCATAAATATATTTTAAGCTACAATTTTTAGGTTATGTTGAAGTACATTGCTGGGTTTGTATGTAAATTTACTAAAGTTATTACTGACGTTCATACTTAACAAGCGATGCATAGAAAATTTATTAAATAGTGGTTTTTACTTTAGTAGCAAATGTACGGTGGTAATGTTTGTTTGTGTATACGTCTATTTTAAGCCGCGAAAGGGTTTTAATCCAAATGCGGTTGTTTTAATGAAAATTGCTTTGCATTTGATTTATTTTGCTTTGAAGTGAAAGGGAAGTCGGTTAAATCAATAATCAATTAGTTGCCAGTTAATTAGAATTGGTAACTGTCCGAAATGGCTTCGGGGCAGTGTTGCTAGTTAGGAAATATTACGAAATTGTATTAAATACCTATAGATAATTTTTGTCATGTGTAGTTGTTGTTTTTTATTTGTGTTTAATTACTGTTTAAGTAAATAACTTTTTATAACGAAATTAAATACATATACATCAAATTATTATAACTGATATAAAAATAAAATATCATATGTTTTAGAAGGCTTAAAAATATTATTTACAGTATGTTTATTTGACATATTAAAATTATTGAAATACAAATTTGCTTGGAACTAATTCAAAAGAGAAAAATATTGAATACACTTATAATCAATATTTAACATTCAAATTTCCAACAGCTAGCAACACTGCAACCGAGGGCTCGTTTCTATCTCGGCTTTAATTATGGCAATGTTGGAGAGTTCATTATAATTATTGCCAACTTAAATTAATATCGGTGAACTCAGATGTCGGAAATAACGCTTTTGTGTTGCCATCCTTACTATTAGTGTATACATATACAAAAGTTTATTAGGAGGTATGTTAGTCATTTAACAAAAACTATTAAGATTTGGGGTGCAACAGTATACGTGCAGTATATTAGGTTAGTATCAGATTATGAAAGTATATTTACAATTGGGATGACGACAAAAAATTATTTGCCTATTCAAAAACTTAAGGAGATAAATTGATTTGAAAAGTTGCATGACGTCACAACTATGTATAGTACGCGTTACGATTCTTTAGCGCTGAACGAAACCGGCGCAGAAGTCAAAGCTAAGGTATCGAGGTAGCGGTGCGGCGCGCGGGGCGCGTGATCGTCGGGTGCGCGAGCGTTGATTGGTTGTCCCAGTCGTGTTGTCTTTCTCGCACCAATACGACAATTACGAGCGCGATTCTACCGATGCGCAGCTATTCTCGTCAATCACTAAACATAAATGACGCGTACTATACGTTTTCTTCTAAGATGTGACGCAATTAGGATCCCCTCCGTAACTTCAATGTGCTATATCTAAGCAGTCTTTTGTTATTTTGGAAAAGTAATAAATATAGGTGTTATATTTTTCTATTCTCTAAGAGACGGGCTATTTTTTATTCACTGTCGTCATGACTAAAGTCATTAATCACTACATAGTATAAAACAATGTCGCTTTCTCTGTCACTATATCCCTATGTATGCTTAAATCTTTAAAACTGCGCAAGCGATTCTCATAAGGTTTTTTTATTCGATAAAGTGATTCAATAGGAAGGTTTATATGTTTAATACATGCATAATATATGTGAAGCCAGGACAGTTCGCTAGTTTATCATGTTTTTATATCTATTCAAGTATTTAATTAATTTAAATCAAAATTAGTGTCATAGCTAAGTAAAATAGGTCCAAGTTGGCAATCAGACGACATGACCATTAGCGATATCTTTCATTGCTTTTAATGACACTTTAAGCGACTAGCTAATAGTTTGACCTTAATTAGTTTGTTGTTTGTTTTTTTTTTTTGGTTTTGGGTCGAAATGGACCAGCTCGGTAGTACCAACTTTAAACACAAAACTTCTAAGTAACATATTTTTTGATTATGTGTTAAAATATTTATTTTTGTCAAAAATTATTTATTTAACGACCGCTTGGCTTACTGGTAGCACAGTCTTTCTGAAGGGTCGTGGGTTCGATCCCCACACCGGAAAAATTGGGTTGGGTATTGCTATGTATTGTATTGTATACATATTTTATGTACAAGCTCTGCTTAGCGTGAATCTAGATGGCGCTGTGTATAAGTATCCTGAAATCTACTCTTTGGTTACGGAAATATAAAAACGAACTCTCAACGTATTATTAAACAAACTTTAAGTTGAAAACTTAAAATGATTATTTAACGGGAAAACTTGAAAACTCGTTAAATTAATAACAGTTAAGTTGTTGGTTAAAATAAATGATTTAACAGCGGATCGGTTCTATTGTCATAATGGATCCCTTTTAAAAGTTAGTCAAGAGCTTCAGGCTTTATTTCGGCCGTCAATAACTTTTATACTTAAAGTAGATAATTAATTTCTGTTTTGATAAACGTAAGTACATACAAAAGTATGTTAACAATAACGAAATAATAAATTTGCGAAATCTTGGGAGGGTATTTGTAAGTAGGTTTGTTGATATTTTATGCAAAAACGGTTTGGATGAACTTATCTTCCTGAGATTAAAGTTGAGATGAAAACGTAGAACACTTTTAACATTAACATTATGGTTATATTTATGACCAATGATATAAAATAGATATGTTATACACCTACAAATCAACCGAAAGAAGTGTCCCGCACAGCAGCGGCAGCACACTGACATACAAGTCAAAACTATAGAAAAGATATAAATGATAAAACCAACAAGAGAAAAAGAGATGGTTTTGTTAGTTGCGCGTGAATGCACTAACAAAACAATCACTTTAAAGTAAGACGTCCTAATTAGGATGTTTTTGTGTCTTCAAAATTATGGGCTTATAACGTATCTATTTAATATAATATTGCTTAACTATCGGAAATTAGAGCCATATAATACTACATTAACATTAAGGTTGTTTGGTTATAATTATGTCATATAGGTACATACAAAACAATACTGAATTATACTGTATGCTTCTCCTTCTCTCTCTCTGGTTTATAATAAAGAGAGAAAATTTTCTCCTTTTCTACCATCAACAATGAAACTACTAAAATGTCTTAGATAATTTTTTATGAGCAAATAAAGAAATTATCCGAAATCTTGTTCAGTTGTGGAAAACAGTATTGATAAGCGAAGCACTGTGACATAAGTAAACAAGCAATATTCGGCTTTATTTTTAAATAGTATAAAGTTCATTATCAAATGAGGCTACATAACAGCTGTTATTATTAAATTGACAAAACATTTTGAGAATGAAATATAGCTTTTCCATAAAGTATGAAGACAGAAACGATAATAATACTTAGGATATTTTCATATGACTAATATATGTATGTAGCTGACCCGTGCCCACTTCGTTTGTTAATGTTAGATAATAATTAATCCTTTTTTTATTTTTGTAACTTAAAAAAATGTATATAGCCTATGGCGCAGCATTAATGTATCTTTCTATTGGTGAAAGAATTTTTAAAATCGGTTCCGTAGATCCCGAGATTACACTTTACAATTTAACAAACACACAAAGTTTACTTCTTTATAATATTAGTATAGTAGATTTGATGATACTAATCTTTGTGTAAATAAAAAAAAAATGTGATATTTTTTGTATCAAAGTAAAACATATCTAAAACTAAGACAAATTGTACAATATAATTTATCTATGTTTTTATAATACTAAACATAAAAAAATAAAATATAAAAGCAACAATCGAGCCCAATAAATATATCACGAAACATCTTCACTAAGACATAATGTCGTAAACTCAACCAAATCGCTTTGTTTTTTTTCTAATATTGTATTATATTTTCTTTGTTTCGCAATCTGTTTCGTATGGGCGTGACAAAACCGTCCGGAGCTTGGAAAGAGAGAGATTATCGCAATCCAGTCCTTTTGACGTAACTGTCTCGTTTTATCATCATACGAGAGAAAGAGACAGATGAGGTGCACCGATTTCATATCCGGACTAGCGGACCCGTGCCCACTTCGTTGGGCATAATTTTTTACAATCCTTTTTTTATATAGCTTATGAGTTATGACACTCAGGGAAAATGTTGTTATCTATTTGTGAAATAATTCTTAGAATCGGTTCAAACATACAAAACTTGACTACTTTATAATACAATTAGTACCAATAGATAAATTTTTGTTTTTGTATGATACTTCTATAGCATAATATTTTACTTTTTGATAGTTTAATAAAACCACCGCTAGATGGCGCTAGTAGCCGCGTTTTGACGAACAAAGGAAAAAAATAAATATTTGCTTAATAAGTGTGAGTCAGGCGCTAAATGGATTTCTTTATTTGATACTGTAAATAGATTTTATTGTCTTTAGAGTAGAACTTTATAACGAAAAATATTTTATTATTATTTTGTTTGTAATAAGTCGTTTATTTTTACATAACCGGTTTTAAATGTATTAAATGTTATAAATATTAAACTATTTTTAAATTATTTACTATTATTTTGTTAGTTTCATAGTGACGTGACGGCCATTATCGATAAACTGAATTCTTGTCAAATCTAAATTAGTTTTGTACTAAACAATATTCTATTCAAACGTTAAAAACGTATCTAAAAATGCTTATTTAAATACATTACTATGGAACTGACACATCTTCAATTATTTATAGATATATATTTCTAAGACGTGACATGTGAAATCTTTAAATTTTCATTGTATTATTTGCTTTGATTATCTCCATAGAAAACATTCAATTTATTATGTTAAAGAATTGACTATTCACAAATAGTTTAGTTATAGAAAACTATGTGTGCCCCGCGGTGTTACTTACCTGATTTAATATCTCTAAAGTAGTACTTAAAATTATATTAAGAATTTTTGTTAATATAGAAGATTAGAAAAATTATAAGGTTAAAATTATTGATAAGGCTGTTACGACCAATGTTTTAAAATCCATCCATCCATCCAAATGTATTTGAATATGATGTGTCTTTATTTGTATGTATTTGTATATGAATTTTATCAACATCGGATTAGCAGTTTGATTGTAAACAAGTGTCATATACATAAATAATTTAACAACGTAGGTGTATATTACTATAGGTACGTTTATTGGGAAGTAACAAAGAACATACATACAAACAGATTGCGTGAGGGGCTTGCCGAAATTTCTTTGCGAGTTGCGAGTGACCTTATTAAAAATTGAATTACTCCTTTGTTTTGGGCCCTTACAGCTCGGCTTACCTATGGGCTATGAACGAACGTTGACATTTAGAGTCGTGCGGTTCATATTAATGTTAACTGATTGACTTGAAGCAATGATATTATAGTTAAAAGATATGTTATACGCTAACAAATCAACCGAAAAAACTCAAAAGCGCGAAATTTTGAAGACATAGAATGCATAGAATCAATGATATTATATTAAATAGATATGTTAATTTTGGAGACGCAAATACATCCTAATTAGGATGTCTTACCCTTAGGTGATTGGTTGCCGGTGCATACACGCGCAACTGACAAAACTATCTCTTTTTTTGCTGGTTTTATCATTTATCTCTTTTCTATGTTTTGACTTGTATGTATGTGTGCTGCCGCTGCTGTGCGGAACACTTTTCGGTTGATTTGTAGGTGTATAACATATCTATTAACTATAATATCATTGGTGCTAACTAACCGACCTATTGTCGATAGTCGTTTATTTTCTCAACACCCGACCTGATCCCAATACATAGTATAAACAGTTAACGCGACATTTCCCGTTTTATGTTTAAGCTAGCTACTCGTCCTGCCTTCGCACGGGAAGACATAGCTCTAAATATAGGCTATGTTACACAGTAATAATGTAGCTTTGTAATGAAAAAAGAATTATTAAAATCGGTCCAGTACTTCAGAGTTTATTCTTTACATACAAAAATGTGAACCTTTCCTCTTTATAATATTAATGTAAAATGGTAATGGTAGTTCTTGTTATACATGTACATTTACAATTGTAACTTTTTATTTTATAACAATAACTATCGATGTCTAGGTACTCTCTGTAGGAACTAACTACCTTCCGAACCGGTGGTAAATCATTGTTATTGTGATACCATGAAGATTCAAGTATAACTATATTATGTAGCCTAGTTGAATAAATATTTACTTGACTTTAATTGTGATTTGTAAAGTATCTACATTTATATGATATCATTTTTATATATAGTGGGAAAATCCTCATAGGATAGCCATGGACCTCGGGGAAGGACCACAGGTTATGTCGGACTTATAATGCCCAAAACCGCACCGTTTACCGTTCTGCCGCAGCGAGTGGGGATCCCGGGTATAGTACGCGTCATTTATGTTTAGCGATTGACGAGAATAGCGGCGCATCGGTAGAATCGCGCTCGTAATTAACGTGTTGGTGCGAGAAAGACAACACGACTGGGACAACCAATCAACGCTCGCGCACCCGACGATCACGCGCCCCGCGCGCCGCACCGCTACCTCGATACCTTATTTTTGACTTCTGCGCAGGTTTTATTCAGCGCTAAAGATTCGTAATGTGTACTATACCTTCGTAGACTCTTCCGCGAACCTAACAACGTTTCCCCATATCAGAGCCCTCTTTTGACAAACACACACAGAAAAAAACAACTTATATGATATCCTAGTATCACTGAGTGTGATCTGGATTTTATAAAATAGCATAACATTCGTAATATAGCAGAGGCTTTAGACATTTTAGTTTCAGATATCCCTAGTTTTCCTATTATAGCACAAGAGCGCATTATGCGGCGTAACACTTAACGTTAAATGTTTCAATTATAAATTTCTTTATTGATATATCGAGCACTCTCAAAAGTACTAAGTAGTGCTTTCGCTCGATGCCTGTGACATGTGCAGTGACAGAAAATTAACATGTTTTTTTCTTTAACTTGATATTCGAATGTCTCATTATGCTTTGTAATTGGAAAAGTAGGATTACCTAGGTAGTTTTTTCTTTATAACGTGTTATGAAGTTCTGTGTAGGTGTAGGATGGTAACAGTTTCGAAGGGTGAGGGGTTGTCGGTCAGACCGGTTCTTGGTGGCCAGGTTTCAACTGGTTCCAAACCAGTTCTGGTTAATCTATTACAGAAAGTGTTCTGTTAGTTTTTGCTACACCATATTAGGTAATATTTAGTTTTTATTAGGTCTTATCTTTTTGTGTAATTTTAGGAATATGTAATATTGTGTAGTAGTAGTGTAAGGTATAAGGGCAAATAGAAACGAGTAAATAAATTTTTTGAAACTATGTATTTTTTTTTTTAATTTCTACATTTTCTTTTTTTAACTGTCTATGAAATAAATATCAATTACAAATTGATACACTTTATTGTTAGTTTTGTATATGTCGACATTTCAAGTTTAAGAAGTATTTTTTTGTATGATTTTTTTAAATGTTTTTTTTTTGATGAAGTGAGCTCTAGGACTATGATATTGTGCGTTTTTAGAACACTGGACCCTACGAACATTTAGATTTCTTTAAAAACTGTTAGTCTATTGGTTTACAATATATATGTAATGTACACTGGGCGAAGAAAATGCTTTAATTCGATAATATCTCGTCATCTATAAAGTACTGTTAGTACAAAATTCCTCTTGACACACTGGACTATAGGAGCCACGCATCGCGCGCTCATAGAAAACAATCTTATAAAAATTACAATCTTTATATTAACTTAAATAACTTAATACTTGTTATAACTATAATAATATAACCTGAGATCTTTGCAGTATATTACAACGCGAACATCGCGCCTCTCCCTCTATTGCCTCCCTCACTCTCTCAACATTATAATGCATGCGTGCTCTCTTATCAATAAAGTATAATATTCTCATTAAAATTTTATACATTACAAAAGTAGTATCACAAACAAATGTACGAACTAGTACAATTACAAAAACGTACACATATCTGACCCCTCGCGAGATCGCCTCTAATAAATACGATTACGAGACACGTCATATCCTACACAACTTCAGAATAGAATCGAAACAAAAATATATAACACTAATCGATCAGGGTATCACACGCGCGGCGGCGGCTGAGATCTCGGTGCGCACCTAACGCCGCCGCGCCGCTCGCACGCCTCTCAGACGCACACGCCTCTCAGACACACGCCGGCCAGACACACACGCCGCTCACACACAGACAATAAAATACGAACAATGATTAACGTACGCGGACGGCGCGCGGGGAAGCGCTACGGTGGGCAAGGACCGGGTCGCGGCGCGCCGAGCCGGCCTCGCGACTCGGCGCGCCGCACCCGCCACGGACACGAGTCCAAAGTCAGGGGTGTGCGTTTAGATGCCTGATGACTTTAGGATCCGTGAAGGGAATGAAGGAAGGTTCAGAGATCGGCGCTCCCCGCCGCGCGCCGCCGCACCCCCGCGCCCGCCCGGCCGCCGACGGAATATCGCCGCTTTGTATCGACAAAGCGCATTTCACGTCACTACAGTACTAGCGCCAGCGACTAGCGGCTAGCGGCTAGCGGCCAGCGGCGCGGGCGACGCAGACACTATGCGCTCCACCGCGCTTATTCTACAACTATACATTACATATCACGCTGTGCTTTTTTCTCTTATTAAAAATATAATTAATATACATATAATATTGATATTTGTTAAATTAACGATACGTAACGAGGAGGGCATTCAGTCGGCTCGCTCGCACTCACTCTGCCTGGCTTCTGAACAATTTTTTCTTTTCTATCGTGAACTGGGGGCTGATTATGATGGTGCCGCCTCGCGTTAAATTTCTGTAAAGAAGAGAGCTCATTAGTACTCTATATACTTCATTCAGAGCGGAGCGTCTGATAATTATAAAAATGAAATGAAACCAAATTAAATCAATGGAAACTCACTTTAAGAATTGCGGCAACAGGCTGGTCCAGTTGGTGGCGTCGTGCTCCAGGTGCAAGTGTATTTCGTGCGTGGTCAGCGTGTTGGGGTCTATCTTGAAGGCGGCTAGTCGGCGGCCGGCGACGTCGACGATGACGGCCGCGCCCCGGGAGCCGCACGGCTCGCCCTCCGCTAGCGCCAGCGTCTGGCGAGACGCTCGCGCCAGCAACTCCGCCGGGACCAGCACTTCGGCCGTCGCTAGCTCGCTGGCACCCTTCGCCGCCCGCAGCTCCCTCTCAAGCCTCTGAGCCAGCGCCGTTTCCGTCGGAACCGGCACTGGAGCCTCCCGCCATGTAGGCCCATTCCACGCTAAAACAATAGAAAAAGCATTTTCAAATTTGGACTTAAAAAAAACTGTTGATAAAAAATATCGATAACGATTTCGGTTCATTGACTTCACTATGATAACTTACAATAATATGACTCGATACTTGATAAAAATAAATAAATTAATTATCTATCAAAGTAGTTTAGTAAAATTTGAATTGCAGAAAATCAAGTAAGAAAGTTATGAAGGGCAAGAGAGCGCATCGATCGAACAGCTGTTTCGTCAGCTGTGCGTGACGTTTGGGCTTCGGCCCGACCTGACGTTGACACTAAGATCGTCGTTATAACTTAGTTATAGGTAACTTGAATAGATCGATGTAACCTAATGCAATGATTGCAGGCTGCAGCTAGCGATAGGAAGTGGCGAGTGGCGAGTGGCGATGGCAAGTGGTAGATAGTGTTTCGTCAGACATCGCAGCAGGCTGCGCGCGCCGCGTAGCAACAGCTGAGCGCTTAGAAAGCCGCCTGCCACCACCACTCCACACAATAGAAAGTAGACTCACCTTTTTCACTATTGAATCCGACGTTAAACTGACTCGTAACCGGTAGGATTTCCATATTTTCCAAATTTTTACTTATATTGTACACTTTTAATACGAAAAAAATTAAAGCGTTCCGTTCCGGAACTTATTATATACTAGAAAAATATCACAAGTCTCTTTTGTACTGCGAACTCGCACTGAACGACCGGCGACTAGCTATCGTGTAGAGATCGATTGGAATAGAAAACGTCCGGAGTTAACACGACTTCATCAGATCTGATCTCGTAACCACAGGGTTTCGTTTCTCACCCTAGGCTCACTGTTCGACCCACCCGACCCTGTCGCTTTCTGTGACGGACTGACGCTGCCGGGAAGTGTATTCAGTATATATAGAAGGCCGAAGGCGGGGGAGCGGGGCGTCTCTCCGCGGCCGACCGCGGCCTCCCCGCGCGCCAGTTGCGATCGGTGCTCGGAGCGGGAGCACGTCTCGCTGTCGCTCCAGCCGGCTTCTTGCCACAAGCCGGCCGGCGTTCTTTGTTCAAATTCCTGTCATGGAACAAAAAGTTTTTCTTTTTAATTTAAACCAGTGATGAAACGTATACAACGTTAATGTATTTCTGTTAATTCGAAGTTCAAAATGTGTATTAGATTTAAGATAGTTAATAGATTAATTATAAGATATTTAATGTAGCAAGTTGTATTTGTTATATTGTATAAGAAATTATGAATGTATCGATAAGCAGTATGATATGTATAATGCGGTAAAGATAAACGTTATCGGTCGGTCGGGTGGCGACGACTTGGCTGGCCGAGTTAGAACGTCTAAGATTATATTTATTATCTGTAAATAACATGTTTCTAGAAAATACTATATTTATTGTTTAAACTGTTGTAATAGGTATTTTCTGATGACAATAAAAGAGATTGTATTTAAAAATGAATGCAGTTAAGGTTCTATTTCTATGTTATTGTGCAGTCTTAACAGGACGGAACGTGTATAAATTGTAATTTAAATTCATGTCGTATGCTCAACGCGCAGACAACTTGTTAAACGCGTTGCTAAAGAACCGCTTTATGCAAGCCACTTCGTAAGACAATAGCCATTGTTTAGCGAGAAAAAAGCACTTAGCAACAGAAGTCGTTTGTAAATTTATTATATCGGTGAACCTCGAAAGAAACGCACAGGATTAAGGTAACGGTATTGTCTAGTAACCGATTCGAGTGTTGCATCAGATTTCTGGAAAGTTCTTTAGTTATTTTTGAAAAGAGATCAATTATACAATTTCAAGTTATTACCTTAAATAGCGACTAATATAAAATAGAATATCAGTAGATAACTAATTTATTTGGATTGTGATATTTGGCTTTGATAAACTGACAATAAAGATAGTACTAAAAACAGTCCGATAACACATTAACGTTTTCAACAAATACAATCTGTACATGTGTGTTATTCGTGATTTTTGATTATCTGTATACCTATATTTGCGATGAAAAAACCGATGTAAAATCATTAAAATGTCCGTGACAGCGCAGCTAACCGTGATAAAAAAGGTGCAAAAAGTAATAAGAGAAATGGTGAGATTCGGTTGCTAAGCAGAACCGGCTAACTGGCCTTGGTAGTGAGTCACCGGTGAAACTTATAAAACGACCGTTCCTCGAATCGTGACTAACTTAATCTAACACTTATGCCCCTGATTATGTAAAAAATAACGATTATCACCGATAATCACTTCACTGTTACATCATTAGTTCTTTTTTGTTGTTTTTAACAAAAAGTTGCCAGTGCCAAATTTGGAACGTTCTAGTCTAGATATTCTTTTTTCGAATGTAGATAAAACGTCTTTTTTCTTTTTACAGACACTATTTGAAAGTAAAATGTAAGTAAACAAGATAAAGACGGGGAAATATTAATTACAATTGCTTTTTTTGATAAGGCAATGGTAAACGAATTAAGTTTTGCAACGGAAAAAGATATGCTCATCAGCTTCATGTTTCATAAAGTAAGTTTTTATAGCAAAGAACTCGTCATAGATTGCTTATTTTTAATTGGCTAATTTGTGGTTATTTTAAACACGCGAGTTATTAAGAATAATAAACGTGTGTGTGTCTGTCTGTCTTTGTCACATGTTCATATTGTGTATTATTAAATTGAAAAACAATTAGGACTCGGTGAAACGTGTCTATTTATCACAGTATTAATCATCAAATGTAATCGACCTATAATTATAGTGCATATAATTTTTTCAATAGATAAAACTTTTTTTAATCTTTTATTACAGATAATAAAAAAATTAATGCTTTCAAAACTTATTGACTATAGTCTATTTTACAATTTAATTGACGTTAAAATGCAAATGGCGGCACGAAAATAAACTCAAAAATCGTTATAGAGATCATTTAAATGCATACAGTATCCAGCTGACGTAATTCTAAGATCGGATTGCTCCAAAATATAAAAGTAGTAGTTTACTAGTATGTAGTAACATGGTCGGACTTGTCCTGACCTGTTTGCTTGCCCTTGCTCGAACAAGGGATAAAGAATTTTTTTTTACCTTTGTTACCCTAGAACTTCGCTTAACATGCATAAGTGTTTATTTAAATGACGACCACTTCAGTGGCTTTAAATTTATTTTTGTAATTTCTAAAATAGTAACACTGATGACGTCTTTTTACATTTTGTAAGGAAAAGTTTGTCACAGGTAATTTTTGTAATTTTTTTTTTCATAATACTAAATACAAAAATACGTAAGACCTTGTTAAAAAGGAAGTTTTGAATTTTATAGATACCTAAGTGTAATTTTTTTGGAACAGCAACAATCGTGTAGTTATAAGTGCGCTTTTAAGTCATTGTCTTTTCTATTTTCTATACAAAAAGAAAATGTCCATCCAAATGTCTTTTATCCATTTCCAAAAATAATACATTAAATATTTCGAAAGAAAAAGGGTTTTTACTTATAAGACATAATCGCACTTGCACTATTTAGTTCAAATGTGTAAAATAATTTAGCTAGGCGTACTTTTACATGTGCGCTAAAATATAGATAGGTATATAGTAGGTCTTTAAACAACTGCGAAAAACAGTAACCATTTTTTGGGTTCCTTCAATATAGATATAAAAATATGAATGGTTAAGATTTTTTGGCCTACATTTTCAATGCCAAGCAATCTGTTTGTAAGTTAAACGCGGATAAAAACAGTTTAACACGTTTCAAGGTATTGGCTGTGTCACGTACGATTTTTTGTTAGTTTTACATCTTAAAATGGACGCAGCGGATATTTATTATGTATGTTTAACCTTTAAATTTACAACTGCTATATGTAACAATTATTTAACTCTAATTAATTTAAAATGTTTCAAATACACGTGAATATAAATACGTGATAAAACACAAATATAATACATATTAATAATGAGTACTGACTAATTACGTAAAATGAAATTAAAAAAAAACAATCAGTTGTACCGTTATTAATTTTAAGTTATAAAATTAATAAGTAGGTATATCTTAATTTTCTCATTTAAACAAAATTTTAAACGAATAACTATACAGTCTATATATTTAAATACAATACAAAAAATATTTCAGACATTAATTTTAATTGAACAAAAAAACCGCAGCGTCCAAATGCGAAAAACAACTTGATTTGTATTCGAAAACAATGTTATGTATAATGCTGACGAATGGTAATGTAACGCGGCTCAAGACAATGCTCAGGAGTCGTGACCATTACGCGTAGTCGGATTATACCGCTGTTTAATATAATTCTATGGCCGCCTCCGACATGTTTGGGCAAACTCATTAGTAATTTTAGATCTTTATAGCTTACACGTGCGATTGTTTTGTTTATATTAAATTAAAAGTCGACCTTGGCATGACACTCGAAATTTAATGTAATTTACCATTGTTTGTAAACCTTTGACTTAAACGTGTTTTTTCAGGTTAATGAACTGGATATTTCAAAATGATGTTTTATTTTTTCTCTCAACGGATAAGCACCTATTTTCGTAACTGTAAGTCCTTTACTAAGAAAAACAAATTTACAATGAAATATTTAATTAGAGTGATTTATAATAATGCTATCTAGAGAAACAGGATACTAATTAATTTAAAAGAAATATTTAATTAACATTAGTCTTTCAAATAACATGTTTCACAAATATTAATTATACAAAAGTAACGCATAAGATTTTTTATATACATGCCATATTTTTACACTTTATAAAAACCTAAATGTAAATTATTTACAACTTTAACAACACAATATATTTTAGCTAAATCTTAATGAATCGACATAATATATTATGTATGAATTATTTTAATATACATTTCAAACATCTATGGTTTCGTTTTATAAAATAACACAAGACAGATTATAACTGTTATATTATTTACTAGCAGCCCGCCCCGGCTCAGCACGGGTATTTTAGAGTATTACAACGGTTACATAATAGGAACACTTTTATATTACGCGATATCAGAGCTTACGCATATAGGTAGTATATTACTCATAGATCTAAACTCCCCTCCCGCACGCGCACCCCCGCCTTGGTGACGCTCACTTCGCAATGGGCCGTGCAGCAGAAATCGTGATATTTTAATTTCGCCATAACTTCGAAACTAAACATCCAATTTTAATCATTCAATCATCAGACCAAATATCATCTACATTAAATTATTTTGATAAGGATTAATATAATGAGTAAAATAAATGCGTTTAAAAGTAGTCCAAAAAAATTCAAGATTTTTGATTTAAAAAATGGTTGTTGTGCCTCACTCGACATAGATAGGTATAGTGTGTCGCGGAGTTTTTTGTAGATATTTATAAGATCTACAACTAATTAGAACATTTCATAGTTCTATCTTTTATAGTTTAGGCAGCGTACGCAAAATAAGTAACTTTTCTGGTTGATTTTTTACACCTTGTGTCCGAAAAACCCAAATATATTACGGAACCCTATTTATTTCCAAAATAAAATTTAGTCTATGTTACTCGTGGATAATGTAGCTTTCGAATAGTGAAAGAATTTTTGAAATCGGTCCAGTAGTTTTTGAGCCTATTCATTACAACCAAACAAACAAACAAACAAACAAACAAACAAAGTTTTCCTCTTTATAATATTAGTATAGATAATGTAGTTAATATAAATAACACTATTTACAGTACAATGTTAATTTTCTTATTTACTAAAATAATTTTGGTACGAAACAACATATTAATGAAATCAATTTTAATAACTCAAGTAGCTACCAAGTACCAACTTGAGTTATTTTTAGTATTGTAACATTTATTTTAATAAGTATTATAAAAACAATTTTTTTAGGGCTGTAATGTACAAACAACCTGCGACAATAGATTTTATTCCTATGCTATAACATTAATATCAACTTTAGATTCTTTAGAATTAAGATCTTGAAAGATATAAAAATGAATAAATTACCGGTTTATTCGGAACCGATTCCATCCCTAGCAGGTAATTATATTTAGTGCGGTGCGTGGGTTCAAATTGTCGATATTTGGGCCGTTTCAGTGATTTACGCACGCTACCGGTTACCGTTAAATTTAATCGTTAATCTGCTATTATTGTTACAGTGCGTTTGAGAGGTTTAGGGCGCGATTCGCTTTTAATCGTGCGATTAAATTGGTGTTGGAGTGCTTAGCATCCTTTGTGCATATAAATAGTTCTAATTGTGTATATTCGTTTATTTATAAGCTCCAAATAGATAAAGAATCTTGTTAATAATACTGTTTGTATTATATAGGGCAGTATTTTCAGATATATATGTGTACTTAGACGTATTTAGTCTGTCTGTATGTTTTGATTGGATTAACTACTCAACGGATTTTGAGGATATTTTTTGATAGAGTGATTTAATAGAAAAGTTTATATGTATGTATCAATCCGAGCAGTTCTCGACCAATGTCGACCTTATAGCTAAATAGAAATTTCTGCTTGGCACATTACCTACTATAGTGTTAGACTAACAGTCATAGTCATTATGGTATTTATTTCTTTTTTAAAAAAAATTCAAAAATCATAAATACTCGTTTTCGAAGTCGGTAATTAAAATAATTCTAGTAAAGCGCTTATTAAACTTTGGACAAGTTTTATTCGCATAAATGAATAGTTTTGAGCCATAAGTTTGCTTTTAATTATACGTTGAACCGTTTTTGTTGAGCTATTATTAATTTTCTATTAATTTTTAACGGCTTCCAAGGGAATGTTTTAAATGAAGTGTTTCGTTTATCGTTTTTTTTTGTAATTAAAAGATTGATTTTGCTTCTTTTTTAAAAGACGAGTGTTTAGCATTTTTAATAGCTTAAAATTCACTGTTTTAAATGCTTTTGGGGTATTTGATATTTTTATATTTGAAAGGGGTTACCTTTCTGGGCTTACTCAACCGATTTTGAAAATTCTATTACCAAAAGTAAACTACGATATTTGTATAACAACGCTTTAAACATATACATTTTTCAAACAAGTAAAACGGCAAGGCATACCTAATAATAAAATACTAAGGAATACTCATAAACAAAAGTAAAAATAACGATTAGTTAAAAGAACATCCTTTTTCGTTAAAAACTGTTACTACCTCAGAGATAGATATAATAACCCGTACCAAAAGCAAAACGTCGTAAGTACACGTAATCCTTTCACTCATGTACTGTATACAAGGCAATTTGTATTCTATACAGTTTAGAGAGAGTTGGTTATCGCGTGTGGCTTAGAAAGTGAGTCGCATAGCAACTAGCGATTTGATTTATAATTATAGTTCGGTTACAGCGCTTCTGTTTCAAATACAGTTTATGGCACCGAATTGAGGATATTTATTTTCTAATATGTGGCATTACGTTTGCGTAAAGTGCTTTAATGAACCAGATCTACGAACATTCAAAGATGAATACTACGAATAGGGCTTTAGGCGTCAAATATTATTATTAAACGAAAGGCAATGTGGGCATTCGAATTCCGTAGCAACTAGCAGTGAAAATGAAAAATGAAAATATTTTATTTTCTGAGTAGATTTGAAAAACAAATACCTTCAGAATGTCTACATGGTGCCTACCACCGGTTGCCGGTCACCAGTGAACATCCAAGTACGCCACAACGAAACGGGCAACGGCTGCTACAATTAATTTAACGTGTCCGAACCTGTCAGGACATGAACTTTGTAGAACTACGCGGGAATTATTGACATTGACATTTGACAGGAGACGTCACGTAAAGGTTAGGTAGGCATTTTAGGATAATTATTTTAATGTGCGTAAATAATTCTATTCAATAGGTTGCAATTTAAATTTTATTGTAAAAGTTAAAAATCGCCTTAACAATTAAATATTCTTAGCATGTCGCGAAAGCGCACAAAATAATCATATTATCATTGGTTATTTTGAAACTCAATTGAAATTCAAATATGTATTCGAGTGTACAAAAATGTTTTGTTGTACCATGACGCTTTGAAAACGTAAATATTCCATGTGGGTTATGGAAAATGCCCTTTTGGAAAATTTTTGGGTATTGTGACATTTGTTCAATTAAGAAATGGAGTTATATTTAGACAGCCGTTTTTGTAATCGACTCTATTATTGTCAAAATTCTAATTTTAGATGACTCTAATATGTAGATAACCTAAAAATTGTGAAATTCAATTGTCTAAATTTATTGCATGACATGTCATATTTTAGTTCACTTGTGGTGATGAAATAAATTATTTTTAGAAAATTTACTCTATAGTATTATTTGATCAAACCTGTGTAGCTATAATAGGTATAATTTTTAGGTTTTAATATATACTTTCTAATAAGGACTGCTTAGAATAAGGTTATTTTTCTAGTACATACTTGTTGTAGAATTTGACACATGCCATAGAGTTTTAAAGAGAGTAGTAGATAAGAGTAGTAGATAAGAGTTTTAGAGTAGATAAGAGTAGTAGATAAGAGTTTTAATCCATATGAGTGTGCCAAGTAAATACAGGCCCCCAGTGCTCGGCAGACCCGCTAGGCCCGACCAAGGTAGCGGTCGCGGTATCGGTGGGTCAGGGGGTGCTAAGAATCCCCGGGTTACGACAGGCTTCCATAAAAGACGACTATATTTGGCAACGTACAATGGACGTTCGATGAGACTGGATGAACACCTCGCCGAATTAGAAGTAGAGCTAAGTCACATTAACTGGCATATTCTAGGCTTATCCGAAGTCCGAAGAAAGGGGGAGGACACGGTAACTCTGGAGTCAGGAAACTTATTCTACTTCCGCGAAGGTGATCAGGCCTCTCAGGGAGGAGTCGGTTTTCTGGTCCACAAGTCTCTCATAAGCAATGTTGTAGAAATCAATAGCGTGTCGAACAGGGTAGCTTACCTTATCCTAAAACTGTCTAGTAGGTATGCTCTGAAGATTGTACAGGTATACGCACCAACTTCAACATACTCTGACGACGATGTGGAAGTAACATATGAAGACATTGCCAAAGCCATCAACAATACCACAAAGACACAATACAGCATTGTAATGGGAGACTTCAATGCTAAAACGGGCGTACAAAGTAGCGGTGAATCGTACATCGGACCCTTCGGTTTGGGCTGTAGGAATCAAAGGGGGCAAATGCTCGCAAACTTCCTCGAATCCCAGGGGTTGTTTTTAATGAATTCGTTCTTTAAAAAGAAGCCCCAGAGGAGATGGACTTGGAGAAGCCCCGACAATGTCACGAAAAACGAGATTGACTTTATCATATCGAATAAACGGCACATATTTAGCGATGTTTCTGTGATCAATAGGTTTAACACCGGGAGTGATCACCGACTTGTAAGGGGCACGCTAGATATCGACTTAAAAGCCGAGAGAACGCGAATGATAAAGTCCACCCTTCGACCAACAACGTGTCATGTTACCGATGGATCCTCACAGTTTCAACTAGAACTCCAGAACCGATTCGACGCGTTGGAAGCCACTAGCAATATTGACCAAAAAACTGACAACCTGGTCAAAACGCTGCATGAAGTTTTTCCTAAGCATTTTCCGATAACGCGAAGAGGCAACACATCAAAACTCTCAGCTGAGACACTTGAACTTATGCGGAAACGTAGAGAACAACCACCACCGTCTTCGGAAGATATGAGGGCCCTAAACCTAACAATCCGAAAACTTACGCGCCGTGATCTCCGTCGCTCTAATACACGAGCCATCGAGGACGCAATTCTGCAAAATAGGGGATCGAAAGTCTTCGCTCGAAAGTTAGGTAGGCCCCATATTACGAAACTTAAAGCTGATGATGGTAGATCCGTTACCTCTAAGTTTGAGATACTCGATGAAGTTGAGAAGTATTACGGACAGTTGTACACGTCGAAATCGCAAAAACCCGACATCCCCAGCGTTACTGACCAGCGCGCACCTTTAACGCGCCATTACACCGAAGACCTCCCGGACGTTGACCTCGGCGAGATCAAGATAGCTCTGCAACAGCTCAAAAACACCAAAGCTCCAGGTAGTGACGGAATTACCACAGAACTCCTTAAGGCGGGCGGAACTCCAGTCTTAAAAGAGTTAGCAAGCCTATTTAATTCCGTCATCCAACACGGTAAGACCCCGGAAACGTGGAGTGGGAGCGACGTGGTACTGTTCTTCAAGAAGGGAGATCAAACCCTCTTGAAGAATTACAGACCGATCTCGCTTCTCAGCCACGTATACAAGCTGTTTTCAAGAGTTTTGACAAATCGTCTCGCTAGAAGATTTGACGAGTACCAACCACCAGAACAGGCCGGGTTTCGATCAGGCTTTAGTACCGTGGACCACATCCATACTGTTCGGCAGATTGTACAAAAAACCGAAGAATACAATCGGCCGCTGTGTATGGCTTTCGTGGACTACGAAAAGGCCTTCGACTGCATCGAAACATGGGCAGTACTGGACGCACTGCAACGATGCCA
>JADANM010005346.1:263361-291717 GCA_026213755.1 Eurema hecabe | reverse complement strand
AGCGCCAAGTCCTACAGAAATCCGATATACATTTAAGATAACAGTTACCATTATAAATAAACAATTATGTAATAATATAATTTTTAAATAGATCACTTTAAATTGAATGTAGAATAACTGACATGTACTATTAAGATCAATCGTATTCTACTATAACATACTTTGCAATCGCCTGTACCGATAATAATTTCGTTTCTAAGTCGTTCATTTGCACGGGTCTGAAGCTCAGCGAGGGGAGAGCCAGGTGCCGACAAGTGTCACTCCGATAAGACACCGACATTCCACGTGACACTCGAATCACTGGAATACGTATTTATGAGTGCATTTATCAAAACCATCTACTTTATGGCATTTGAGCAGAGATTTATCATTGGGTTTTTAAATTAAAAAGCCGAAGTACGATTCTTTCTGTACAAAATGTGATTGATTCTGACTTCTGTATATTCACTACTTACTATAAGACGTTATAGAGACGAAGTGTTATAATAAATCAATTATAATATTGTTTAATTATTCATATAGATGAAAACTTTGGGAGGAGGCTAGTAACTCTTTCACACCAAAACTAACGAACGTATTTGGATAAAGTTCGGCACGCAGGCAGATAGATAGTATCAGATAAAATAGGTTTTATCCAGGTCTTACTACGAGAACAGATCCTAATCGTGTAAATGTATAGGGCACAGCTTTTTTTCTATAATTAATCAAAAATTAGATTACGTTATAATAATTCTACTTCAAAGTATATTTAAATATATTTAAAAGCGTGTTAGCGATAAATAAAAAAAATCTAGCAACATTGACTGAAAAAATCTTGAAATATTTTTTAACACCTTTGAACATCATTAAATACTAACAATTGCAACAATGTATGAATCATAATTTTATGTTAAAATTTAAAATCGGCCATAAAGTGATTCATACACACATCGCCAGCAATTTCACTAGACGAAGGTCACGATTTGCGTGACACTTGCTGATTGACTCACGTGATTCACCCGATAAATGGGTTACTGAATTAGGGTAACACTACTCATGAATATTAACTATTCATTATTCATTAGTTGAGGTGTACTTTTGTTCTTTGACTGTGCGTCAAGTTTAAACCTTTTTCAAACACTAAATTATAACACTTTATTTCAGTTATTTACGTTTATACAACAGTCTTTAAAACAATGACAAAAACAAAGCAGTAATTATTTATTACAAAATTTTCTTCTGATTGTTATCAAGAGACAATTTTAGGATTGCTGATTGAATTATAATTATAAGACATACTAGCTGCTGCCCGCGACTCCGTCCGCGTGGACTTTCATATAAACTTTGACCCCCCCTCTCACCTTATAACCCTTTTTTCCAATTAAAAAGTAGCCTACGTTTTATCTCAGGCTCTACACCATCTGTGTACCAATTTTCGTTCTAATCGGTTTTAGTTTTAGCGTGATGGAAAGACAGACAGACAGACAGGCATCGTTACTTTCGCATTTTTAATATTAGTATGTATATTATATTGATAAGGATGTTGTTACTGCCAAATAACCATAGCGCTGACTTCACTGAGTCTCGAAAATCATAAAAATGCAGCGTGACGTTATCACGTGTTATCGTGCACTGATAAGGAGCCAATCAGCGCCCGCTATCACGTGCACTGCACAGTGCCTACTCGACACTTTGGAAATCTTAAGTGTTAAGTCTTGACTAGTTTTCATTTCAACAATCAGATTCATATATTGTATGCTTTGAACAGCTTGTTAGATTTCGATAGCACTTCAATCAATCCCATTAATATATTGTAAATATAAAGTTTATTTATGTATTGATGTATGTTTGTTGTTCTTTAACGCAAAAACCGCTGGACCGATTTAGTTAAAATTTGGTATGTATATAACGCCGCTAAAATCGCAGTGCACTGCTATACTATATGGAAATATTTCCTTTTGAATCACTCGCGGCAAAATACTCATAGGCAAATTAAATTTAAGCACGCCATAATTTTGACAGAATTGTATGGCGAACTGTTAAATCGGACCGGTTTAAGTTGTACTTAAATTTAAGTTGCGTTTCAGTACTCCGCCATCTATCTGACAAAAAAACCCCATGAAAATCGTTTACATAATTTTAAATATTAAGACAAACGTAGGAACAAACAGAAGCGACTTTGTTTTATACTATATAATGATGATGATAATAAAATGACACTTTTGTTGTCCTCGTAACTAAGTAATAATCAGCAAATCGATATATCAGGTGTCATAGTCGCGTCGACGCCGCCACGTCTGACACCGCTAGAAAATACATACCTATATTCTATATTTATAGTACCTAGCTCATATTAAAAGGATACTCCAGTTAATATAACTGTTATTAAAGGTTGGAGAGTATGTTGGTTTGTAATAGATAATATTTGGAATTGGGCAGAATATTTTTTTATGAAAAACTATATAAAAGAAAAGTTTTGCATTGCTTTGTTTATTCTTATTTCAGGCTACATATTTTAACCCTTTTCAATCGTCGTAGCATTACAAAACAATTATGTACCATACTGTTTATTATTCTACATGGCTCAAAGAAAGTAACCTATGGGTATCCCCTCTTCCTTAATTAAATAGGACAGAAAAGAGAAAAAAATCGCACCAAGGAGGGCAAGAAGTAATGCATTATAATGTGTCTAACTTTTCCCATGAACCCATGTTTATCTCTGTAGAGAAGCCTTTACTAAACGACGGTTTTTTAAGCCGTCTTCATAACTAAATTTTAAACATAGCCTTAAATCTCTATATTAGTAACATTAATATTTTTTTGACTGTCACTAAGCCTTACAATCAAACCCGCAGGACAAGCCTGTAGCAAACATCACACCATGCTTGTGATAAGATAACAGCACAGTCCACTCTCACGTAGATAGAACGTGATTTGTCTATTTATAGTTCAAACTGTAGTACCTTTATTTGCTTAGAATGGTTTGCGTCCAACTTTGTTTGTAGTATTGACTAAGAAAGTATTTAAATTATAATGTGGAGTTATTGTTTGTTTGTTAGAACACGCTGCTATCTAGAACTAGGATTAGATTTCATTTTTCTTTCATTGTGATAGCCTTTTTTTATATAACATAGACGCCCATCAACACTCGCAGAGCTGATATATTGATATATTAGCTGATAGCCTAATTCGTGAAGTGTTAGTATTTTGATACACGGAATTATCTTTTTATATAGATGTAATTACAGGCCGAAGCTAGGTTTTTAATAATCACATAGTTATTTCAAGAAGTCGGTTTAATTCTTACCACGTTCAATCTGATAAAACTAGATTTCACTAGATTTACTTTCATGCTTTTAAAATAGGATTTTCTCAGTAAATTAGATTATGTTTGATAAAATATAAACAATATGTTGTGCGTCAAACTGCGATTCAGATAATTTCGTGACGACAATAGAGAATGCATTGTTAGGTAATCTACTTAATGTACGAATCGTATAGAAATGTTAATTGCTAGCTTCACCTGCGGTTTTACCTTACAAGTTTCAGATGCAATGACAATACTGTTATTAAAAGTATTCTATGCTTTAATCTTGGGTTTACCTAACATATTCTTAGATAGTTTGCATTTATAATATACGTAAGGAGGTATTTTTCAACTATAGTAGGCACCTGGACACTCGCGGAAGAGTCTGCAAAGGTACCCGGGATCCCCACTCACTGCGGCAGAACGATTAACAGTGGGGTTTTAGTTGGTAGAAGTCCGACATAACCCGTAGTCCTTCCCCGAGGTCCATGGGTCCTATGAGGATTTACCCACTATAAAAAAGGCACCTAGACACATTTGATGGAAATTTTTTGTCTCCCATGGACTTTTGTAAGTTTGTAGATTCTCAAATATGTTGCCGGCCTTAAAATGAGATAAAGAAGGGTATATAGGGTATTCTATCCTATATATAGGGATGAAAGGAAAGAAAATACGAACCTCCAACACTATAACTTAACGATCGTCGAGATGAATTTAATTTCGAAAGTCTTATGATCGTTTTTCAACGATATGATAAAATAATTTATAGCAAATAAAATTCTGTCCGCAATAATATCCGAGATAATTACAATTTGACATAGTAAATTAGCTTTTGTTTATACGAATTAACAGTTTATTAATTTGAAACGGACGTCAGAGGATATCATCAATCATATTAAAAAGGGGTTCTCATCTAAACGCTGTTCCGATTTTATGGATATTTTTAACGAGATAGTTATTGAAATTTATAAGTTTCTTACGTGATGTTGTATTTAACTATAATAAAGAATACACAGTTTATTGAGTTAAAAATACGCTTTACATAAAAAATTAAAAATAATAAAAATATGGATGCTGTGGTGAATAAGACATTTAATCCTTAATAAAAATCTTATAGCTAATATCAATCACGACATTATACATTATACTTATCAATTACTGCACATTCATTAAAATTTGCTTAATAATTTAGGCGCTGCGCTGGGACATACAAACATATACTGCTTTCCTTTTGTCATCCCCTTAGTCGGTTAAAAAGTATGTTAAATCTTTAACAAAAAATATCTAAAAATGAGGTAAGTTTTACTTATGTTTTTAAAGATAAGAAACCTTTAAAGGTATCTTTTGGAATTTAGAGATAGGGCGGAACGGTGTTTCGGTTGGAATTCGATGTTCTCCCCAGGGTAGCAGGTAGCTCGGGCTACCCTGAGGCAAAAAACCCTAACATTTCAACTTTTAACATGTACACACATGTATAGAAAAACGGTGTCTTTCTAATCGAAATCTACTATTTTCAAAGATCGGTTTATTTAATTCTAGTGTATTAGTTGTAAGTTTGAAATCATTCACTTGTTTTTAGAAAACTCACAGATAATAGATTCCAATGATGGCATGGAATGGATAAGAGAACAAGTTTCTAATAGAGCGAAATTAAAAATCGGTTTAACGGATAATCGGTATTTTTTCCTATTAATATGTTTCAAAAACATGTTTAAAAATATTTTATATCGCGTCAACACGTTTCGAGTTGTTATTTTAAGTATATAAATATGTTATATAAATATGTTAATAAATGATAATTGGTGTTTATGTAGCCGGCTGTGACTCACTGATTTCATTTTCATTAAACTACCAGCAATTGTTTAAGTTCAAACGATATTTTATTTGGGTAATGTATTCTGTGGAGGGCATTGGGGTTAAAAAAATAATTTGTTCTAGATTGTTCAAAGGTTTTTATAATAACATTTATTAATTAAAAAGTATTAAATAAGTAATAGTCGCTTTCCGCTGTTTCTTTGTATGTCACTTAGTGTATGTTTCCTTAGATTTGCAAGACTAAGCATTGGGTACAATACCATTTTTAAGATAGAATGATTCAGGTTTATAATATTATGTAGAATTCATGTCTAATTTTATTGCAGGTCAAGCCGGGAGTATATAGGTATACGAGTTGACAGAGAGAGAGGTTGAAATTATTTAATATTGTGTTTAAAATTTTATTTTTAATCACATTTACATCACACACCAATGATATAATATCATAGTAACACAAAGTCTTAATTTTATTTCATATATAAAATTGAGGATTTTATGCGTATAAAAACCACGTTTTTATTTTCAGAGTCACTAATATGATGTAGGTATGTTACTTGCAAACAAACCCATCATATTATTATTATTTTATATTTTTTTCAAAAACTTGATGTAATTTATTTGAAGTGTATTTATCTATTGAGCGTGTCACAATTGCTATATAAAACCTAACATGACACTACAACACGCATTATTTTGTAAAAATGAAACAAAACGTCAAAAATATTACTAAAAAAGTTTAAAATAAACTCAATATTGTGAATTTGTGAAGCATACGTGACTTTCATCACCCGTGTGCGAGTGAGAGCGCAGCGTGCGAGCGGGACGGCGCTAGGGTGAAGGACCCGTTCAGAAACGATATCCTTTGTTACATAAATATCGTGAACTGTGATTTATTTTATTGTTCATATTGTTGTAAAGTTATTAATTATTTTTGTATCCTTTAAACACATTAATTATGTAATAATAATACAAAAGCTGTATTGTTAAAATATTGAATAACGTGCCTTCACACATAAAAGTGAGTCTTAAATTTGTATTAAAAAAGAAATATTGAAAAGTTTTATTTAAATTACTTCACGGGTCCTAGTGATAACGTTGCAAATTGACAAAAATTGTCAAAATCGAAAATGTTGAGATGTATTTAATGTAGACCTAAATTTATTTTCAGTCAATAAGTGTTTTTATTATTACTCTTAATATTCTTAAATAAAATAGGTTACTAAGAGTATTTTCTAAGTACATAATAGCAAAAATATCTTTCAATAATACGTTACATACTTTAAACAATAAATTATAATCGTAATAGTATTAAAAAACAACAATATAAACAGTCTAGAACTAGCATATTATTATATTTAATTAATTATAATTCAACAATACATACATACAATAAATGCATACAAAATGAATCACCAATCTTACGATGATGAATGGATGATGAAAGTGGTGGTTACCACTCGTAAGCCATTACCATGACGGATTGCATCAGCCAGCAATTTGTAAATATTCCGATCCGAGTAAGGCTATAGGTGTTTTAACGTTTATATTCAGTAAGACTATGTGTAACGAGTAGTTTTTTTGTAATTGTAGATAGGTAGTTAAAGGGAGGTCAGTCTGGTGGTAAATGACCACTTTTATTCACAAAGCCCTCAAATCGTTACTGTCCTTTAAAAGGAACTATAAGGTTTTTTTTTATAAATAGAGAATAACAAAATTGTCTTTGATATTACATTAAAACTTATATATACATTTTGAATATTGTATTAAATTTAAAAGTAACTTTTAAGAAAAAATATGTCTAAAAAAAACACCTATTCAAATCAAGCAGAATAGATTAATTTTATAAAATATTCGCAACATGTCACTGTAAGTGTGACAAGCAAATTGGCGGCAAACCGGGTCCTGTCAAAGTGGGTCACAGACAATGGATGTTCACTGAAAATATCGGGCTGATATAATCGTGGTGTATCGCACGTACGCACTGACGTTCAAGGAAAATTGTCTATAATGATTCAACATCTGCAGTTTTTGAGAAAGGAGAGCTATCTTAATTGATGTTCTTAGAAAAGCGATAATTTTTTATCTGTAACGTTTACTATGTATATTAAATCGAATTAATTAAGATCGCTTACGGCCTATGACCTAAAGAACTGAAGTATACTAGTAGTAAAATGATTAATAGATATACGAATGAATTTCCAACTTTATAATTATTATATTGAGACAGTTATACAGTTGTTGATACATACTGACCCGTGCCAACTTCGTTGGGCATAATTAAAAGACACTCAGCAATAATGTGGTTTTCTATTGGTGAAAGAATTTCTAAAATCGGTTCCTTAGATCCCGAGATTACCCCTTAAAATTTAACAAACACACAAACTTTTCTTCTTTATAGATATAGATTATGTTTATATTATATATAGTACCTACCAAGTACTACTTTCGCTTCAGTTTAAAACATGAATAACGATCTTACAAAATCTAGCTCAAAATTTTCTACAGTACCTAGAATTTCAGCATCCAAAGTGTAGGGAAAAATTTAGGAAGCAATTTTCTTGAAATAAGATAAGGGATCTCAATTCAACATTTACCGCGAACGAGATAAGTTTATAAAACTAACAAGTCATTTCCGTGTGTAGTGTCATCATTTTTATCAAAACCACTTTTAGATTTTACGTGAAATTTTTATTCAATTACTAACGCTTCTTTGAATCTATTGCATCATATTAAATCTTATGTAAATGACATAGCAGATAATATTAACATATTAGATATAATGTATTATGTTTATATAGTAATAGTACCTATATATGATACGTTATCCCGTATAATTTTTATATAAATTTAATATACCTAACAAAAGTTAAAGTTTTTTAATTATGTAGATAAAAATAATTTTTAATAAAAATTTCTTCAGATTTCAAACTAAAAAGAAAAAAAAAATTGCTTCGTACAAAGTAATACGTATTTTCATTACGAAAATATCTTTGAACATACATAAAAAAAATATTATGCATACACAGTACAGACGAATTGAGAACCTCCTCCTTGTTTGAAGTCGGTTAAAAAGGGCAGTGTTGAACGGCCATAAATTAACGTAATTTTTATTAAAGATGAACGTTTCTGTTTGTGTCTTTAATACAGATAAAACAATTATATAGCTTAGGATCTGCTAGCTTTATGTTATTGAGGACCAGTTGGTAATTAGTGGGTTATTTCTGAGGAAAAAGGAGGTAACCATCTTTTGAATTACAAGGAGAATCTGCAACCAGTTGAGAACTAACTGACCGGACGGTAGGCCCTAATGGAAGTTGTTTGTATCGAATTTTTGAATAATTATAATAAGCGTGATTTAAAACTCGGTTCATTAGAAGCGGCTACACCTCCAATAATAACTCTAGTCTCTTACAAGATTAAAAAAAGAAGATTATATAGACCAGTAATGACATTGAAAAGAAACGATTTACAATTCACAAATGTATATAAAACAGTATTAGAATGTATTAAGAACGATTCGTCGAGGTGCATCGGTCATGGTTAGAGAACCTATAGTGCTTTATTTAAAACTAGACGTGCCCCGCGGTTTTACCCGCGTATTTCCTGTTTCCAGAGCAATACCAGGACACAAAGTATCCTATGTCTTAGTCTAGGGTCAAATCTAACTACATGCCAAATTTCAGCCAAATCTATTCAGTAGTTTTCGTGTGAAAGAGCAATAAACATTCAAACTTCCATTTATAATATTAGCAAGGTAAAGGTACATGAGATTTGATTCCCATTGGTTTTTATTATCTTTATAGTTCTAAGATGATCTATTCTTTGATATGATGGGCTTTTATGATGTCCATTGACCTCTAGATAGGTTTGTTTATTACTATTAAACCGATAGATGCTCTTTTAAAACTATCAGACTTTCTTGACGGCTCTTCTCTGTAGAATACCATGTTTTGTGATACCGTGACGATTCAAAAGTGTTACTATAAGAGTATGTAATTTCAATATGAGTTTGACTTGGTATAAAACTAGCTGTACGCTGATTTAAACATATGGAAGCCTCTGCAAAGCAGAAAAATAAGATCATATTTTACGTGCATAGTCACAAATCGTTGATAGATAATATTTTTAACTTAATTAACTATTATTAAGATAATAAAAATATTTAAGTAAGGTAAGTATCCTGAACTTAAAACAAAAATGTTAGAACCAGTGCCAAAGTATCATTACCATACTTATTTTGTATATTTCGTTTGTAACTATTCAATAAAAATTGTCAGGACCCTTCCTACTGGCACAATGGTTATTGTATGTGTAATTGTGCTCAGGACGTGGGTTCGATCCGAGGGGAATATTTGTGACACGTTCTTGTGTAAAAAGGTATTCTATTCAATATTGCAGTTATTTAGCTTATGTATACAGCTTTGATTTTTAGAATTACGAATATACATATTAGAAAAAATCCTATCAATATTAGATTAGGCAATTTTAAGCCCCTAAACATACATAGATAAACAGACAGACGACGGTACAAATTTGTTTAATAATGATCACTTATCAAACTAGAGCATTAAATTCTACTATGAGAACAATAATTTATAATTCAAACAAATTATGCCTAGTACTCGTATAAGAGAATGCGAAAGTTCGTGTGTTTGTATGAATGTTAGTTAGAAGAAAAAACTACGGAACACGCATCGCATACAAAGACAGAAAATTGTTAAATACTGGTTTTAACAGAAACCTCGGGTAAAACTGTGCCATGTAGCTAGTTTAAATATTTAAAAAACATTAACTACTATCAAATCCAAACAACGTTGCATAACGATTAAAAGTCTATCTCTAGAAGTCTGAAATAAATAAGATTATTATGAAAATGCATAACATATTGTTTGTCAATAGGCAACTACTGACGTACACCAAAACCAAAAATTTAATACACTCAGTCATGGAAAAATAGTCCTTATGGCTTATGAAAAAGATGTCAATACAACTGCAAATAGTGTTAGTAACAGGTTCGCAAGAACGCAAAATTAATTCACCGCTTGTTAAGAAAAAATGAACTTTATATCAATCAAATAAGATCTATGCTACACGCAATGACTGTGTGGTTAGAAAAAGATGCCAACATAGGTCTTACAGAATTCGACGCGTTCAAAACTAAGCTTTAATTTAAGGTATTAAGGTTCATATTTGATTGAGAATCAGGTGTGTAAGTAAGACCTATTTTAAGACCTGGCGACGACTTGTCTGTTGTTTTCGATATAACCTTTGATTATATGATAAAGTGCCTTTATCATATTTCGATTACATATCAAGTATTCATTTACATGTAATTGTAGTATTTATTATATAGAAATAGGACATCGTGGCACTTTTAATGGTAATAATACCTACTTTGGAGTTATAAAATGATTCCTTTATTTTTAAAAGATTTCATAAAGATGATCTGTTCTCGTTGTTTGTTCAAACTATAGAGTCGAACGGATCATTATCCGTTCGACTCTATAGATTCTTTCCTTACTTGAAGTTTTCGGTTTTAGTTTGAAGTGGGATTTTGATGAAATTATTAATAGCATATACTTACAATAATCATTATTACAATTTATCCCTATTGATAAATAGATTAGGTGTCAGACGAGTCGTTGACGCAAATCAGAAGGAAAAAGATAATGTCTGATGACATCATGGTTACAGGGTAATAATAAGAGAGCTCATGAGTTAACTGGGTTAGGGATAGGAGTTTTCAAGATACTAGAAGAGGAATAGACAGAAATGTAGTGGGAATAAACTGTAGGATCACTACTCCATGCGATGAAACAAGAACAAGTAGGGTTTTAGTGGTTAGGCATAAACTTTGATACAAGGTCAACAAGTATACTGTTATGAACTTATCAGTAAGATAAAAGAAAGAAAGTATATTGATAGAACCTCTCGTCAGAACTGTTGTGTTTGTCGTTTATCTTGTAAGTGTAAGCATTATATGTATCTCATATTCCTTTTATTCCCTATTTCCAACCTATTTTTCAAAGCTCTTCAAAATGGACTTTTAAGTCACTTGTTTTTCATATCTGTAACGTTATTACGGAACTGTTTAGGGGGTTATCCCATTTTGATGATTCTTAGCCTAGCTGATGTTTTCAGTGTAGTCCCATTTTTATCAAGTGGTCTAGGTTTTCACCTATTGGAAAACCGTATACCTTTAAAATATGAATTTATGACTGATTGCAACTCGGAAAAGTAGCAGTCAGTTTTGCTTAAAAATATCGTAATTAATAATTCTCCTAAATATGTGAAAATGTGCATTAATTTTGTTTTAAATAAAAAGAAATCGAGTAAAATCTAGATCTCAATCTCTCATAAGGCACTCACAATTGTCTTCCCACACTTTTACTTAAATATAATTCATATCCAAGTATTAAGATGCAATCTCGAGGAAAACAGAGCCATTCATTGCATCAAGATAGTTTTAATTCCACTATCTGCGCCACGCGGGTTTACCTGCATTTGTGTAGGTATTATACACATAAACCTTCCTTTTGAATCACTCTGTTTTTAAGTTTTGAGGCATCCAATATCTCGGTACCAATAATTAATAAAATTTGGTTAGAATTCCAGGGATGTACCTACCCGCAACAGTCCGAGATATATCGTACTCCAAATATTACTTTTAAGGAATAATTTTTTAATTATCGTATAGTTTGAATGTTCAAAAAAGATTATGATTGTTGGGCTAATGTTGTGCATGAATTTTTCGTGACAATAGCTATAAACATATACTATACCTATAGTTATTTAAAAACATATTTTTGTGATCAAGGCCTTTTTATTTCTTGACTTCCATTTAATTGTTAAGTATATTAAATCGTGACTACGAGGTACTTACGTAAAAAAGGTAAGTTAAAGTCAGTCGCTTTTGTTAACTTTAGGTATTTTTAACCCCATTAACATCGCTATCAGGTTTAAATAACGTTACGAAATTCAAAATAATTAAACTATAATCGTTTTTCAAATTGAAAACTGATAAAAAATTAAGCCCTAAGAATGACTCACTAAAATTACCTTCGAATTGTTTTTGCAGTACTAAATGGAAACTTACAAAAATTGTTTTATACGTAACACATATCTCGATCACGATAAGTAATGTTTTTATTCTAACCTTCAGAACAATTGTAGGTACGTTGCAGTTAGTTCATATAAATACATTTGTGACGTAAAGTGGCGTGATCTGTTTTGCTCTAATGCATTACCAGTCGCTAATGCAACTAATGTTTTGCATCCATTACTGCTTCAACAAAAACTGATGCTGCGAGCGGGCAATCAACTGAAGCCATGGATATGCAACACGCCTAAAAACTGCCCGGCGACTTTGAAATGCATTAGGAGATAAGTTTTATCGGAGTGAATCCGCTGACGGTTTAGTTAGGGGTATTTCAGATGCACGAGCAGGTAAAGAAGCAATGCAAGTGTAAATAAATGAACTTATCGCTTTCTGCTGCCAATGACGCATCGTGCTACTTGGCACGTAGACAGGTGAACTAGATACATGATGGATGCAAAAAATTAAGGAAAACTGTTGGTTGCGTGTTAAAAAGTAATTATGTGTGACGATATCGCTTTTTGCCACTTATTTCGGATTATTTCTCGCTGCAGAATTATTTTCCGGAAACTTATTTGCTTACGGAGTGGAAAAGTTTCGTGATCATGGATAAAACGACAAATAAAAACAAGTCTTTATTATCACCGTGATAAGATTAGTCCAAATCTTAATTATATACAATTCGCTGTTATCAGCTGTTGTGTTTAACACTGTTTTGTCCTGAACAGATCACTTTTCACAATCCTCCACGGTTTCTGCGTCGACCTCACACAGAAGAGGGTTTTGTTCCATTTCCATCTCGAGGACAGCATACTGGTTGTTATACTTCTTCATCTCTTGTTCAAATAGTATATTATTTATAGCCTGTTTGATCATGGAGCGCGTTCTCTCGTCGTGTTTTCTCAACGAGATGGCTATGTATTCCCCAAAACTGTCACATTCGTCTTTCCTAGACGACACTGGTTTGATTACTTTGACGTGTTCTGATCGGGTTAAGGGTGGTCTGACGAAGTGCCGGGCTATGCGGGGTCTGGGTCTTTTGGGAGGAGGTTTTCTTGGTGGTTCTATTTCGGCTGGCTCCTCTTTGATGGTGACTTCTTCATGCAGAAGAGTCTCAGGGTCTGACTCGCTGTTATCCGGCACATCGTCCAGATCACACTCGTCGCCTTCTTGTTCGGGTTTCTGTGAAAAATAATAAGTATAAGTACTAGTGAAGTACATAGTTGATATTTTTATTAAGGCTATACAAAATAATTAAAGTAGTGGGACATATAATTTAATTGAGTTCTACCTATTGAATGTCATTATTGGAACGTTATTGTTACTCCTTATCGCGCGTTGCGTAAGGGGTCTATATGGAAAAAATTAAGATCAAAAGTTATAACGACCCTTTCTGGTTTCGGGTTTCTACATACAACTGCGTTACATCAGGTATCCCCTGATACTTACTCAAGATTTTTATTTCTGTAAACTCTAAATGCTACATATAGATGCTACAGTATCCTCCAATACTATGTAGGTAACATTGATCAAAACAAACAGGTTATAACTACATCTATTTAAATTCAGTTTAAACCTGTATCGGTCCACTTCAGATTTACCTACAATTGAACTGTGATTGCAACACAGGGCAGACCATCATCTTGGTCTAGAAGCTTCAGCCGAAACGCAACTTTATTCCTCTGTAATAAATCCCAGAGTTGTACAGCCGGTGTTATCAGAGCATTGAGGTCACTTTATCAGAGCGGAATTGGAGACAATTGGGTGCTAACGGCTAATAGACTTTTGTATTTGTATGTCAAGGTCAGGAACCGTCAATATGTGATCATTCCTTGACCCTGATGACTATTTAGTCAGCTGTTTAGTGCTTTGAAAAGAATTGCTTTTTTTTCAGACGATTTGGTACATTATTTAAATACTAAATTTTACTGACACTCATAACTGGGCAGATGACGTCAAGGTTTAGAGTAGTATTATTATATTGGTATATGGCATACATGTCCATACTAATATTATAAATAGGAAAGTGTCGGTTTGTATGTATGTTTGTCTTTCTTTCACGGCAAAGCGGCTGGACCGATTTAGTTAAAATTTGGTATGCAGATAGATGATACCCTGGATTAAAACATATGATCCTTTTTATCCCGGTATTGCCCCAGGAACGGGAACTATGCGGGTAAAACCGCGGGGAGCGGCTAGTTGTGAAATAAATGTTATAAAATAAAGATCATTTAAATATCCGTTATCAAGATATTTATAATACAAGTATACATATATATTTTTACAGTTCCATATTCCGATTTTATTAATTGAAACCCTGTTCGAGCAGTTACGTCATATCCGTCTTAAGAACTAACAGTTCCTATTAGTTTTGCATCAATGTTTTGAGTACCTATCATAGATATGTACCTATGTACCTATGTTTAAATCTTAAACAGTACGCAAGCGATTTTCATGCGTATTTTATGTTAATATCAGATATATTGTTTCTAGAGGAAGGCCTGTTTGTAATTCGTGCATAAAACGAGTAAAACTGTGGCGCATGGCTAGTATTGTTATATATAGTATTGATAACAATATCGAGATGCAGTCAGGGAAATATATTAATGTACCGGTTTTATCACAAGCCGGCCGGATGGGAACAGCCAATTGTTGCAATAACATCAATTACTATGTATCACCGCTCGATACCAATTTATTATATAAACAAATACCCATAGTCACTATAATTTAATTATACAAACAACTGTATATCTTCTTGTTTATATAGCCAATGACATAAATAATCTAGCTTTCTTTTTGTAACCTAATGGAATTATCGAAATCGGTTTAGTAAATCCAGACATTATTAAAATAAATAAATAAATATTTTCAGGACATTTATACACTATATTATTTTACATACCTATATTATACGCTAAATATATATTAATAATATTAATTCTGATGTAACTTAATTTTAGATATAAAACTATAAACATTAATTTCGTCATATTAACTGTTAATACCTGCTGCCTGGTGTCCTGAAATACGGGCTTGTAGCCTAGTTTAGGCACCAGACTCAATACAAATGTCACTGTTAATTGTAATTGTATTGAATATTAAATTTAGATTGTATCTATTGTATTGAATGAATAAATAAATTATTATTATTATTATTATTAATGTTATTTAGCGGTATAGCAGTATACGGGGCCGCGTACAAAGAAAAAACCGCGGGCTTCAAGTAGTATTATTAGCTTGGTTAATAAAAGTCAATACACAGTATTAGAAGGCTAGTAGAATTACCGTTTTAATCGACTTAGGCACATTGGTAATGTGTGTTGGTAAGAAACTGAGGTGGTCGTACAAAAACCACGTAGATCTAGACCCGAAACGAACTTTACTCTTCTCTCGTCTATGCGACGCGAATATCGAGTTGAATTTCTTCCTCAAATAACCAACTTCACATTTAAATAACCGCGCTATTTCCATCCATGCTTCGTATTTCGCCGATTGCACTCTAAACATCTCGTTGTTCGGGTTCCATAATAACGGCCGCTTGCTGTATTCTTTAACTAGACGTATAATTTCGTCCGTCGGCCATTCCCGCTCTTCGGGTTTCAAGGGCAACATAGTGTGATTATTTTCACCGGTCGGGTTGTAGTCACATCACATTGGACCGGGTTATAGAATGGGAACCGATTTATGTTGTTATTCGGTCACCTTATACACGGAGGTTGATACGCGATGTTTATATTTAGTTGGGTTATAGCAGAATGTTAGGTAACATTTTATTCTGCCGGTTTTCTTCCTATAAGAAAACTATCTCATGATCTTTAAATTTAGTCGGGTTATAGCAAAACGCTGAGGGATTTTATAAGGCCGGTTTATCACAGAACTGGAAGGCGACGTTTAAATTCGGGCGGGTTATACGCGCTCGCGAGAGCAATGCAGTACACGAGCGAACACGTTCGTTCGGTCGCGCGGCGCGCGGGGACTGAGGAATCGCGAACGATCGTTATCGCGTCGGGTTTGTTCGGCACGGTGTAGTCTATACGCAACGTGATTTGTTTGTTCGTTGCTCGCTCGGACCTTTCTAGAATGTTCCAGAACAAATATTTTATTTAGTATGTATTAAGTATGTACTATGTTTTTTACTTTTACTGTGTAAGTAGGTGTAAAGTGAGGTATGTTAGATATATTATTAAATGGTTAGGCAACGAACTATCGCAAATCAACTATCTTCTATAGCATATAATAATCTGTAACCGGCCTTAAATAGAAGATATATAAATTCATAAAACATCGCTTGGTATTAAGACACATCTTCCGAGAGATTACATTAGTACAATAAAACCGAGCCCTCCATTTTTTTCTTTAATGAAAACCTCAAATGACATAAGAGCGAATAACGCTATTCAGGGTCGTGAACACATTTCTAATAACGTAGCGGTTGGGACATAAATTAGAAAAACAGGGGCTAAATGTAATTTCCCGGGCTTTCGGAGTTTGGACAATGGTTGTGGTAGAATTACATACTAAGAAGTAAGCTTCAATATTTTATATGCGCGGGGCAAAGGCGGTCGCTTATTTCTTTTTTTTTACACTAAGAAGTAATGAGACGAACTGGACGCACTCCTGATGGTAAGAGAACATTGATCTAAAGCCGACACTCCCCACTATGAGTGATACTTGATGAGGAGTAATCAATTGCCTGTAAGTAGTTGGTAACACGAGGGTGTTGCCGGCCTTTGCAGTAAAGGAATACTGTCTTCTTGAAAGACCCCATGTCGTACTAGTTCAGCGCTTAAGAGGAGACGCATTTTTCGACATTGTGGAATCATGAATTGAACTTGGGGTGCTTCAAGAAAAGAGCTTACATCTTTTTAAAAGGTAGCCCTGTATCTATACTATTATTGGTTTCTTCTAAGTTTGACAATGTCAATTATTAAGAGAAATATACTATTTACAAACATAGGTACCTACATAATTTAAATAGAATTTGTCATTCAAGTGTAGGGTTAGCAAAAAATGTGTTTTTTTAGTCTTGTGTTGTTTTAGTTTTTTCACCATAGATACTAGTTTAAAAACTTACGTCTGGCAACCCCGCTTTGTGGTCAGTTTAATCAAACTGAACAATTCTTTTCTAACGGCCCGGAGTAATGTCTTCAGTACATTGAGGAAGTTAAGTACCTCTGTTATGGAGTAGGAACACTTTGTTGAAAGTATCTATTGTGGAGTGAGGGACATGTTACAGCCTTTTAACGCTAACGTTAACGTCAGCGTTAACGGCTTGTAACTCGTAACGTTTCGTTTTAAAACGCCGTCACGTTAACTGTTAAGTCTCTTAACATCAGTGTTTATGTATACATAAATAATAAGATATTAAAAAAATATTGCAGGATACTTATACACAGCGCCATCTAGTCCCACGCTAAGTTGACCTTGTGTTATGGCAACTAGACAACTGACAAATTAAATATTCTTACTTTTCTTTAGTAATTAAATACATACAATACTTAACAACACCGGGACCACAGAAAAATACCAATGAAAATTTTAAATGGTTTTTCGGGGTCCAACCCAACTCACGACCCTTCGCGCAGAAAGTAGTTATGCTACCATGCTTATCTCTATAAACGAGAATTTTCATATATTTAAGTTTAATTTAGCTGACCAAGAAAAATTAATAGTCACAAAAATTAATAGTAAAAAAACAAATTTGCATGTTCATACAAACAAAATTCTCCGTATAATTATACATTAATATAATTTAATGTTGCTAGTGGATTGAGCCAACATCAGAATAGCTTAAAACCAACCTATCAATAATAAAAACAGCATGAAAATCCGTTCAGTAATTTCCGATTAAGACAGACGAGCAAGAGCTTATTAATGGCGCTGGTAATATTTTATATACAGAGTGTTGCGCAATTTCAATAGAGGTTGGAAGTCGTAACCTGGCGGATATCCGCGGCATTGTACTAGTGTCGTAACTTCTGACAATATGCCCGCCCGGGGTTGCGAATGCGAAATGACGTCACGTTAACGTCATGCGTTTAATTTTATAAATACTAGCTTCATACCGCAGTTTCACGCGTGTAGTGTAATACTTTACAGTTAAATAATTTTAAAATTAAATAGCCCTTATGAATGTAATTTCTTAAGCATTTATTATGATGTTAGTTTAAGATACAAGTAAAAAAAGAACTATGATTTTATTTGAGTATATTATAACTTTCATTTTTCATTGATGTTTAATTAGTTTTATTTTTTAATATAATGATCTACTTTAATAATTGTTAAGTAATTTGTAATATTTTAAAGTTAAGACGCATATCATCATTATCGTGCCGTTTATGTCCACTACTGAACAGCTACCTACATAAAATAATTTTTAACAAAAATTAACCGACTTCAAACTAAAAAGCCAAAAATAAATTTGTCTCCCACAAAGTAATAGGCATTTTCATTTAGTATATAGAAAAGGTTCTCAGTAACTGACCTCTTTTTTTGAAGTCGGTTCAAAATAGCACATGTCAGTGATACCTATAATTTAAAATTCATTATTAATTACCCGACTCAAAGCGACTTCGTTCACGCTGTACTTCTCCTACCCGAAACCTTAAGACTAACAAAAAAATTAAATAAAAAAAAAACAATTAAATTATGTAAATCGGTTCAGCTGTTCTCTAGTTCTTTATGCGCTTACCAATACATTTTGCGATTCATTTTCATATTATACATACATGTATGATTGTTATTCCTTTGGAAGCGCTTATCCCAGTTAATTATATGTTTATGTTTAAATCCTTTGTTATAACACACACACACACACTAGCGTGTGACGTCACAGATCCGCATCTCACAATAAGCGAGTGATCGTCAGCGCTTTATCGCGTTATTGCCGGGGCTGGGGCTTAGGGCCTGGGGCCGGGGGCCGTCGACAAAGGGACCCATTTGTGCTGTGAATTTATGACGCACTTTTACGACTGCTAAATAGCTTCCATTTCATATGGATGGATCGCTGATACGCTACTGGAGCGGTTTGGTCGAGCGTTTGGAGCCAGTAGCTTGCCTACTATCCTATCCTACTGTCCTATATAACTAACCTATTTCACTAAACCACTGTAGCATCCTTTCCTATACGGCAAGTATGCAGTCTAAATCCCGGATGGTACAATGTACCCGAACAATGGTAAGAAATTGTATATGCAACTAACTATTTGGCATATTTAATAATGGGACAAAATGTTTTAATTACCACTTATATAGGATATATTTCGCTCATAAAAGCAGCTGGTTTTCATACACTCCGTAAAATATTTATAAGCCAGCGCTCGCTCCAGTAACTGGCTCGCAGCACCCCCGTACGTGAGTATGCAGAATTCTCTGATAAATCCACATAATTTCATTGTTTAGAATATTTTTAGTGGCGGCATGTGTTCGTCGGCATTTTATGGCATCCGCCCGTAACGCTATGGATAATGTATGATAAGGAAACAAATAAAACATTGCTTTTGTTGCTTCGTATAATTTAATTTATGGAATATCGATCGGTTTTTGTAACACCTTGTATGTGTTATGAGTGATACTGCTGTTCTAGGAGTTGTATTAACGTCTATAGTACGCGTCATTTATGTTTAGCGCTGGACGAGAATAGCTGCGCATCGGTAGAATCGCGCTCGTAATTGATGTATTGGTGCGAGAAAGACAACACGACTGGGACAACCAATCAACGCTCGCGCACCCTTATTTTTGACTTCTGCGCAGGTTTCGTTCAGCGCTAAAGATTCGTGACGCGTACTATACTTACGCTGGATTTGAATGTGGTGAAATGATTTTATTAGAGGAAGTCAGACGTTGGAAGTTTTTAGTTCCAGTGATTCCACTGTTATGTGTGTATATTATGTGTATTTGTGTATGTGTGTGTGTGTGTTCCGTCAACTACATAAGGGCGCTTGATCTTATTAAAGCCTTCAGGTTATTTTAAATGTCCTTTTTTATTTTGTTAAGTTTCGTGGTTTTTACGTAAAAGAGTAGCAATCATACTTCATCTTTTTTTCAAAGGTTAAAGAGGTTAACCGTTTGTAAGTAAATAACAACAGAGTTACTTTAAGCAGACTAAATGTGTTAATATGATTACATATTAAAAAACAAAGTCGCGTTCTTCTGCCTGTTGCTACATACGACTTAATCTTAAAAACGACTCGACCGATTATCATGCGGTTTTTTATCAGATAAGGAAGATTTATGTTAAATTTTATTTTTTTTTATTAATACAAGGTTGTCCACCAATCTGTACAATAGTAAGTGCAATATAAAATAACATTAATACAAAGATGAAAAGCTTATTGTAAAGACGTTACAGGACAACACGACATGCACGATACAATTACTATCTATATGTTATGAGGCGATAAGTTTTTATGTGTATACTAGCTGTGCCAGCGACTTCGCCCGCGTAGAAAAATGACTTTGGGCAGCATTTTTGAAAATGCCTAACCCGCGCCAACAAACGTTCAGCGAGTTCAACGTGATTCTTTAAATTGCCATAACTTTCTTATTTATCACCCGATTGACATGAATTAAACACTAAATGTTAAGTTAAGCTTACCACAATATATAATTGAAAACCCCATCTAGATAGGATAAGTCGTTTCTGAGATTAGCGTGCACAAACAAACAGACAAACAGACAAAATTTCAAAAATCATTGTTTTGGGTTCTATTGCGTTAATAAAGTTCTCCTACAATATTTTTTCTCATATATCTTCCATGTACAGACAGCGACTCGTTACATTTTTATTATATGTAGGTATATAGATGTATATAGATTACATGTATGAATGCGAGAAGAACCGCGAGACACGTCTAGTTAATAATAAAACGCATAAAACTTTGCAACACTCCGGTACGGAGGCAATTACAGAGATATGTCAATGTCCGATACAATATAATGTTCTGTTATATTCCTAACACTAATGATACTTTCAAGGTTTGTCTGCTGCGTTGGAAAACTTTGAGGACCTTCGGAAGGTAGTGAGTAATTATAGGTAATTGTACGATATAACGCGGTATAGTACGCGTCATTTATGTTTAGCGCTGGACGAAAATAGCTGCGTATCGGTAGAATCGCACTCGTAATTGACGTATTGGTGCAAGAAAGACAACACGACTGGGACAACCAATCAACGCTCGGGCACCCGACGATCACGCGCCCCGCGCGCCGCGCCGTTACCTCGATACCTTATTTTTGACTTCTGCTCAGGTTTCGTTCAACGCTAAAGATTCGTGATCCGTACTATACCTACCCTGTAAACTTTTACTCTAACAATTTTTCCGCTGCTTAACAACTATCATACTTCAAGGAATATTTTAAAAAGTATTATCGGAATCGGTTCGAGTGTTATGGAGATATGTAGTTAGCACATTTTGCAATTCGTTTTTATATTATACCTAAACAATCCACAGGTATTTAAAAGATACTTAATGTTAAAACAAGCATTTTTTTCGTCAGATATTTTGTTTTATTTTGATCTTGTTATTTCCTTTAGAATTCTTTTTGAGTGTATGTAACACAAGTTTATCTAAGTTCACAGTTAAGTCTACCGATTGTATCTTTACATTTGAACTATTACCGGTTTTGGTTTAGTTTTGGTTACCGGTTAAAGTACGCAGACGAAACCACAAGCCTTAGCTGGTCTGTCAAACATAGTATTCCATATAATATAGGAATAACACACATAGTTAATCTTATAGATTTGTAAGTGTAACAAAGCCCTTAAAAAATTGTTATAGGTGGCGTCATTTATGTTTAGCGCTGGACTAGAATAGCTGCGCATCGGTAGAATCGCGCTCGTAATTGACGTATTAGTGCGAGAAAGACAACACGACTGGGACAACTAATTACGCGCCCCGCGCGCCGCGCCGTTTCCTCGATACCTTATTTTTGACTTCTGCGCAGGTTTCGTTCAGCGCTACAGATTCGAGACGCGACCTATACATTTTTTAAACTAATATCACCAATCAAACATTTGCTTCAGGACAGTGATGTGGTCGTAAGAAACATTAACCCTGTCTCAAAGGTCGTTACCCTCTTTGTTTGTAAGGGATTAGGTCAGATTATAATATGATTAATAGAAGCTAATCTATGTACAGGTAAAGAGTTTGTTTGTTTGGATGCGCTAATCTCTTGTCGGGTGGATTTTGTTGATGCTTTGTGTATGAGAGTTAAGGAACCTTACGTTCGTGATAGTCTCCGAAGGTACCCGTGACCCCCCCTACCAGCTGTGAGACGGAACATAGTGAGTTTTTGTTCGGTACAAATCCGATATAAGCTATGCTCCTTTCCTCCTAGCCGATGAGTATCCTATGAGGATGTCTCCATTCAAATAGGTACCTAACATTTGTACTTTTAAAATATACATTTCAGAGTTTCTTGCCGGTTCTTCTCTGTAGAAACTGCCTTCCGAACCGGCGGTAAATGTTTTGTAATAGCATGACGATTCAAAAGTGTTACTTTATGTAGCCTTATTGAATAAAGATACTTTTGACTTTGACTTTGACAAATACTTTTATACAAGATCAAAAACTTTTTCATATATTTTGATATAGTAATATATGTAGAGAAAATACAAGTATATATGATGTAATGGCAATTTTGCAAAAAGCAAAATGGCTTTTAGGGTAAAATATTAACATAAATGTAGGTATGTCAATGCATCTGGGAACAATATCATCACGTCTATCAACCTTTCTAAAGGAATACCTCATTCATCGATGATTAATAATAATAATTTCATACACACACACTGTACCAGTCTATAAATACATAATAAAGTGCCCTGACAACACCGAGGGGGTCTAACTCGGTTAGACAAGTAGCATTCGATCGCTAACCGTTTCAGTCAATATTTATTACCGGCGCTTGCGCACGTTACAACCTCCCCTCCCTTCCCCGCAACCTCCCCCCACTTCCCTTTTTCGCACATTTCAACACGTGTTTACGTTGACTGTTCAATTTTAAAGCAAATAATTGCTTATTTGCATGTCCGCCCGCGCTTCACTTGACATAGTATGTTATATGTCAGTAAATAGAATTAATCTTAAAATAAAGTGGTTACACGCAAGTTTGTATGGAAACGTGTTTTTCTTTTATTTATATAAGTTTTTAGACTGTTACAGCGAGGTTAAATGTGTTCGTTACAGAGTAACTGGGTTCTTTGATGGGTTCTATTTATTTTGTTAAAAGTAGCGCTTTGGAAGACTTTTTCGTGACCGAATCTAGACCTAGAAAATATTTTAGTATAACATAAAACATATATAATATAACATTAAAAAAAACAAATTAGGAAAATATCTTCCAATACAAGGTGCATATTGTATGATTATGTGTAATGTCATAAAATACATTATATCATATTTTAAAAACCTAACATTCAAATAAATTTCATATTGAGATTATTCACTTTAAATAAAAAAAATTGTATTATATAATACCAAAAGTTGAAATGACAAGTATAGCGAAGTTTAGTCTTAACAACTAAACTGATCTTGTTGCGATTTAGTAAAAAAGAAGACTTACCCTTAACAAATACTTTATTCAATACAATGTATTCCATAAAAAATCGTGCATTTATTAAGATTGTTAATTTTTAAGTTAATTCACGTTATTACGCAGACAGAACCACACCAACACGATAGTAAAAAACAAAATTGAAATATTAGGTGCGCTTTCACATAACGAGTTAAGCGTCGAAGCCTTAAAGGAAGTGCAAAATGCAGAAGCCTTCTCGCCCAGACTGGCTTAGCCTAATTGGATCTAGACTCAGCCAGGCTGTCTAATATGCACTAACTTTTATTGCTTACTATTATTTTATACGTCTGTTTACCGTACCTTCGATACTTCTTAACATATTTTAATTAGTTTCAATTACAGGTTCTATATTATTTTAAATACTCATATTATAAATGCGAAAGTATCCATCACGCTAAAACTACTGAGCAGATTAGAACGAAATTTGCTACAGAGATAGTCTAAAGCCTGGGGAAGGACACAGGCTACTTTTTTTTTAAATCAACCCCCAAAAGATTGCGCGAGGGGTTAATACTTTTATTATTTTACGCTTCACGTTATAAGGGGGGGGTATAAGTTTTAACGTTTAAGCTGGACCGATTTAGTTGAAATTTGGTATGTAGATAGGTAATATCACATAGAGTACTTTATATCCCGGTATTGCCCCGGGGACGGGAACTACGCAGGTAAAACCGCGGGGCACTGCTAGTATGAAGTCATCAAACAAGACTCGTCTCACAAAAATGTGTAGACGTCCGTTATTTATTTGTTTGTGTTATTGCAGGGAGTTTACAAAGCGTGTCCGTTGTACTTGTACGCGGCTCGTGACGTCACTCTACATGTTTGTCACAGAAACACACCTTTTGTAGTCTTATTAGTATGGTAAAATTATAGATATACTAATCAACTCATGACTTTGTATAAGTCAGTTATATATGAACATATCTTTCTTCATCTGGATATGAAAGTTTAATAAAAATCTGGTATTACAAAACATGACCTGACATTTCTTATTTGCATAGAAATTTCCAGAAAGAACTGGCAAGAAACTCTATTAGTTGCCTTGTTGAAGAAAAATATGTTTGACATTGACATTGACTTTTAAACATCAATTCGAAAACACTAGACCAAAACAACGAATATTCTAAACTTTTTGTTCTTAAATAAGACTAACATTTCTTTATATTATTTTGATCTTGAGAGGTGACGTAATCACACACAGATGTAACTATCAATCTTATTTCCAATGAAATAAAGCTCAGATTCGCTTAAACGATCTTTCAAATATGATCGATGGTGTTGTATGTACCATGTAACTAATACTATACATAAATTAAGACTTAAAACTATAGTTATAAGGTTCAAAATCGATTAAACGAATCACATAATAAAGGTGACAATGAACTCTTGTTTTTCGTGAAATATTTGAAAGTAAACATATTTGTTATTTATTACTCGAAAACATCGTTGTTAGCACCAATTATTATTATTACGGTGAGTGGAAATAGGTTAACAATTTTGGGAAATATTCCTAATAGGAGATTTATAAATATATTTTTTTTTATATTTAATGACGAGCTATATAAAAAGGAATTTTAAAGTGCTAAATGAGGTAGTTTATTAAACACGACGTATGGAAGATTATTTATTTAAAATAAGTAAAACTACGATACATTAATAAGTAGTTTTTCATTACATTCTTTTCCATTTTTTTAGAGGTTAGCGCGTTCAAATAAAACACTAAATTTTCTACCTATTTAATCTTTTGTAATATACTAAGATGAAAAAAAAACATTTTTCTAAATAGGTATGCTATACAATAGTTATACAGAAGTATACAATGATGTAAGATAGCTGTTGCAACATCTGATGCGGATATTATACGATTTATACTCGATGTTATAACGTTTTCCTTTTAAAGATAATTACATAGCGACTAGATCCCTTTTAACTTATATAAGAGATTATTTTATTAATGATAAAATAATTATAGGTATTATTGTAAGCTTATAGTGTTGTAAAGAATTAACAAAATAATCAAATAATGATAATAAATTTAAATAAAGAAATTTTATAAATAGAAGAACACTACACGTTATTTTCCACAAATGAAATATGACGTCATTATTAAACTTCTGTGACGTAACACAACGTGTCATATGACGTCACTCGCTGGTACCATGCAGTTTTAGAGACTTAGTATTTGGAGCTAGATCGAATTAAACCTAGTAAATAAATGGGAGCACTGTAGGTTAAATTATTATTAAATTAATATCAAACAAGTCTCCTGTTTTAAATATAGCTTATAATAGCTTATATTAGCTAATCATAGCGTAGGCGTACCAGTCATTCCTATATGGCCATTTGAAAACTTCCCAGTTGTATAGGAAGCGTGGCCCGGAAATGCGTACGAAGTATACCGTCTAATGGTAATTTGCCTTTCACTCAGCTGGACAGCTCTGGTCAGTATCGACTTTGTGAAAGAAATCTGCCTTGAAATAACGTAGAGTTTTTGTTTTATTTAAGAGATATATTTGAGTACGAGTATAATGTATATGTCATCGGTGATAACAAGAACCGCAAATTTATAGATTTCCTAGGAAATTAATAAACCTTCGTAGGATTCTAAACGAGAGATAAATTGTATTATTTACAAATTACCGAACTCACGCGTAAAATAATAAATAAATAATAATAATAATAACTGTTAACATCAACTAATCAGAGAGCAGTGTGTTATTTTCCGTATTTTAAAAAGCGTTAAATAAAAAGCTCTTCTGTGATCTGTCGAACCATTTAGAATCCTACGAAGGTTCTTGATATTTTCCGGTGACATATATTTAATTCATGTTTTACTACTGTACCTTATCCAATAAGTGGTTTATTTCTTATAAATTGATTTTTAAAAAAACTAAATTATAAATGTTTTTGTGTGAAACATTCTTTGATTGGTTAAGCTTATAATAAAAAATGAAGGTTACTATTGTTTTAAAGTTACATATATGCAAAGAAAATCGTTGAGTCTATTTAGTATCGTTATGTCATTTTTAACCTTTTAAACGATATTTTTTTACCGTGTACTACGTCATCATTTAAATATAATATGCTTATGAATAACAAAATATGTTTATCAAAAAATACTTTAATATATACGGTTTCTTTGGATCGTCTCAAATAAAGAAGAAACCATTAAAATGCCCGTAACAATTGATTTCCAATCCATCTTGTGATCTTTGGAGGTGTATAAAGAGAAAAGTATTGTGGGAGGAATGTTATTTTTGTAACAAATCGCATTTCTCTAAGCAAACCCTTTGAAGGATTTTTATAGCTATGAATAGGGTTGTCAACAACATTCGTGAGGAACATATACATACATACATTTATACATAATTAAATTTCGGAAAATTTTATTTAAAATGTATATGAACACGAATGTCTGATAGAACAGCCAACTCTTTGTAAATAAATACGTATTATAATAACTAAAAGACTCATCCGCCATCCTAACGGTCCTTGAAAAAAAATATGGTCAAATTATTAGTCACTTATACATATTTAAAAATAAAGCAATCTTAGTCTTATTGCGAACCTTAAAAATGGTTAAGGCATAAATGTCAACTATGAGCATCGGGACTCATTCATCACAAAACACGTTTTGATTTACTATTTATATATTGTATATTTATTTTATTCCATTTATAAAGCATTATACCTATATATAAAAATTTATCGTCCAAGGTGATTTTAACAAGAAAAAATTCAATCATATTTACACGAAGTTACGATTTTGACTCATTAAATAATCGAAAGCGACCCATATCATTATAGATGCAAAACATAAGATTATTTTTACTGGCAACCCTCACATGATCCATGCAAAACAAAGTAGGTACAGATAACTCTATATTACAAACAATAGAACAACCCGAATAGCAAAAACATAAAATTTGTCTCAATCAAAAGGTAATTCTTATCCTCGGTTGCGCCATTTATAAAGACAACCTTATGTGAACGGTTTACGGTTGGTTGTCGGTTGATGATGTCGTATGGAGAATAAAGTGTAATTTCCATAAAGGACAGTGGGAAGGGATACATGTGAAGGGCGGCTTCCCTGACCGCTAAATCGCTAAGTTTTATGACGGCAACCGGACAAAAGGTTTTATACAAATTATGGATACTTCACAAATAGTATTTTAGATGTATACCTGGTATTAAATTAACTGGAGTTCATTTATCAGAGCGTGTGTGGTTATGTGTGAATAGTTGTTATCTGCGAATTCGCGTTACTGCTTTTTAGTAAAATTTATTTTAAAAGTTATAGAATGTAGTTGTTTCATCGCGATACCAAACGAATATATATACTAAAAAAAAATTCTATACATAACTGTTCTAGGGCTTAGTATATAACGGTGGAAATTGTTCACTGAAAAGTTGCACTACGTTAGAGCAATGTTCTTCGAGTTATTTTAAAAATAATATTAATCTAATCACGCCCGTGAAGCAAGGTGGACCTTTAGTATTCAAGCAGTTTTAAATCTAATCTGCTTTCTGGAAGCGATCCAATACTTGATATGTATCGAAACTAACACGGCATACATTA
>JADANM010005346.1:230515-260603 GCA_026213755.1 Eurema hecabe | reverse complement strand
AGCGATCCAATACTTGATATGTATCGAAACTAACACGGCATACATTATCAAGACGTCTTTGTGACGTAACAATGACGTCACTTTACACCGGCAACCCGGTATAATCAACGTGTTATTAAATCGGACGAAATTCTCAAAGTTTCGGAAACCCACCCACGGAATTAGGGTAACCATACGTTAGGTGAACGCGAGGAAGGTAACCATTAATTCTATTGTCCCGAAGTTTTACTGCGGCAGTATTCTTGATTTTTGTATACGGTCCGACGGCACAACTTTTCATGGTGATTGGGGCGTGGTACAAAGAAACATATTATTAAATATTATTTCTGTAACAATGTAGCGAGTAGCGACTGCTAATCCTTAATCGCGCTTATGATATTTGTTCGCGGCTTAACGCTTGTATGACTTCTTGACATCAAGGGGTATCAATAATATATTTGGATCAGTTCGCAAATACGACACACTTCCAGACATAATAACATATTTATTTATGAACTCTTTATTACATTTGCAGTTTATCGTACAAAGTAAAGGAAATGTAATAGGCTGCTTTATCACTAACACGAGATTTCTTCCAGACAACCTTGTATAAATATTTGATACAGAAAGACTGGATGGGTAAGCACATTGAGTAGGGTATACATATTTTGTGACGTCATCCCTTTCTATATATTCTTACTAGCTATTGCCCGCGACTCCATCCGCGTGGATTTTCATTTAAACTTTGACCACCCCCCTCGCCTTTATGTTTCCATTATTTTTAGGATGTATTCGGGGTGGGGGCAAATCTAACGAACCAAAACTATGAAAATTGGTCTAGCCTATCTCGAGTTATAAGCGTTGTAACAAATCCGTCTTTGTTTCTATAATATACAGATTATCAGTAGTTCTTACGATCTTTATAAATGCACTAGTTGTTGCTCGCGACTTCGTCCCCGTCGGATCTATTTCTATTATTATGTTATAGTGAGTCAATCTTAGAAGATAGACATATACTGTCGCGGACTTTTTTTAGATCATTTAAAGAGGAATAATTCTCTGATACATATTATTTTTGTATCATGAACCGTTTTCGCAGCGCACGCAAAGGAAGCCCTCAAAGATGAATAATTTTCCCCGTTTTTTCCATATTTTCCATTATATCTTCGCTCCTATTAGTCGCAGCGTGATGTTATGTAGCCTAAAGCCTTCCTCGATAAATGGTTAATTAAATAAAAAAATAATTTTTCAATTCGAACCAGTAGATCCTGAGATAAGCGCGTTCAAACAAACAAACAAACAAACTCTTCAGCTTTATATATTAAGTATAGATTAGATAGTGGACACTAGTCAGGTGATCACACACATCATCAGTTAACCCCTTAAGCTGCTTGCCACATCATTAATAGTGTGATTTAATATTTACTCCTTAACCAAGACATTCCGATACAAATAAGCGAAATATAATACGACTCAAGATGCATCCTTATATACAGAAAAAATGCCATTAAAGCTATAAATAAAGAAAATCTGATTAATTAAGATCCATGCATACAATCGTAGGCGGTGATATATGTATCACCTTTTAAGTTCGTATGTCTGTCTACGGTGTACGTGGAAATGCGGAAGTCAACTAAGGATCGGTTAATGAGAAGGAAATAATGTAAGATATGTAGTTCGGTCGAGAAATTGTGACGAACAGTTTTATGACAATTGCTATATATGGCTATGCGTTTCCGAAGCGATGAGTGTGTGGTAGCCTCTAAGGATAGTGTGAAAGAGACAGAAAACCTGTATATGGTATAATAATAATGTGGATTTTATTATTTTTCTGTTTTTAGGCTCTAAGTATAAAGAATAAGACGGAATTGATATATTGTATAAAGTATCCAATGTGTTAATCGAGCGGTTTTTGCTTAAAAAAATAACACACATTCCACAATTATAACAATAGTAGGATTGATTTTGTACTAGAAATCGCTTAAGCTTATGACTCGCGACGTGAAATAATTTGGGCCTCACCGCGGGGCGCGCGTTTAACTTAGGTATTTTATAACCCGGCCATTGTGCGTGCTGTATTATTAGAAAACACTAGGGTGGCCACGCCTCGTTAGCGTGAGGGATAAACTCTCAACTTTTATTTGTCACCGAGAGTCACCCCCCACCGCGATAAGCTATAACATAGATTCGGTTCGCTGGGATTATATTTTCCCGTTTTTTAATGTGTTTGTTATGTGAGAGTGAAAATTGATTTATTCGCGCTGAACGGTAAAATGTTCGCTTATTTTATTTATTCGAGATCAATGTATTTAACAAAGTAAATAAAATCCAAGGAAGTAATTTTTATTATTTATAATTATGAATGTGGTTAAATGATTTCTTTTTATTTAATTCATTAACTGAGTTTTTAACGAACTTTGTGTCAAAAATATTCTTTTTAACTTATGGGATTCCAACATGACGTAGGTACATTATATCTACTAATGTTGTGATTTTCTTCTTTGCTTTGAAAAAAAATTAAATAAAGATCTAATTGACGTAATAATTAGTCGCTATAGATGAGTATGCCCACATTTTAGTTAATCTGACGGACATCTGTCCCAGCTAAGTCTATCATTTCAAGGAGCGGTGGTCACCCCAGCCGAACAAGGTTTTCACAATGTCCACCATTGTATCAGATCGTATATAATGACGTCATCAGTACCTCATTATACTACTATTTTATTCATATATCATTTGGAAGTTTTCACGATTTTCCACCATTTATAAGTACGGGGTGTGAGTTTTATTTTCAACGTTAGTGCGTTTAGTTTAATTGCTACTTTAGTGTAAAAACACTATGTCTGTTATTCTCAATAATTTTCAAATTTTTTATACGGAGTATTTTTTAGGACTATACTATATAGGTACAATGACCTTATCCTGTATGAAGTATGGAAATGCAAAATTGATAAATTAATGAAGTTTGAATTTAAAACAGGATTATATCTAATAATATCCATGGCCATTGAATTAAATAATGTTCATACAAAATAGTCTATGTAGCAGATACTAAGTAGTAATAAACATCCACATAACACACAATAAAATCCACAGGATAATCGGTTAAAAACCATTTTTGTGTAAAATTTGATTTTCGCAAAAAAAATAGTTATCCGCATTTACTTTGGGACCATATATATATTTGTATATAAGTTACAGTGAGTTAGACCTAACTTTTAAAGCTATATAGCTTGTACTATATTACTACCCGGTTTCACCCGCGTAGTTCCCGTTCCCGGGCGAACACCGGGCTATCCTATCTTTTATGTTGGATCAAACTGCAAATTTAATTATAAATCGGTTCAGTAGTTTAGGAGCCAATCAAGGACAAACAATGTGACACTTAATTTACATATATTAAAAAGATATAGCTTATATATTGTTACTGATATAAAGCTACAACAAGCTGATCCCAACAAAGACATTTATTTTATTTTTTATTTTATTTATCTATCAAGTACAACCAATTACTTTAGGTAACAATGATCTATTATGCATGACAAAAACGGTGAAAATAATTTAGGCCGAAAACATATTTTTAAGGTTTTATAGTATAGACTAGCTGTTGCTCGGAACTTCGTCCCCGTCGGATCTATTTCTATTATTATGGTATAGTGAGTCAATCTTAGAAGATAGAAATATACTGTCGCGGACTTTTTTTTCAGATCATTTAAAGAGAAATAATTCTTTCATACATATTATTTTTGTATCTTGAACCGTTTTCGCAGCGCACGCAAAGGAAGCCCTCAAAAATGAATAATTTTCCCCGTTTTTCCATATTTTCCATTATATCTTCGCTCCTATTAGTCGCAGCGTTATGTTATATAGCCTAAAGCCTTCCTCGATAAATGGTCAATTCAATAAAAAAAGAATTTTTCAATTCGAACCAGTAGATCCTGAGATTAGAGCGTTCAAACAAACAAACAAACTCTTCAGCTTTATATATTAGTATAGATATTCAAGGATTATCATTGTTTATAGCGTGGTGGTCGGAGCGATCGCGCGACAAACCGTCGCCCGGCCACTCAGCCACCACAACAACACAAATTATCGCCGAAAGCCTTTTAGGCCGGCGATAAAATACTTCCTTCTTGCAAAAAATACGAAAACAACGTTACTCAATATTTATGTACGCACAGTAATAGCAGTTCACTAAGAACACTCGTAACATGGCTTGTTTTGATCGTTAGGTGAGTGGTAGCACAACTGCCTTCTGTGCTACGGGTTGTGGGTTCGATCTTCACACTGGAAAAATATATTCAAAGTCAAAAGTATCTGTATTCAACTAGGCTACATATTATAGTTACAATCATCATGGTATTACATTACATTTAGCACCAGCTCGGAAGACAGTTTCTGCAGAGAAGAACCAGTAAGAAACTCAGATAGTTGCTCTTTTTAAATAAGAACATAGAATTGTAAATATAAACAATATAGGTATCAACTCTTATAAAATAGTATACTATGCTCCATGAATATATTTGTGACTAATTAACATTTGTATCTTTCTATGGTAAGGGTGTTGCTACCAAATGTTTTATAGAAAAATGTGTTTATGTAGTGTATAAGTTATTGATAGTTAAGTTGTGTTAATAGAGCTAACCAACTATCTTAAAATTTGTTGAACGTTTTCAGAAAAGATGGCATCCTCTTCATTTCATTGTTTCTCTAGGAAAAGTTTCTATAATATTACCAAATGTGTTGCTAAGAACCTTATTCTGTATCTGATTAACAGCTTAACAGATTTGAATTATATTTTTTTTAGAATAATTAAATACGAGGATGATTTTAAGCAGAGAAAAAAGGGTAGATGAAGGGTAAAAGGTAAAAGAAGGGAACTGTGTTAACGAAGTCGCGTCACCAGCTAGTCATTTATTATTGTTATTTAACCCTAAACCTTTATAAATTGTAATTAATGTCAATTATTCTCAAAGCTTTCACTCGAACATCATATAAAGACGTATAATTAAAATTGGACAATAGATAAAAAAGAAATGTCAATATTACAATATTGTGGTTAAGCGTAACCTTTTAATTATGGCGGTATAAACTAAGGGCTCGCAGGGCCTTTGACTGGGGCCCCAGATATCAATCGGCTCTATACATAAGTATAAAATAATTTAGAATATGATAAGGTGAGCAAAACAATTCGTGATACAGTGATATGTAGATCTGACTCTTGAATAGGGTTTTAGATTAAGAGAATCAGAAGTTACGTTAAAAAGAGATATGACATTGGAATAACGGCTTAAGAAGTACAATGAAAACATTACTATTACCATTACAATTATACAGTATAATAGATTTTTTTAACTTCATTATTCATTTTTATGGTATATAATAAGTAATAAGTCTTATAAACACCTATATGAATGGCTTTAAAGGGCCACAAGGGCCCTGAGGGCCCCACCATGCGTAAAGACGTCTCTGCCAACATTTCTATTCGCGCCGTTGACGAGCCATTGTGTGAAGGTCTATCGTAATTATCCACCTTCGAACCGGACAAAGAAATTGCAATTAGATGCAATTAAACATCATTGTAGTTGCTATCTTGTCTTAAGGGCATTCCATTTGATTAGCGATTCGGCCCTGTTATACAAATAGCTTTACTAGCTGCGTCTCCTGGGTTCACCCGCGTAAGACTCTATAGACATTCTTACGGTATATAACCCTGTTTTTTAAAGCTTAATAATCGTAGGATACTATGGGCCTCGGAAAGAAGCATGGATCATTTGTAGCACTTGTTCCGACCAGAAATTCACTGCGTTTCGTCTTACTTTAGCGGTTAGGGATTATGGGCACCATTACAGACCCTTGCCCTTTGTACGACCATATAAGATGGTTTTCTATTGGTAAAATAAATTCAATACAGTAAAGATTTTCCTCTTCAGTCTAACAAAATTGTATCTATTCATAAACTAACTTTATAACTTACACAAGTTACTATAATTGAGAGTGACGTTGCCCTCTTTGCAACCCTAATACTAAGTAAAAAGTTGCAATTAAGCACCTCATTTGTATTCTAAGTATATACTTACCTGTATAATGAGTTTAGTTTGAATGTGCTTGCTTCACTATCAAAGCAACTTGAAACATTATTTTCCTTTATGGTTTTATTATTGGGGATGCTTTGGCGTTAGTTGCCCTTAAGAAATGAACCCTTAGCGAAGTTTCTGTTTTGATGGGAATAGCAAGTGACGTCATTTGAGATTCAAAAATATTGGATAAGTTTTTTATCTTTGTCTTGGTCTGCGGTTTTTGTTGTCTTCGAAGCTGTAGTAGCAACTAGATATACGAAAAATCATTACACAGATACACACAGATTTTTCATGCTGTAAGGGCCGGCTCGTCCGGGGTGGTACAACTCATTAAAAATGTCATAATGTGTGTCGTACGGTAACTGGAAGCAATAGACTATTTTTCCATCCCTCCCTCCTATATAGCACCCCTTATTTTCTAATCCCAAATCGATTCCTGTTTTGTTAAAGGTCGGCAACGCATTCACGAGGCATCTATATTGAGGTGGTCGTAGATCATCAGGCGAATCTCCGACGATCTCATTTATATTTTTAAATAAATAAAAATAAAACAAAACTCACTGATACTTCCTATTTTACGGAGCGAACAAACTCCATAATAGTAGCAATATTTTGAAACAGGGACACAAAAGTATGTACATCCCGGCTTAACCCACATTGTGTGAGCATTACGCTTCATTACCGGACCTGCACGTAACAAATACTCATCAATATTACAACTTAGCTAAAATTAGTGTCACCGAGAGACAAAGTGACATTTTAAATCCAACATGGCCGCCATCACAAAATGATGTATTAATTTTTTTTGATTTTTTTAAAATTAGAACTTAGCTAAAATGAGTGTCAACGACAAAGTGAAAATTATTATTCCAAGATGGCCGCCAACTCAAATAAAGGTGGTGAAATAAAGTTTTTGTCTCACTTTTTTATTTATGTTTAATTTTTTTGTAAAATAAATAATCAAAAGCTTGGGCGGAGAATTTTAACATTAAATTATACTACACAAAACTTCCCATTGAGGTCGCTTGTAATGTGGGAATCTGTCAGCGGGTAGACGTTAATCGACTATCTATTTTAATACTACTATAACAATCGAAGCAACGCCATAAACTGAGCCTAGCGAAGTTTACGACTCAGAATATTTTATACAACAAAGTATTTATAAAAATTGTCGTAAAAATAATACCCCGGGTACAAAAGACCGGGCCATTCAGGCGAAGTAATAAAATGAGAGGTACAGTTAACACTGGTTAATCTGGGGTGGTTGCTACCCCAGTATTAACATAACTCACGCTTCTTTCAGGGTGGAATTGCGGTCAGAGGGTAGCTCGGAGCTCTCCCGATATGTAAGTTTTATTGCGACTATTTCATTTCACTGAAGGCGACATATTGAGATGATAAACAAGTGGTGTTATATGGTTGGGGAAAATGGTCCGAGGATGGGAAACGAAAAAGTATTGCGGACAACGGAAAATTATAAACTCTTAGAATAAAAAAAACGTTACATAATAACTAACTTCTAAGTCCTATATCGCTTGCCAACGAATACAAATCTTTAAACATTTTTACCTTAAAATCGGTTTTGAATTTTGGTGTTTTGATGGAATTTGAAATCGTATAGGTATATATACTTAAAAAGTAAAGACTACCTCTTCATTTGGCTTTGAAGTCAGGTGAGTAAAATAAGTGAAGTCACATATGGGTAAATAATGAAAGAATATCGTAAAAATTGAAGCTGCTTTCAAAATAAAATAAACAATTAGAAGGACGGTAAAAAATCAACATGGACTACTACAATATGATTCATAAATGATATTAGTAATGAAATTAATAATTGGATAAAATTGACTTCATACTCTTAACTGTTCTCAAAAAAGGAGGTTTCTCAGTTCGACTATTGTGCTATAATATCGTTGTTATAATGTTTTTTTAATTAGAATTGGATAATTTTTGGATTGCTACCTCTTATAATACAGGATGTCCTAGTTTAAGAGGCAGAGCTCAAACTTTTGCCATTTTAAAGTACCATATTATATATAGCAGTATGTTATTTTTTCTATTCATGTAAGATGTCTGTAATATTTTTATTGGACAAAAATATATATTATTATTTATTATTATTATAATTCTTAAACCTTATGAAAAGACTTAATTAAAACTAAAACAAATGACGTCTCAGCAATTGAAAGACACAACACGTCGTGTTTATTATAATCTTGAAACATCTGCTGTGTATCATATTTCAAGTGTCGTCCAAATGGCCGAACGATTATTTCTAACGACCATACGTACAACTTAAGAGCTTTACTATTTGAAAAATATATGTTTAATTGTTTGTTATTAATAGGTTCATATGATTGTTGTTTTATCACCATTGTGTTTGTCCATTATTGGAAAAATGATTCTTTCAAGGTGCTACAAAGATTTATCAAACTCTTTAGATTATAAGATTTGTTTGTTTGAATTCCCTATTACATAGTTGGAATTCTCCTAGCATATGTCTATATTAATTATATAGGCTTAAAATTGTGGTTTCTGTTACATGGGGAAGCTACTAATCTTGTAAAAAATAAAACAATTTTGTCATCTACTGGTTATAAAATTATTTTCCTTTTTTATGTTTTTTAAAGCCCCAAAACGTATACAATCTTTTAATTGTATTGAAGTATTTTATGAAAAAATCTCTATTCCGATCTAATCATTTGAAATAATAAATCCAGTTAATACATAAACCATGCTAGCTGGAGACGCTCGCCAAAATGATTTTAGCCAACAATAGGTTATGGCGGCATTACTTAATAACAAAACAAAGGGGCTTGGGAAAAGTGCCATAAAAGTCGGGTAATTAAGCGCGAAGCCAAGGGAAGTTTTAAAAAGCTTCTTAAAGTTAAATAGCTCTTAACAAGATTTGCATAATTGAGAAGTCCAACCTCATTTGCGGGCAACGCGCGAAAAACAAACATTAAATAGGTTTTATTAATTACCGGCCAAGCCTTGATGAGGGCAGTAAAGATTACCTCTGTATAGAAAGGAGAAATCTACTATAAACTTAATAGAGAGAACAGGGTTTCTTACTGTTTCATTTCTAAAGGAACTGTATTACGAATTGGTAGTACTTATCCATACTAATATTATAAAGAAGTAAAGTTTGTGTTTGTTAAATTGTAAGATGTAATCTCGGGATCTACTGATCCGATTTAAAAAAAAACTTTCACCAATAGAAAGTCACATTATTGCTGAGTGTCATAGGTTAAATAAAAAACCGAAAAATAAAAAGGATTACTTATATTAATACCAACGAAGTGGGCACCGGTCAGCTAGGAATACATATTTTTAAATAGTCCACTGGAATATAGATCTCTTTATTTATTGGAGCGATGATTTTATTGAATTTTGAGTGTGCTAATAATATAGTTATCTTTAGTATTACGTTTTTTTTTTAATTTTATAGTAAGCTGTATTTTATTGGCCCATTCATCTATAGTTAACCTAGCGACATATAAGTTGTTGCATCGTTCGTATGTCAACAAAGTATAAAATACATTTTGTCCTGTGTTTGCATTTTCCTCCCAATAATATAATAGGAAAGGTGAAATCTGTCACACACAGAAATAACTTCGGTACCTACTTATTATTTTTGACAGTCACGAAAATGTTCGTTGAATGCGTTTAACTGACCCTAGGATAAAAAAAGTATTTTAAGAATGAAAGATTATTTTGTTTATATTAATATTATTGGTGTGCCTATAAGATTGTTTTGTAGGGGGAAATATATGGACCTACTGAATAGAGTTTAATGATTTTACCAATAGGATTTAACGTTATTATTGATGTTTGGATAACAAAGAAAGAAATATATAATATGTTCGTTATTTCCAAAGAAATCTATGGGTATAATAGTAAATTAAAATATACATAGTTGGATTTGATTACACTAACATTATCGCTAAGAAAGATATGTTTTGATTTTCTCTACCAATTCCAACGTCTTTTGCGAACAAAGCTTTGTTAAACAAATCAGTTTCAAGTTAAAATAAATGGTTTAATTTTCTCACATATACGAGCGTGATTACTGGAATGGTGTCATTAATTTATAAACATGTCCCTCATTAGCCCCGTAACGCGCCCTCCCGGAGGACCATTTGAATATTTGAACTTCCTGCGATTTTCTGAATTCCTGGTACCCTGATATGTTTTGTGTGGAATTTTAATAGATCGCATACCTTTTTCGTTAAATTTTGATGATTTTAATTTTTATTTGGTTTGGTAGACTTACAAGATTAGCTATAATCCGTGGTTTTACTTGCTTAGAACCCTATTCCTTTTTTTTTCATGAATAAATAAACATTTAGGTTATATTGTGGGTTTCCTATCGATGATATAATTAGTGTAGTTAGTAATTATTCAAATATCCCTGGCAATCTAAACTGTTTAGTTTAAAAAAATATGTTTACAGTCTTTTTAATAGTGAAATAGTGGTGTATGTGTTTAAATTTTTATGGTTTTAATGTAAATTCTATCCAATGATATTCTAAATAGCCAACTCATTAACGAGTTTAATCGAAGTTCCATCTTGTATAATAAATAGGGCAGCATTAAATTACTCCCAAATAGATGGAATTCGCTTGTAAATCTCTGACCAATTACAAATATTAATTACTCAGTTAGTGTTTAGGGGAACGTGTAACGTAGGGGTGGTACTGCACAGTTATTGCTAATTTAAATTGTCAATATTTGGGAATGTTTTCGATTTAAAATCAACTTACAAAACCAATCTATGGTTAGTGTATTTCTTGATTTTGCTTGGTTAGTTTTCATTAGCCTTAAAAGTTGAACCTAGTAAGTATTACAAAAATTACTGAATATTATTTTAGTACCCTAATATATATGAGTTTTGTACAATTAAAACAAAACGTGTTTTAGAAAATAATATATTTAATACGACCTTTCATTATACGAATACGGTGACGTATTACAACTAGGGCTGCAAAAACTAAAAATAGACGCCAACGCGAAGGTTATTTTTAGTTTTAGCAACCCTACTTTTACTCCGGGGAATATCCCTGTTGGAAAGCACTCTGAGCAGGATTCGGCGCTTAGCAACCGACCCTCGTTCGAGAGATCCATCCGCCAGCTGACTTCAAGTTAAAACCCACTTAAATACCTGCAAATACAGTTCAATTTTCAGTCCCGAGTATACCTGGCTAATGAACAAGAGAATTTTAACTTTAATCTAAAGTAATAAAGCTCCTTTTCAAACGAACGATTCGTGTGCAATTGATGTAATATCAATTCGGTGTCTTCGTAATTTGCGAATTTGAACTTTATTACATTAAAGTAGATTTCAAATTTAATCGGCGGGTTATCAAGTGCATCAGGTATAAGGGGTGTAGATTTATGCCCGTTTTTGTCGACTTGACAAAAAATGGGTTAAGTGTTTGTACTTGTTTTTATTTGGATGCGTTAACACGGGATCTAGTTTATTGTTTTGGATTAGAAACAAAGAGAGTCAGCTTGGGGCGAGATTATCAGGTTACTATGAAAGCTATTGTGGTGGGTCACGACTTTTTGTGTTACGTAAAAAACCAAAAGGTCGTTTCATTGCACATTACTTTTATATAATTTATTATAAAGGTATACCTAATTAAAAGCAATTAATATGTAAACATTATATAAAAGATACCTAATAATATTTTAACAAAAAAACTGTTCAGTCATGTTAAAAAAATCAGTGTTTGAAATTATTTTTTTCGGACAAGGAACGACTCACCAATTTTAACGTTCTATAAATAGCAGAAAAAAGTCATAATCCCCGGGGAAAGTTATTAGGGAGAGATTGTGTAAAAATATCTGAGATAGCAGCAGAATTAAATTCCTTAAACGCGCTAAATATAAGGTGATGGAAACTTTACGTTTTTATAAAGACGAGATATTAAATCGTAGTATCTGATAGCCATTATGCTGGTATTTAATTAGATAGCGTTCAGAGCTTTTCTTGGGAGGTTAGCATTATTTTTCTCGAAATTGCGAAATAATCCCGTAATCTGGTCTGAAGGGCGGGTGAGGGGGGGTGGGGTTGACACGGGTAGGGGGTGTTGTATGAGATGGCTCGCTTCTCGCTCGAATTAGCGATGAAATGGATTAGGAGATAGAAATAACAGTGGAACGATAGCGTATAAATATGTTTGATGAAGGTTCTTCTAGAAAATTCGTATTGTCAACAGAATAAGGCCTCAAATGTGACTGAGAAGGAAATGGAACGATCGACAAAAGAATAAATTTCATTTATGGTCAACATTTTCATTTTCGACTGAAATAAACTTGTTCATGGGTGGACTAATGGAGGTACATAATTCCAATGTTAGGTAACAAATATATTACCTATTATTAACTACAGCTAAGATTGAAAAATGTCATAGGTAATTAATAAATTTATTATATCACCCAATTCAAGTTTATTAAATTTAGTATAGCACATAACAATTTCAAAGACTAGTGCATAAAAAATATAACGGTAAATTCTTCCTTTATAAAGCAATAATTTCGTTCAGCAAATAATTATTTAATAACACAGCTATAAATAAAATTATATTCCTGTCCGCTGTTGAAAAACAAAAGCCATCAACCCACATTCAAGTTTAATGCGTAATAAGTTGAAAACTTCAACAATACTTCGCAAACGACTTTTGTTCTTATCAAAGCATCGAGTAGTAAAATGTTTTGTGGCTAAATAAAATACAATAACACACAAAAAGGGTCGCATGAACGTCACCTGACTTCGTATTCCTGGCTGGCATTCTCTACACATTACATCTTTAAAGTATAGGTCGCGTCACGAATGTTTAGCGTTGGACGAGAATAGCTGCGCATCGGTAGAATCGCGCTCGTAATTGACGTATTGGTGCGAGAAAGACAACACGACAGGTGAACCAATCAACGCTCGCGCACCCGACGATCACGCGCCCCGCGCGCCTTGCCGTCCCCTCGATACCTTATTTTTAACTTCTGCGCAGGTTTCGTTCAGCGCTAAAGATTCGTGACGCGACTTATAATTAATATGAAATGATTTGACCATAGGAGTCTAAAAAGCAAGGTAACGTTATTCCTATGAATTTGACGATGGTAGGTATACTATTGTTTTATAGTACTACGACGGCTCAAAAGTGTTAGTAGGTATATAAATGTGTCTGACTAGTTGAACAAAAGTATATTTGACTTTGAATGTTCGTTTGACTTTGACTTTGAAAGACACGTCACATGATTCAGTTCACACCAGTATGTTTTATATAAACGTTTAACATATATAGGGAGCGTTAACATTTTAAATGTTTAAAAGTAATTTATATAAGTATCTGTATTTGGTACATGTTTAATTATTATTATGTATGTATGTTTGTATCTATCTTAGCACCTTCAATTATTGCATGAGGTGTAAAAGGATTCGTAATAAAGTCTCGGTTGACAAATTAATTATACATATTTTAATTTCAATTTTTCGTAGCATTTGTATAGTCTTGTAATTGCTTTGAGAGATGTTCTTGAAGATATATTAAGTAGATAAAAAATGAATGATAAATGAAGTTATATATAGCATAAAGATTCACAAAATTCTTACACAAAAAGTCCTTTTAAGTCGTCAAAAAGTACGCTTAAAATAATGAAACCATTAAGATTGCCATTAATATTAATAATTCCGTGTATCATCTCCAAAAATCTTCTAAAAGTGAATATTGTGAAAGCATAACAATTTGATTTCGCTTCGAAATAACTCAGAAGTCAGAATACATGTACATTCGAGACTAAATAAGTTGCTACGCAATTTTGAGTCTTCAGAACTCCCTTTAAAGGGGCTCAATAATGACGTAATACTTGGCTACCCTTGCTTCATCCGTACCAGTAATTACCAACCCTAAACACTAGAGAATAGAGTCTATTTTAAAGTGTATATATATAAATGATGGATGACGAAATCAGCGGGAGATTATAGCCAAAAAGCGAAGCGTTTATCTAAAATTGTTATTCCAGAATTTGAATACAGTTTAAAGTAACATGAATAAACAAAATGAGGCTGTTTTATTAGGATTGTAGCCCGGAGATGTAATCTTTGGATGTTCGGTTTGAATATTTAAAAGCTTTACTAAATTAAAAGAAGTTAATTCTAAGGCTACCTTATTTATTATACCTACTATTTTTGTACAATTTGTAGCAAAATTGGAGTTTGTACGTTGAAATAACCGCTTTTTTCTGCAAACGGTACGTGCTACAACATATTATTCATTATATTGTGTCAAATGCTGTCTATCTATCTGTTTGTTTGATTTTGACGGGACTCCATGTTTTATAATTGCAACCTTTATGTGGTTAAAATAACGCGTGTATTTCGAGAGACAAAGCTAATCCATACTATCCATACTATCCATACTTAATATTATAAATGCGAAAGTAACTCTGTCTGTCTGTCTGTCTGTCTGTTACGCTTTCACGCCAAAACTACTGAACCGATTGTAATGAAATTTGGTACACAGATGGTCTAGAGCCTGAGATAAAACATAGGCTACTTTTTAACAAAAAAAACGGTTATAAGGGGGAGAAAGGGGAAGTTAAAGTTTATATGAAAGTCCACGCGGACGGAGTCGCGGGCAACAGCTAGTAACAAATAAAATCCAACCAGTAGTTTAAGATATAAGTGGACTCAAACATTTTCAATGTTATAATATAATGGAAAGTGTTTGTTTCTATCGAAATTAATAACGTTTCGTTAAAAGCAATACTGTAGGTTTAATACGTTTACGTAATTAAAGGAATAGGAATGCTTCAACCCGAACACGCTGAAGACAAATTGTTCCAAGGGACGGAACATCTATCCCTAACTTCGTAGACAATAATTAAATTATTCCACTGCATATACCTTTATATCGTACTAGCAGTGCCCCGCGGTTTTACCCGCGTAGTTTCCGTTCCCGGGACAATACCGGGATAGAAACTACCTTATGTGTTAATCCAGGGTATCACCCATCTACATTCCAAATTTCAACTAAATCGGTTCAGCCGTTTTTGCGTGAATGAATCACAAACATACACCCATACATACATTCTCCCAAACTTTCACATTTATTATAGTAGGAAGGATGTCGTTGGATATGTCTGTTTGTTAATCAATGGAAGAGGTCATTAATATTGTACATAGTATAAAATAGAGGCTCATTCTTCACTCTGTCCTTAAATCTTTAAAACTACGCAACCGATTTTCGTGAGGTTGTTTGAGGAGAGCGACTTATGAGGATGGTTTATATGTATATAAGATGTGTGTATATGTGTGTGTACTTCATTTTTGGCACATCGGGTCATATTTGAAACGCCAAGATGTCTTAAAATTGAATTAATATTTTTCCTCTAATTTGTGGATATTTTAGAATGTTAAGAAAGAAACATAAGTAGCCTTTTTCTTCCTTTCTTATCCATGGGTCTGGGTCTTACCATGGCTTATCATTGTAATATTTGGGGAGGGTGTTATATTCCTAGTAAATCCCCCCCCTTAACTTAAGAACGAGCCAGCTGCACCTCTTAGCAACCAGAAACAAAGACCATAAATGTTATATAGTTATTTTAGTGCCGGTTTATGGCAGCACTAAATCGTTACGTAAAGGTTTTTATCAAAAATATACGCGATGCAACATCAAAACATGAATCACGTGATTTTTGCATATGGCAATAACGGACGCGAACGACGATGGAAGCTTGGAGTGTTGAAATAACAGCGCTTATCATAATTTATTAAAAAACATTTAAATCGAAACATATAACAACTAAATTATCCTTCTTAATTAAGCTTCTGTTTAGGGTTGTAAGAATAAATATTAAATAATAATAATTTATTGTTTTGTAGAATTGAAACAAATAAAAATAATTATTGTTAGATTTAAAATTTTTAATACTGAAGGTTGTATGATTTCTAGAATGTTTCCTGGAAGTTTTTTATTGAGTAATAGGAAGTTAAAAATTAAGACCTAGAATGATATATCAATCAGTTTTTTATTTTATTCTCAAAAAACTTCTGATAGGACTCCAATGAAACCTAATATTTATATAGCTTCTAATTTTTTCTGAAATATTTCGTAGTACACTAATATTTATATAAAAATTAAAAATGTTATACGATTAATTCTATAACTCCGTATATACTTATCCGATTTTGATAATGCACATATCAACATTACACTACATTCTTATGCTTTTAAGGCCATTTTATACAAACACATTGTTTATTAATTTGTATATATAAGTGTTAAAATAATTCGTAATTTTGAACGTAAATCCTGCACCAGTATTTTGGTATATATACATTGACCGTAAAAAATTATAACACGACTAAATATAAATGCTATGAGTCCTTTGAGCTTTACTCATTGAAAGCTGTCTCCTCAACTTGACCCGGCTCCAATCGATTCGTTATACATTAACACTGATACAATTCATTTCCTTAGTTAAATGTTAACCCAGCGAGTCTAAATATAGCTCTGTGTAACTGTTATGATATCATTTCAATTGCTTTTCACGATCTGATCTTATAACTGATTGTCAATAACTAGCATTTGATCATATTTATAAATAGATTAGCTGACCCGTGCCTACTTCGTTGGGAATAATGTTAACAATCCTTTTTTATATAGCCTATGACACTCAGCAATAACGTGGCTTTCTATTGATGAAGGAATTTTTAAAATTGATTCAGTAGATTACCCTTTACAATTTAATAAACACAAACTTTACTTCTTTATGTATTACCTAGTATATAGATGAATAATGAATATATTATGTGATTATTAACAGAAGTTTAGGGAGTTTATTTTTCAATGGTTTTAATATGGAGAGGAAAAGTTATCATTTTAGTTCTTAACCTTATGGATAGATCTAGTCCTAGTAAATATATGTATTTTGGCGACAAGACAGTCGTTGAGAGGCATCATATGTAATTTAAACTAAGTATTATATTACGTTTAATCAAGATATGTTAATGTAATTATTATTTGAGTTTGTTTGCGAAAAAAAGATTAGTTAGTATAGTCTAAATAAGTATTAAGAAATTATTTACGATTATCAGTTTTGACCAAAATAATTCCTAAAAACAGATGTATACTAAGATGGCGGACGGTGTTATCTAAATACGTCTACATAATATTTTTTTTTTTTTTTTTTATTTTTTTTTTTATAACATGAAGAGGGGAGACGAGCTGGACGCACTCCTGATGGTAAGAGTAACGCCAGCCCATAGCCAATGCAGTGCTACCCGGAACTTTGCTCCGGGCAGGGGTGCACTACACCGACGCTCCCCACTTTGAGTCGTCAGATGTTAAGACTCATTAGCCCAGTAATTTCGCTGGCTACAGTGCCCTTCAGACCGGAGCACAGTGACATTTTCACATCACTGTTCAGGCGGTAGAATGTCTGGCACTGTGGGGGTACCCACCCAGTCGGTCTCCTGCGAAAGAGACCTACCCCCGGTAGGTCCTATATAATAATAGCAACATTTCACTTAAAAGATCTTATTAAGATGTATTGTAACGGCAGACATACAAACATTATTCTAAATTCGTGATCGTTACGCCGTTTTCATTTAACTACGCTTATTTAGAGTAGAATTAATAAATCTTTTTTTTTACCAAATATAGTTTTGATATTTTTCAAGAGTTTTAGAAATAAATTAAATTACTTAAGCCTTTTCAGAGATGACTGAAATTAATCTCTATAAAATACTAAGAACGTATTTTTAGTTATATACAGACGAAAAGCTACATAAATACTATATCGGAAATAATCGAATGTTTTATTCGTTTTTGGAGTCTAAAAGACTTATCTCGTATGCTAAACCGCAGAGGTCCGATTTATTTGGACCCTTTTCGAGATTAATCGCGCGGGTCCAACGCATTATGCTCTGATACGGTTCCGAATAGAAAACATTTTTTGTCGCGCGCCGCGATTGCATCTCTTTGTGGTTGTGTGAGCCTGGTATAGGTCGCGTCACGAATCTTTAGCGCTGAACGAAACCTGGGGACGGCGCGGCGCGCGGGGCGCGTGATCGTCGGGTGCGCGAGCGTTGATTGGTTGTCCCCGTCGTGTTGTCTTTCTCGCACCAATACGTCAATTACGAGCGCGATTCTACCGATGCGCAGCTATTCTCGTCCAGCGCTGAACATAAAGCGACCTGTACTCGAACGTTTTGTTCGGGTCTAATTAGACTGATAGACAGACAAATTAGTTAAGGAGAACCACTGAACCGGTTTTGATGAATTTGAGCACGGATGTAGTCTAGTTTTAGGCAACGGTATGTCTAGGCAATTACAAGAAAAAGTAAAAAATTGTATAAGAAATAGTCGCGCAAAGCCAAAAGGCAGTTATTGTAAGAAGTAAAATTAAAAAAGTATTTTTTCATTATAAATAGTATACCGAGAATCGAACCCCGTTCCGTGCACAAAGGTATAATAACGGCACAGTGCATTAGGTGCACGCCATTTATGGACAAGATCAAGGCGAACCGTTGCGATCTATAGATCATTCGAAATACATTGCACTATTGATCTATGCTCTATACTATTTTCCTTGAAGTATGAGTTTGTAGACTTTTTATCTATTTTAATTTTCATTTTATTAGATTTAAAAGAGAAACCAACTAAAGTACTAAAGTAGCTGTTAAATTCAAAAATAATTTTCAAAATCGGTTTAATCAATGCCTCATATTATAAGTATTATACATATACTATCCTAATCAATCCTTTTCTCTGCTTAAGGCAAAAAATAAAAATTAGAATAATCGGTTCAGCTGTTTTCGAGTTATGCACAAAAATGTGTTAGATATAAAAAAAACACTTGTTTTTAAATACATCTTCTATCTAAACCGTTACAAAATTCGACAGAACTATATTGTCGTACAAAATCTTATTAATCTGAACACAATCTGTTCTGAGTGAAAGGCGAACAGAGCAACACACTTTCGCGTTGGTACGACACTGCTAGCTTGTAGAATACAATTATTTTTTTAACACTAGGTTAACGCCCTGGTTGTTCTCGTGGTATATGTATCAAGAAATAGTCAAATGTGGCTTTTTTCAACTAAGCTACATATAGTAACTCTTCGTCGTAGTATTATAAAACAATAGGACAGTACTGGTTCAAAAAGCAGTTCTAACAGAACCGGCAAGAAACTCTATTAATAACTCTTTTAAAATAAAAGGTTACAAGGAGTCATTAATATACATAACATCCTTTTTCAAATAGCAAAATTGAAAAATAGGGTTAACGATTTTTGGGAACAGATTAAAAGATAGATTTAACTATTAAAAAATAAACTATTATTACCTTTTATTAACATAATCTTAATAAAATAAAGAATTAAATCCTATTTACAACTTCGTATTGTAAGTTCTTGATTGTAGAAGATATCTCCTTTCTACGGGACTTAAAGTTTTTGCAACATGATTTAAAGTCAAAGTCAAAGTCAAAAGTATCTCTATTCAATTAGGCTACATAAAGTAACACTTGAATCGTCATAGTATTACAAAACATTTACCACCGGTTCGGAAGGCAGTTTCTACAGAGAAGAACCGGCAAGAAACTCTGATAGTCGCTCTTTTTAAAATAAGAACAAACAATTGTAAATATAAACAAAAATTCGACTATTATATTTATACAATTATACATGAAAATAATTAATGTTCTCTTCATATGTTATATGTTTAATATGTCTAAATGCGGGTAAAACGGTACGACTAGGTACTATTACATAAAAAAGTTAAGTAAAAACAGAGTTAGTTCAAACTATGGTGGTGTGTTTTCGGTAGCTCGAACAAAGAGTTGTTCGTGAGTCGTCGGCTCTCGTCGGGAGCGCTCGGCGAACAGCTGACGGCATTTGTTGCTATGTGCACTCGCTTACGAGCTAAACGGCCTTTTTACATCCTACTGATATTACTAAGGCGAGTATTTGTATGTATGTTTTATATGTATGTTGGTACGTTTGTTGATTTAAGAGGGAATAACTACTGGATGGATTTGGTTATTACTTTAAAAAGAATCAGTGACATATTTTTTATATTTTTAAAATATTTGAAAACGCAACAGGCTTAGATTTTAATATTCCGCATACAATTTTTTCGATGTAAATAAATATTGATATTAAGTGAAAAAAGGTATAGGTATCTTTCTTTGTTGATTGCGTAATCAGTGAGACGTTAACGATAACTCACAAAACATACAGGAAGTGCTTTCCCGCAAGGTAACATTATCTAGAAGCGATTAGCAGCCCAGCGTTGCTCCAACACTATCTACCTAATTACATTATTTGTTCTCAAATCTTTAAGGACATTTATTATCACGGCGATAATATTCTATTGTTTGGTAAAATTTAAATGTATGTCCGAAATGCGCTGCAGTGAGCTGGGCCTACGTGACCGAGTCGAGACGCACACACGCGCACGCTGCTGTTCACGGACACGAGCTCACGCACACACGCGCACCAGTGGTTAACTCAAACCGAATTCCGAAACGCCGTAACCGCCGTCGACCTTCACAAAGAGAAGTGTACATCCGTCGCCCTTATACCCTTGTGATAAGGTCGAAAATTAATTTTAATTACAAAAGGTGTTTGCAACATTTGGTGGTTGGGGCGGCTCGCTAGAGTGCATTTATGGCATCGGTCTCCCGTTGCCAACCTTTTTGCATTAATTATTTTTTATAGCGGCCGCACTTGATGGGACGATTGTGACGTTTCTAATTAGCTTAGAAATATAGTTGCGTTTTCGCTTACATATTGGCTTGAATGAGCTCCTATTGAGCTGCTATGGAAGTACTTTATACTATTTATTATGTAGGTTTTAGAAATAACGAACTTACATAAAAAATTAAATGAATATAAACAAGCTTATTTACTACAAAATGACATTTTATCCGCTATAAAAACATTTTAGTCCAGGGGTCAAACAGCAAGCGTATTTATGAATTAAAAAATTTCTTACAACAATAAAATATAAACAAATAAAATAAATATAAATAAAATAATAGTTGGGAGAACTATAAAATCTCAACAGTTTAAATAGCATTTTTATAAAATAAGATAGTATTTCTAGAAAATAAAAGTAGGATCTCAGTGACAGCGCTAGCTTCAGAACAAAAAGGCTAGCAACAGGGCGACCCAGAAAAAGGTTGATGATACCTGTAACTGCCTGGTAACACGACTACCACGGAATTTGAACCTTATCTTCTAACAAATAGAGTTTTTATTTAACTGTTCGTATGTTTGTTATTGATCGAGCCAAAGTTTTTACTAACTTGTACAAATAGTAGGTTATTTGATTGAATCAGGTGATGTATTAATATGGGAAAAGATTTGATTTAAATTTAAACTCGGTTTAGCTGCAGATTTAAACAGGGTTTAAGTGCAGTTAAACTCGGGTTAAGTGTCATTGAACTGTAGTTGGAAATTAGTTTATCTCTGTTAGAAGATTTTACGTTAAAGTTTTTTAGTTAGTTGTTGTAGTTAATTTATTCTAGTTTAATAAGGTAGCGTGAATATCACAAAATGCTGAACCGGTTTTGATAAAATTTTAAACGAGAAAGTCACATTATAGATTACTCAAAATATACATAGTTAATATACATGTAACATACAAAATATACATTTACTTAAAAAATATACACAGGATATAGGGTTTTTAGCGGAAGAAAATGCGGTATGAAGCCAATTTACAAACTTTTCATTTTAAATTATATTTGTTTAGGAAACACTATGAGACCTATAATTGACGAGGACAAAGAACTAATATCAAACAATGACATCTTGTCGGAGATAACATTGCGTTACTAACAGTGAGGGAGTGGTAGTCAAAGTGAAAGTCAAAGTCGAAGCCAAAGCCAAAGTCAAAGTGAAAGTGAAAGTCAAAATCAAAGTAAAAGAAAGTTAAATAAAGTTTTAAAGATTTAAGCATACATAGGGACAGTTAGTTTTTACACTACATATTTTATAATACTATAACCATTCAAAAGTGTTACTATATGTAGTCTAGTTGACTATACATTTGACTTTGACTTTGAATATTGAAACGAATTAAATCACCCCCCGCCTTAAACATCCCAATAACAATAATCAATAATAACGCATGTTTGTTTGCATCAAATCAATTTATCCGAAAACGAATTACCGATTGAATAAAAAACACGGGATTAGGAGCCCTCGCTCGTCTATTGAGAGGGTGACAGGTTCAGTGCCGATAGGGGACAGTACTTTGGTTCCGTAGATCATTTTTAACCGACTTACAAAAAGGGGAAAGTTTTCAATTCGAAAGGTCAGTGTCAGTAACTGTTTACAGGTTGTATAGTGTAGCGTTATAATATCGGTATGCAAAGAATCCAGGGTGTCGCCTATCTACATAGCAAATTTCAACTAAATCGGTCCAGCCGTTTTTTGTGTAAAAGAATAACAAACATTCATTTTTATAGTCTTAGTAGGATTAGACAGTTATATGTTACTATGTGAAAGCTATTATTTAAAAATTATTTTTACCATTGTACTTATAGTTTTAAATTAACGCTAGATGTTAAAAAAAAATATTAAATTTATTATATTATAGTAAATAATAATACTCAAATCTAACACTTATTTTAAAAAATACTTTCCAAATAGAAAAAAAATAATTTATTTATATATTAAACATATGTTATTATCACTAGTAAAGGGAACTCTAAAAATACTGTGAATAGTGCACAAAGCTCGCGTAGGTTCAATAGTTTTTTTGTCGTAACAGCAGGGGCGGGTTCGAGTCCCCACACGTACTCGCTATTCAGACCGTCCAAGATTACACTAGATTTTAATCTGCATTTGCTGCCTTTTTCGTAGGTATATAAAATAGGTATATAAATAAAAAAAATGAATCGTCAAATGTGTTACTAAGTGCATAACTCGATAACAACTGAATCGATTTTGATAATTGTTTTTTTGAATATTTCTTGAAGTACGAGAGTTTTTAAAAAGAGAAAAAAGGAGCAACCCTTTTGAAGTTACTAATAATATTTTTATTCATGAATATTAACTATTTATATTACTATATTACAGTAGTTTTGAAGATTTAAGCATACATAGGGACAGACAGACACAGTTAATTTGTTTTATATTATGTAATTATTAATACGAATTTTTATTATGTTTATCTGTACTAATATTATAAAGAAGTAAAGTTTGTGTGTTTGTTAAATTGTAAGGGGTAATCTCGGGATCTACTGCACCGATTTTAAAAATTCTTTCACCAATAGAAAGCCACATTATTGCTGCGTGTCATAGGCTATATAAAAAAGGATTGTTAACATTATGTCCAATGAAGTGGGCACGGGTCAGCCAGTCTATAATAATATAATAACAAATAATAGTCAATTTAGTTTAAAATGTATTTAAAACAATACAAGATATCTTAATGTGGGAACTTGTGATTATTATTACTTAATACCTTATATAGCTCTAATCTTTAGACTATAATTTATATTGTATCTTGTCAATGTATTAATATTTATTACATTAAACAATAAAAATTAAATTAATATCCCTAAAATATCTCAATTTAAAAACAGCCCGCTACTTAAGGGCTTATCATTAAAGCAATCACTGGGCTCTCGACTTAAAAACCGTTTACGAGTTTACGAGTTTACGACCGACTGACCGGGCCGTAAACTTTATCAGCGGGATGAGCCGAAGTCGCGTGCAAAGATAATGCTAATACAGGCTTTATGCCCCGACTGCGCCCGGTTTACGAGCCCACTTGATTGAAAACCTTCCCTTAAATAGCTTTTGTAACAAACTTGACTTTTTACGCCCCAGAGATAGGTGTTATCTGTTTACTTGGAGTCAATACACTAGCCTCGCCTCGTGGCTTCGCTTATATTAAAATAGTCTACACAATCATGTACAAAAATATTTGATACTAACCAGTAATTACAGAGTTTAGCCCATACAGACAAACGATCATATTTTGATATGAAATATAGACTAAATTCCATGCTATTTATATATGATATTTACTAGATAAGTATTATGATATTTACTATTAATGCGAGAAATAACCAATTTATATAAGTTTAATTTTACGATATTTAGCATATGACATATCTATATTGCAACACTAGCCGCTCCCCGTGTTTTAATATCGGTTTAAAAAGTATATATTTTAATACAGGGTATCATCTATCTACATACCAAATTTCTACTAAATCGGTCAAGCCGTATGGCCGTGAAGAAATATAAGCATACAGACACAATTTTCCATTGATAATATTATTAGATATTGTTATTCGAATCTTAATACAATCTACATATATCTATACCTAACATTATAGCATTCAATATAAATATGTTATAACCGACCACTCAAATATAAGAACCACTCAAATAACATATAACGTGCGTCCCACACGCATAGTCAGGGGAGCTCTCAAATCAAAAATCAAAATTCATAGCCCCCTGATTGCTTTATGCAACCGAATAAAAAGTAATGTCACGCTATGAGCTTGTATTGCCAATCTGCGCCCGGACTAACTTACGAAATTCGATTTATCATTCAATATATTTTTTACTAAGGGCCAAGTGTTATTACTGGGTAATGTTAGGTTCTTGCTAACATTGTTGCGAGTTTAATACGTATGATTCCTTTTTTTTTCATTTGTTTAGGCAAACGAAATTGTCCGAATTAGTTCAATATTCTTTAGCGAGTTGAGTTAAAATCCAAATTAAAATGTTAAAATGTTTAACTTATGTGGGCTAAGATACTAATTGACATCGTGGAGACAAAGATGAAACAAATAAATTTGAACAACATACTGTCTTTTTTTCACAACTTTACAACTTACAAGTCTGGTCAGGTTGCCTGGCAGAGATTCCTAATTAGGAATAAGGTCGCCTATTGTACTTAATTTTTTTTGTGCCTTTATTTTATTTTGTTGTAATATAAAACACAATATTTAAAAAAATTAAAATATGTTTTACTCGCCCCCGAAATATTTCTTAAAAAGTTTAAAAAACTAAAAAACTTTTTTATTTATAAATGCCAACTAGGTACGTAACATTAGGTAACAACGTTTCAAAATAAAGCTACTGAAACAACGACCCTAACAGCTGGCAACACTACGCTCACAATAACCGTCGGACCAGAAACCTCCTGTCCGATAAACAAAAATTACGACTTCCAATCAGTATATAAAATACCTACTTATACACCACCACTATCCGACAATACACCGATGAATAAACATTCTGACCGATCCATTCGTGACTGGGATTAATTAGTCCGCTGTTTGTGAACACTGAATATTCGGCAAGTGTTGCCCGAACTCCGAATTTACATTGATAACGATAATAAGGGCGATAAGATCCTCGCCACCGCTCACGGCTTCCGAGATACCTCTTAACCCAACTTACTAACCAAACACCACTTCAAATTAGACCTTATGCTGTAAGGAGTAGGTTCAAAATCGTTTGCAGTTTTGAGGGTAGTAGGAAAACCTCGCAACGGAGGGTAGGTCGGTATGCAATCTTACGCTCAATGTCATTTTATCGTTATAATGAAGATTGAGTGCGACAGAGACGGATATAGTGTTCGAGTTGCGATGCGTGTACTTTATAAGTGGAGATAGATCTCATAAGCTCAGTTTATGACCGATTTCTCGTTTACGTTGAAAAGTTGCTGGGTTTTGCATTTTTATACGAATTTTATGAGCAGCACCGCCGGGCGGCGCTCCAAAGTGCTTTTCCGCATTAACCGTTCGGCTTTGTTCGATGTATTTACAGATTTATTGTGTTGTGCTGGAGTTTTTTTCAGCAGCGAATTTAAGTAATTTCCGCTGTCGACTGATCACGGGTAATGGCATTTGTATTCAGCGTACAACGGTACATTATATTTTGTATTCGTTTCCACATGCTATTACATATACTCGTATGAATAAACGAATAAGTCGTTAAAGCTTCATAATTTCGTCAACATTTTACGACAATTTGAAGTTCGTTATTACCAAATAACAGCTGCATAAATAATATTAGCCACTTGTCATTAATAATGGCTCAACACGAATCTACCCCAGCTATTCGGTACACAATAAATGAGGGAATTGGTCGAAATGAAACAAATGAGACAGGTCGGTCGAATGGGCCGAAATGCGAAATGAGGTGGAAGTCCACAGCCCGTGGCCGGCTTGTAGCTACTTAGGTGCATGTAAAACTGGATGCCTGTTACACCGGACTGTAAATAACTCCCCATTATAATATAAATACTTATAATATCTTAATATATATAAATCTTGTGTCACAATGTTTGTCCTCAATGGACTTCTAGACCACTTAACCGATTATTATAAAATTCGCACACCATGTGCAGTTTGATTCAACTTAAAAGATAGGATAGCTTATATCCCGGTATTGCCCCGGGAACGGGAGCTACGTAAAACCGCGGGACACAGCTAGTATACTTATAAATAACACTGAAGATTGTCTGATGAGTCGGATTCCGATAAAATCTTTTTTTAGGGTAGTTGAGTTTATAAAATAAATGTAATATAAGACTAATGGTTTTTACTTAATATTTTAAATCATTTTTGACAAAACATATTTATACTTTATAGGTATAGTAGGTTCTTCAAGAAGGGGTAATAGGATCCATCATCCAGCTAAACCTGGCCTCAACTACAACAGAGAAGCTTGGCGATACTGACCTAACGCAGCCGTTACGCAACGGTGTAAAAGCAGCCAGGGTTTACGAGCAATAAAACGGAATCGGGAGTCGTAATAATTGTCGAGGCGAGAGTTCCCCCGGGGCCCGGGGCCCGGCCAGCTGATGGACAGCTACCAATCACTTACTGGCGATTACTTGTACTACAAATTACTGGGCTTTTGACGACAAGCGAAGGTTAGGTATTGTTTGGAAGGAGAATCAGAACTTGGTTATATGCTATTGATATTACAGTGGTGTGGATGATTTGTGGAAGTTTTAAGGAATGATATAACGTAATGGTTTAATGAAAGAAAGATTGTTCCTACCGTCCGCATCGTTTCTTAGCCAGATTTAATTTTATGCAAAAAAGCAATTGTTACAAAACTATTATATATTATATATACTATGTTATATTATTATATAACCGCGTAATGTTTTTATTAGCGCATTTATTTCAGATTCAATCTAGTTAAATATAATTGTATTATAATTTTTGTAGGCGCTTTTAAGCCTGATAAAATTACTGTAATTTTAATATTAATAAGCTAGTTTTTTAAGTTTATTGTTAAAAAAAAAAATACATTATTAATAAAGATATTTTAAAACAAAAACAAAATGAAAGAAAGAAAGCTTAGCTCGTCAATTTAAAGGCTCTATAGAAATTTTAAATTTAAATACATACAAAATTTCGACTTGGCTAAAGTGATCGCTTTCATAGAATTTTCTTAACGCGCGTTTGTTTGGAAACTCTTATTTTAAAGTTTGTAGTTTAAAAAATGTATTGAAATAAATTTTTGAATTTCTAAATTATTTCATCGCTTCGAATAACCCAAATGCGTGTTAACAATTATTCACGTTGTTATCAATTGTAATTCGAAATATTTCATTCAAAACCACTGAATCAAACACTTTCTATTCTACAACATTTAATAACGTCAACAAGGGTGCTTTTGACCCTTTTAGGGGTCTGTTGGACCCCGGCCTTCCCACAGAGTCGAGTATACGACTAAAATAAAGGGTTATATCGCATAATGGATAAAATTGAATGTTGAAATATGTACTTGTGTCCTTTATTTCTTTACTTGTATATTATTGAAGCATTTTGAACAATACCAAAATGCAATTTAAATAATATTATTACTTTTCTTTATAGTGTTTAAAGTAAAGGTTACGTTTACTACGTAACCTTTTTCAATGACATAAAAAAAATGATTAAAAAGTTAAATTTTTAACTAACAATAGGTATACGAGACAAATGCATATTTCTTACTCTTTATTCTTTAACACACAAAAACTATTTTATTTGTTACTTCTGAAATTTTGAAATTTTAGATAAGGAAGATTTTGGATTAACACATAGGATCTGCTATCCCGGTATTTACACAGAAACAGAAATTTCCAGGACGTAACTACGAGGCTGAAATAATCTAGAAAAAAATAGTCGTCTAAAATGTAATCTATACTAATATATAAAGCTGAAGAGTTTGTTTGTATCAACGCGCTAATCTCAGGAACTACTGGTTCGAATTGAAAAATTCTTTTTGAATATAGATAATTTATCGAGGAAGGCTTTAGGTAGCCTAACATCACGCTGCGACTAATAGGAGCGAAGAAATAATGGAAAAACAAATCAACGGGGACGAAGTCGCGAGCAACAGCTAGTTATAAATAAAAACCTGTTCTGCTTATCTAACACAAGGCAAGTGAATATTATAATTTAATATTATTATTCCTTACGTTAAAGAACTATTTTCTCACATCGCACTTTCCCCTCCGTGAGATCTATTTCTATGCATCCCATAAGCTCGCCAAGAGGTGGGATGACAAAAACTGCATCTTTATGTGGGTAGCGGGTCAGGTTTCTGTTTTTGTGTTTGTCCATTGTCGGGGGTTTTTATCGAACTCCAATAAAGGTTTCAAATCCTTTTGTTAGTGACTGCGTGTTATTTCGTTCGCGTGTCTCGAACCTGTATGAGATTTATAATTTCTTTGTCATGTTGGTTCGAAGTTTTCAATAAGTTTAAAGTATGCTAGCTGGGTTTTTTTGATACTTACAAATAGTGTGTTTAATATTAGGTAAACTTATTTTATCAAATCGGCTTAGTGAATCCAGAGAGATTCTTTATAGTACATATTTATATATTAACCATTGAGAACCATATAGAATTGACTCAAGTAAGACATTGTCTGAAATAAATACCCGATCATTGAATTAAGGCTTTACTAACATATAAAACTGAAGAGTTCATTTATTTGATCAGGCAAATCTTAGGTGGGTACAGGTGTGTTTTATAATTATCCTATAATGCTACTAATGTTATAAATGTGAATGTTTTTGAGAATCTATGTATGGATTGTATGTTTGTTATTCTTTCACGAACGGCTGGACCAATTTAGTTGAAATTTGGTATGAAGATAGGCGATATTAACATGAATAACACATTATATCCCTTTATTGTCCTGGGAACTAACCATAACGGAATTTGCGTTAGTGTCTTTTTCTTCAAATTAATATAGATCTTTTCCAAAAGCAGCCCGGAAGCTGACACTATGCAGATGTTGAGCCGTTTCTAACGGAAGTTGAAAAAATCGCACCGGATATTTCGCATAAGTTTTTGTACAACTAGCTGTGTTTCACGGTTTTACCCGCGTATCTCTTTTACCTATAACACTCCTAAGCTTATAGACTCCCATAGCTTTATAGAGTCAAAGTTACATATATAGTACGCGTCATTTATGTTTAGCGCTGGACGAGAATAGCTGCGCATTGGTAGAATCGCGGTCGTAATTGACGTATTGGTGCGAGACAGACAACACGACTGGGACAACCAATCAACGCTCGCGCACCCGACGATCACGCGTCCCGCGCGGCGCGCCGCTACCTCGATACCTTATTTTTGACTTCTGCGCAGGTTTCGTTCAGCGCTAAAGATTCGTGACGCGTACTATACCTAGTGACATTTTTGAAACAAATATTTTTCAAAATCGGCTTAAGAACCTCCAACATACCACTATCCTTATAAATACTTTATTTATATACTATCAGTATAGACGAAACATTTAATATTTGAGACAACACTTTTAAATACATATTTATAAAAAAAATACGCTCAACGATATTAAAATGATTCACAAATTTTAAAACTGGTAAGCATATTTTCCTTATGAGTCTATCTACTAAAGAAAATCGAATAAAAAATGGAACAGTAGTTGTGAGTGGTCGCGAGCGGGCTCAGTGGGGGTCTATTTAATTATACGCAATGATTTCAATATTATCGTGCGGAACTTCAAATGTAA